>CM042689.1:250226243-250628181 GCA_023614405.1 Avena insularis | reverse complement strand
TGTTGAGTAGTTATGGAATGATGAGTAAGAGACCGAATGTTGTTCGGAGTCTCGGATGGGATCCGGGATATCACGAGGAGATCCGGAATGGTCCGGAGAATAAGATTCATATAAGGAAAGTCCTGTTTCGGGGTTGGAGAATGGTTCCGGTGTTTTAATTGGGAATGTTCTAGAAGGTTCCGGAAGGTCCGGCACTCCGGAGGGGAAGGGTACATGAATGTGTCATACAAGTTGGAATGGTTGCATCATGTACTAGGTGTCATCGCTGAGCAAAATAAAGGGATAAATCAAATCCTAGTTTGAAAAGTCAAACGCCAATTTGAAAAAGTCAAACGGCAAGTTTGCTTGGTGGAGGGAGAGTAGGAAACCTACTTGGGGAGGAGTTCCTCTCCCTCCACCCGCCGACCTTGGAAGCCGAGTTGGGGAGGGACTCCCCTCCCCTTGGCCGGCGCCTCCACCTATATAAGGAGGGGCAGGGCTGCCCCTCCAAGACTACACCTTGCCTCACCAAAACCCTAGCCCTAAGCCGCTGGCGCCACCACCTCCTGCTGCTGCCGCCGCCTCCTAGGGCAAACCCTAGCCGCCGACTTGGGCTTCCCCAAGCCCTAGCCGTTGGCCTAGCCCTCTCTCCTTGGTGTGTCTAAACCCTAGATCACTGAGGCCTCTCTCATAGTCCACCATACTCGCTCTGGCATAAGGAGAAGCCCTGCGAGATCTCCCCTCTACTTCCGGTACCACGCCGTCGTGCTGCCGGAATCGCGAGGAGAGTGCTACAACCTCCGCTGCCTACTGGAACAAGGGAGAGGAAGGTCTTCGTCGAAAATTTAACGTGTGATCGATCATGGAGCGCCGCCGAACGCAGCACCGGAAGGATCGTCTACGCGATCTTGAGATCGGCAAGAGTACGACTACATCACCCACGAGAATCCGCTCTCGTTAAACACTTTGGAATCTTCGAGGGTGAGTTATTCCATCGACTCGTTGCTACAATCTAGTAGATACATCTTGGCTTGTTTGTTTGTATGCGGTAGAAATTTTTTGTTTTCCATGCTACAAACCCCTACAATGGCATCTCCCTGACGCCGTACATGTTTTCCATAGACGGATGTTCCTTGCACTCTCTTATGCTACGAGAATAATGAGCCGAGGGATGTTGCCAAGGGTTAAAATTAGTCGGGTGCTAAGGGGCTGCGACGACCTGGAACCTCCCATTCAACCCCGAGGAGCAGATGAAGAAGAGCCGGCTATCCTCAGAAGTTGCTTTGGCTTATTCTTGCAATGGCCAAAGAGCATGATTCGTTTGGGGACGGAAGGGGTCATCACGCCACAGATAATAGCACCGCCTGTTGTGCCAGTGATAAGCGGTGGCAAGGCCCCCTTACCGCCCTCGCCGTCACCTCCACGCGGTGGGTCGGATGATCATGTTGATGATATGCACATGGCGCAGGATCCGGCCGAGGACCACAAAGACTTCGGTGATCAGTTCTTCAACACTCAGTTTAGCAACGAAGACCGAGATGGTGGCCCCATAGAGAAACCCACTATCACCAAGCGTCTGTTTGGTTCTCGGGAGACGCCTCCAGATTGCTCCTTCACCGAGCCAGCTGATACAACCAACCAGCCCTTTATTCTAAGCCCTAACACACTACATAGTGCGGCCGATGCTCAGATTGCGGTGCCTGCCCGCTCTCCAAAAGAAAAAAGGCCAGGAAAAGAAAATCTAGCAGCTCAAGCCAGCCGGTGGCATCAACTGCGAATCTGATCAGGTTTCGGGATGGGCCACCAAGACCCGAGGGTATTATGTGGAGGATTCATGTGGCGGGTGAGCCCATGCTACCTAAGAATTTGCGGAGGCTCGCCAGTTCAGAACTAAAGAGTGTGCAGGACGGTGTGCTGACAGTAGAGAGACGCCTTCTGGCGGAGAAAGATCCATCGCACCCGGGATTCGTGGTTAAGGTCCCACCAGGCTTGGGCTTTGTCAACAATGCCCCCGCGGATTTGTTCTTCCTACGGTTTGATGACGTCTTCAATATGTTCCACCTATACCCGCTGCACTATACCATGGTTCGCCTGTTTTCTCTCAGCCTAGCCATGCAGATCATTAGAGAGAACACACCGGGCATCGCTATAGTGGACCCCTACCACATGCGTGACTGCTGCTTGGAAGCGCCATTGAACGATGTTTCGTGTCCTCATACCTAAAAAGAATCTTCATGGCGAACAAGACAAAGGAATACATTCTCGTGCCTTACTTTCCCGAGTAAGTCATTAGTCACTCGCCACCATCGATTGGCTTTATTAGATTATCATCATTATTTTTACAACACATTCCATTTGAATTTTTTTGTGCAGAGATGAACATTGCACGCTCATCTCCTTATCGCCGAAGCATTCACACGCCACGTATTTCGACTCAGGGAGTCTAGAAAAGAAGAAAAACTACAACAAGATCAAGGAAGTTCTGGATCATGCTCTCACTGGATATGCCTCGATGGAAGGCACCACCTTCGTGCGTAAGAAGGTCAAGTTCGGCAGGCACGTCTTCAACAACGTAATGGAGTTCCCCCCTGCGTGAAGCAGCCGGAAGGCAGTAAGAAGGAAGCCAACTATGCACTCCATCACATGAGGGCGTTTCTACTAGACCAGCAGAATTCTACGCTGCCAGATCATCTCAAACAGTGGGCCAAAGCCAAGGCCAAGATCATTGATTCAGATATTAGACAAGAGATGTATCGCATCAAGCAGAAGTTTGGGGCAATCATCTTTCGTGATGTCATGACTTCGGGGGGATCTTCTATGGAGGACATCTCCCGAATAACCGTGACATAGAAGATAGCCTAGAGATACAGGGTGACTATAGGAAGTTCTTGACGAGACAAGGCGTCCTCCTGTTCCCTAAGCTGAGCCGGAAGGCTTGATGTTGGCCTAGTTGTAGTTCCAAACTATAGATGACCTTTGTGTGTGTGGACAAGTGTACATGCTACTACTTACCTTATTAGGTTTATGAATCATCGCTTACTTTTTTTGCTTTTTATTATTATATATGAATCAATGCATGGTTTTTATGCTTACTCTTTGTTCCTTTGCTCACTTTGGTCCTTCTTTTTTCCTTACTTTATTAGTATTTTTTCGAGAATGCCGATGATTTAAATGTCATGGCACACTATATATATATATGTGAATGTGCTACGACGGGATAGTGAGCCTTGTGCTATGCACAAGTCCAGGTCTTGTGCATCCTACTTGGCTAACTGTTCCGGCGTAACATATTCATGTGTCCAACGACCTAGTTATATATATGAGGCATTCTTTTTAGTTACTTTGGTATTTTTCGAGAATAATGCCAATGATTAAAATGTCGTGGCACATTATATATGTGAATGTGCTGTGACGGGATTGTAAGCCTTGTGTTATGCACAAGTCCAGATGTTGTGCATCATACTTGGCTTACAGTTCCGTCATAGCATATTCCTGTGTCCAACGACCTAGTTATATATGAGGCATTATTTTTGAGTTACTTTGGTATTTTTCGAGAATGCCGATGATTGAAATGTCATGGCACACTATATATGTGAATGTGCTACGACGAGATAGTGAGCCTTGTGATATGCACAAGTCTAGGTCTTGTGCATCCTACTTGGCTGACTGTTCCGTCATAGCATATTCATGTGTCCAACGACCTATGTATATATATGAGGCATTCATTTTGAGTTACTTTGGTCTTTTTCGAGAATAATGCCGATGGTTAAAATGTAGTGGCACACTATATATGTGAATGTGTTGTGACGGGATTGTAAGCCTTGTGTTGTGCACAAGTCCAGATATTGTGCATCCTACTTGGCTTACAGTTCCGTCATAGCATATTCCTGTGTCCAACAACCTAGTTATATATGAGGCATGCTTTTTGAGTTACTTTGGTATTTTTGAGTTGGGAGTACTTTCTATAAGTGTATCTTCATATGCGACTTTAATTATACATGTTTTTTCAATCACCGATTAATTATTATTGCCAACTTGTAGATGACGTGGTACGTCGTGTACAAGGGACGGGTTCCTGGATTCTACGATGATTGGGAAGATTGCCGGAGACAGGTGCACCGTTTCAGCGGCAATAGCTACAAAGGGTACAACACTATGGCCAAGGCGGAAGCTAGATATATGCGCTATATAGTGGGAGTTAGGACGAGGAACCGAATGAAGACCTACACCTTCGTCGCCACTACTAGGAAACTAGCTATAGATAGACATACCTTCTGTGGCGCATGGCTATTGGAGATGCGCCACAAAAGTTTGGTTGGACCCACACCACCCCTTGGTCCATGAAACTTATGTGGCGCATATTACTATATGCGACACAGAAGTTTTATGGTCTGTGGCGCACATTGACAGATGCGCCACAGAATCATCAGGTGGGACCCACAGCAGGCGGTCTCTGACCGTGCTCTGACCAAACTTCTGTGGCGCATATCACGATATGCGCCACAGAACAATTATGTGGGCCCCACTGTCTGGACACCTATGACGAAGCTTCTGTGGCGCATATGTGCATATGTGCCACAGAAGAACAAACTTTTGTGGCGCATGTGTGCAATATGCACCACAGAATGGTGCGTGCTACTCAGATTATATTGAGTGTTTCTAGTACACATTTTCATCTTGTGCTTTTCCCAACTAAACAAGTACCAGTGGAATAGGTAGAATATTCGACAATGTACTAGATAGACATGTGGCATACATCGTTGCAAATGCACATGCGCATAGCCTTGAACAGCAAAACAATAATGGCATAGATCATTGCAAATACACAAACTACAACATTGTAAATCCCTTCACAGAGATGGTGGGGGTGATGGCGGTGGAAGATGCCAAAACTCCCTGTTCACGCGCGCCTGTAGCCTGTGGACGTGGTCCTCCATGGACACGTTGGGGTCGAGCACCGGCCGCCACCCGATTGGTTTCGCCATGCGCGCCCTCTCCTTCGGGGACGCGAGCACGACGTACAACCTCATGGTCTTGTTGTAGAGGGACTCGTGCCGCAGTCTGGCCTCCTCCTCGATTAGTTTGACATCTGAATCCCGCGGCGGCTGACTCCGAGCACTGCCCCTCGACCTCTCCCCTCCACTGCGAGTAGGCTGCAGGGAATGCGAGCGGGCTGTGCTCTCCAGCGAGTCTTCCGACGAGTTGTGGGAAGAAGACATCAGGGGAAGGTATGTTGTTTGGACAGGGAGTGTGGTATATATATAGAGGGGTGTCATTAAAGCAGCTATCTGCCACCTTTATTTCGTGCAGATCTGCACTTAGTGTTCTATGTCGCATATAGGTGATATGCGCCACAGAACACTGAGTCCAGGGGCCTACAGTCTGGCCACTGCACACTATGGCCAAGGTTCTGTGGTGCATATAGGTGATATGCACCACAGAACACTGAGTCCCGGGGCCCACAGTCTGGCAGCACTACACCCTATGGCCAAGGTTCTGTGGCGCATATGGGAGATATGCGCCACAAAAGATTGAACTTTTGTGGCGCATATTGCCTGTATGCGCCACAGAACCCTGCGACCAGATCTGCACAAAAAGGTGGCAGCTTTCCCCTCTATGTACCACCATCCATTTCACATCCTTCTTCCCCCTCCTCCCAGCTCGTCTTCCTCCTCTCTCCCACCCCATTGTGTCCATAATTTTCTATGTTTTGTTGTATTTAAACCTACTATAGTTGATAGATTGGTTAGGGAAAGTCTTTCTCCAACTAGTAGATCTAAAACACACTTACTTTTCTCCTCCGCATCTCTATTTGTGTACCATTATCTCTCTATAGATCTATTGGTCCACACTCTCTCACATCACGCTCTCGACTCGGTATTCTATCCGGTGAGTAATTGGCCATGAATATGCATGTTTTGTAGGTGTAAAGCTTGTCATGCGGGCGGTGTGTACATGCGATGCATGCATGGCGCGAAGATGATGATTGTGCATGAAGCTTGTGTGGTGCATGAATGCTTGCATGGGAAGAACTTTCTTGTTTTTGCTTGTCTGCCCCGGTGTGGTGCATGGATGTTTGCCAAAATGTTGATTCATTTCCATTTCGGAAATTTTTTGCACCACCCATATGTCCTACTTTTAGGAAAGGTCATGCCGAATGTTTCCGGCGACCATGCATGTGTGTTTGTGTGTGCATAAGGTGTGATTTCTTATTAACCTACTCTTTGTCTTTTTCTCTATACGTGCATACCGCGCAGGCTACCATGGTCATCAGCATGAGCGAAGGTCGAGTTACTAGGTATAAGAAAGACGTGAAGGCGGACATGATTCGGAACAACAAGACCCAGATAAGATGTCCATGTCAAACATGCAAACTCCAGCGCTGGATCGACCCTGATTCTGGAGGATCACCTACTTAGGCACGGTTTCATGCGCGACGACTTCGATGAGGAGCTGGCAATAAATGGTGGTGGTCATCATGAAGACTTGGGCGGGCGAGAAGACGAAGAGTCTCCCGACGGGCATGGTCATGATGACGAAGAATATACCGGCGGGCATGATCATCATGACAAAGAAGGAGATGTCGACGGGCATTACCATCATGAAGAAGGAGAAGAAGCGAACACCTAGACGTTGATAACTTCGGTGTTAAGGGACCCTCATGTTTAGGAACTGCTTCTCAAGTAGACGAGCAACACCAAAGCTGCAACCAGAGAGAAAGCCAAGCTGGTGCAAATGGAGTTAGATGGGATGACTCCATTGTATCCTGGGTGTCGGCCCGAGGATACACGCCTGAGTGTAACGCCCAAGGCTCTAGAGATGAAGGCGGAACACAAATGGACCGAAGTGAGCTTCAATGCTAACATGGAATTCTGGCACGATCGTCTTCCTAACGGGAACACATTGCCAACAATTATAGAGGAGGCCAAGAAAATCGTGTGCCCTCTCGACCTACCGCACGTTAAATACCATGCATGCATCAATGTTTGCGTACTTTATCGTAACGAGAACACGGAGAGAATCACATGTCCGGTGTGCGGCCATGGACGGTACAAGAGAGGGAACAAGAAAGTTCCTCGAAAAGTGGTATGGTACTTTCCTATCACTCCCCGTCTATAGAGATATTTCGTAGATCCTAAGGAAGCAAAGCTAATGCAATGACACGTGGAAAGGGAGAAACCCGAAGATGATCCAGAGAAGGGCAAGATCCTAACACACCCTTCAGACGCTAGCCAGTGGAATGCATTGGACATCGAGTTCGAAGAGTTCGGGGGCGATGCAAGGAACGTCAGGCTGGATATGAGCACCGATGGACTCAATCCTTTTGGCAACCAGAGTAGCACGCATAGCACCTGGCCCATGTTTGTATGGCCGTATAACAGCCCCCGTGGTTCTGCACAAAGCAAAGGTACGTACACATGAGCATTCTTATTTAGGGGCCGAAACAGCCAGGTGTCGATATGCATCTTTATCTCGGGCTGTTGAAAGAGGAGTTAGCCACGTTGTGGGAGACGCCAGCCCATACGTGGGATGCCTACACAAGAATATTTCCCTCTAAGAGCCGCGTTGCTTACAAAGGTGCAGGACTATCCTGGTTATGCATATGTATCGGCCCAGGGTGACAACGGGACGTGGATGACGAAGTATGGCTATCTACCATTCCGTAAGCCGAGCGTTAGCAGTTCTCAAAAATGATTGATGTGTGCGCCTAGAATTATCATAGATGTCTGTGTGTAGTGTTGTATCACAAACTATATACTACCGTGGTCGTATGTTGTAAACTTCACTATTGTGGTCGTTGTCGTCGAAGTTCTATGATTGTGATCAATGTGCTATCTTCTATGTTTACTGATCTTTTTCTTTAGTTTATGTGAACATATATGCATGTGAACCAATTTTGTTCTTTATGTTTGCATGATTTACTAATCTGACTTATCTATAGAGATGATGAAGTGGTACGTGGTGTACAAGGGTTGGGTTCCAGGAGTCTACGATGAGTGGGAGGACTGTCAGAAACAGGTGAACAAGTTTAGCGGCAACAACTACAAAGGATATACGACTAGAGAGGAGGAGGTAGCCAAGTGGAGGAACCACCTATGGAAGGAGAACCGGATGAAGATATTGCTAGTGCTCTTGCTCTTGCTCACCGTCATCACAGTTGTATTCTGTTTGATTCTAGTGTAGGCGGTGAACACTTCATTTGTAGTGTGATGAGATGGTGAACTTTGTACCAAACACTTGTATAAATATTCGCCACCTTTGACTTGTATTGTAATATGATGACCACTTGTCTATCTCGATCATGCTCTATGGCACTATATTCGTGTTTGTATTATATTTGTTTTTATGTACTAAGTCAAATATACTGTTTCTGTATAATACCTATATAATACCTGTATAATACTATATATTTGGACAAGTATGGTTGTTTTAATACCTGATATTCAAACCAGTGGCGCATCCTTTTTACCTTCAGTGGCGCATTTTCCAGAATGCGCCACTAAAAAGAGTCCCGTGGCGCATCCGACAGAATGCGCCACAAAAGTATCATGACTTTTGTGGCGCATTCCAAAATGCGCCACAGAAGGTTTCATCAGTGGCAACGTAACAATGGTGTTCCTGATATGCACCACAGAAGCCCAATATCGATGCGCCACTAGTGATTGATTTCCTAGTAGTGCACGGTGATGCTTATCGTCTTTGGTTGTGTATCCCGCGCTTGTTTCTAGCTAGTTTAGATGTCTAGGTGAGCTTCCGAGCTCTAACTTGTTCGAGACACATGTATTCGCATGTCACCAAATACTTTGTAACTTGATCCAAACAATATAACTTATACTATGTATTCATGTATGGGACTTATCTATATGTATTTGTTTTAATCTTGCTTTGCAAATTGTATATTCATATATATAACCGTATATCTTATATCTATGTGTGTATTGTTGAATAAAAGAGCAATTTACCAAGCGAATTACCCATAATAAACACTATATAAAACATGATTACAATAATAGGAAATATACTAATCATGTGAAATAGCGAATACATATTAAGGCATATAACCAAACAGACTACAAGGCGTAAAACTTTAGATGCGATCAAAACAAGGTTGAGAAAGAAAATATACACGGCAGTAGCAGTAGAGAAACCGCGGGTGTTGGAACTGTCGTTAGCCATGTCGTCGAGGAAGAGGGTGCTGATGTCGGGGAAGAAGTCCTCGTCGGGGAAGATGTCGCCACAGTCGCTATCCGTGAGGGAGTCCGTGATGAAGCCAGTAGTAACGCCGATAGCGCTCCCTAAAAACCTTATCGCCCTTCTCCCATACAGGACTCGAAGCAGCGGGGTCTCGGAGGCCTACTGTCCCGGATCGCGGTGCACGCCGCAAGATGGGGTGGGGAAGATCTAAGTAGCGCAGTGCTCTGGAACTGGAGGCGCACAGGATGTGTGGCAGTGTTTTTAAGAGGAGGCGCGACCTCTCTCTCTTATATAGGCACATAGAGGGGAAGGCAGACAGGCTGCGCAGGAGATGAAACAAACAGACAGAAGTTGAAGCGAACAGGCAGCAGCCCACCGAACATCCTCCACTCAGTTTGTATTTATTTGTCTCGTATTAAAAGTCCACTCGAGCAAAATGTTTCCACTTCTGTACAACTGTTCATATACCATTCATGCGTGGCAAAATAAAGCTCGGCTCGGCGAGATTCTCGCAACCCGCGGCGCGCGCGCGTCGTGACGAGGAGAGGCGCGGCGAGGCGTGGGGTGGCGAGTCGAGCGAGGAGGAGGAGGAGGAGCACGTGTGTATATGTCTTCTCTTCTCAAGCTCGTACAAGTGGTGGAAGAGCTCACCTTATAAGCTGGTCCAACTTTCACTCAACTAGCAACATGGGACTAAACATTTGTCCCAGCTCTTGCCTTGCATGAATGGGCCAAATGGGCCTCTAGGATTTCAGGAATTTATTGGCATATAATAAATGGGCTAGGCCTATTTAGGCAAAAATTCCAACAATCCCCCACTAGATCCCAGAGGCACATGAAGTTTGCCTTTGGTTCCAAAACATTGTTTATATACCGATACTGTAGTGGATACTGTTAAGTACTTCCACCTAGAGCTTTATGTTATACTAGGATGCAACTTGTACAGTGGACTATGCCTTGCACTGCAAGTTTGCTGCAAACCTAGCTTCACAAAAAGTCTTGACCGATACTAGGCTACCGTGGGACTTCCCCGCTGGTGGAGCTTATACGTCATACTCTATGACCTTTCATGAGTTTATTAGAGAGCACCCTACTCTCATAGACTGCGATGTTTTAACAGTCAGACTCATATAGGTGTGTTCTTTAAAAGATTTCTGTAGGACAACATCTTTGCTTAGGATAAGCCAGTTAGAACACATTAAGATAATAAATCTTATGGAGTGGTGTTTATTAAAGTAGGGAACTTTCCTCTCAGCTAACCAACAGCTTGTCTCCCAATTCTAATTCACGGGATCTCCGATCACATAGAGTGGTTTACCATTGTGGAAATCTCAATTTGTGGGTCTCATACCCATCTCCTTCGATGCATTTTCTATCACATTGCGTGATAGACCCTTTATGAAGGGATTTGCCAAGTTTTTAGATGTTTGGATATAATCCAATGCAATAACTCCGGAGTTTCTCATTTTCCTGACAGATTTCAGTCTCCTCTTCACATGTCTTGATGACTTCATATTATCCTTAGAACTATTTACCTTGAAAATCACAGTTTGATTATCGCAGTTCATAAGGATTGCGGGTATTGGTTTTTCAGCCACAGGTAAGTTCATCATGAGTTCATGAAGCCACTCTGCTTCAACAGTGGTTGTGTCTAATGCTGTGAGTTCTACTTCCATAGTTGACCTCGTTAAGATGGTCTGCTTGCAAGACTTCCAAGAAACAGCGCCACCAGCAAGTGTGAATACATATCCACTCGTGGCCTTTATCTCTTCAGCATCAGATATCCAATTTGTTTCACTATAACCCTCTAGTACCCTCGGATACCCGGTATAGTGTATGCCATAGCTTGCAGTGCCTTTTAGATAGCGCATAACTCTCTCAAGAGCATGCTAGTGATCATCTCCTGGATTTGAAACAAATCGACTGAGTTTTCTTACAGCAAAGGTGATGTCAGGCCTCGTGGCACTAGCTAAATACATAAGTGAGCCAATAATTTGAGAGTATCTCAGTTGGTCTCTAGCATTTCCTCGATTCTTTCGAAGCAACACACTGGGATCATATGGTGTAGGAGAAAACTTGAAGTCGCTATACCCGAAACGACTCAAGATCTTTTCCACATAGTAGGACTGAAGCAATGCAATCCCACCATCATCATATCTCAATAGCTTGATGTTCAGGATGACATCAGCTACTCCTAGATCCTTCATCTCAAAGGAATGAGATAAGAAATCTTTGACCTCCATAATTGCATTAAGGTTGGTTCCGAAAATCAGTATGTCATCAACATACAAACAAAGGATGACTCCCTCACCCCCACCATGGAGATGGTACACACATTTATCAGCTTCATTTACAACAAAGCCTACAGTAGTTAAAGTTCTTTCGAACTTCTCATGCCACTACTTAGGGGCTTGTTTTAGACCATATAAAGACTTCAACAACTTGCACACCTTTCCTTCTTGACCATTTACCACAAAGCCATCTGGCTGATCAATGTAAATTTCCTCATCCAACTCTCCATTAAGGAAAGCTATCTTAACGTCCATTTGATGAACAAGAAGACCATGAGAGGCAGCCAATGAGAGTAATACTCGAATGGTGGTCAATCTGGCAACAGGTGAGTGTCTTCACCTTCCTTTTGAGTATATCCCTTGGCCACAAGTCGTGCCTTGTACTTCTCAATAGTACCATCAGGTCTAAGATTTTTATTAAACACCCACTTGCACCCTACAGGTTTGCACCCATAAGGCAGTGATCTCCCATGTTCCATTAGCTAAGATGGAATTCATCTCACTATGGACGGCTTCCTTCCAGTAGTCAGCATCAGGAGATGCATATGCCTCTGAAATGGAAGTGGGAGTGTCATCCACATGGTACACAATGAAATCATCACCAAAGGACTTTGCAGTCCTCTCTCTTGCTCCTTTTAGGAATTTCATTATCATCCTCCTTAGGACTTTTAGAGTGTTCAATTGGAATGGTAGGTTCAGAGAATGTAGCAAATTACTGATTAGATGAACTGGGTATCTCCGGTTTTGATGAGTTAGGTTTATCTTTCATTGGAAAGATATCCTCAAAGAAAGTCGCATCAGTCAACTCCATGATTGTACCGACATGAATGTCAGGCACTTCAGATTTTACTATCAAGAATCTATAACCAATGCTATGAAAAGCATAGCCTAGAAAAACACAATCAATGGTTTTTGGTCCAAGCTTGCGCTTCTTGGGGATTGGTACATTAACCTTTGCCAAACAACCCCAAGTACGTAAGTAAGAGAGTTTTAATCTTTTCTTCTCCCATTCTTCGAATGGAGTAATTTCTTTATTATTTGTGGGAACTCGGTTTAGGACATGACACATAGTCAATAGTGCCTCCCCCCACCATTCCTTAGAAAGACCCGATGTGTCTAACATGGCGTTAACCAAATCTGTTAGAGTACGGTTCTTTCTTTCGGCTACTCCATTTGACTGGGGTGAGTAGGGAGGCGTCCTCTCATTAATTATGCCATGTTTCGCACAAAAGGAATCAAACTCGTTGGAAAAATACTCTCCACCACGATCATACCTAATCCTCTTAATCTTTCGATCAAGTTGATTTTCTGCCTCAGCTTTATAGATTTTGAAGAAACTCAAAGTCTCATCTTTTGATTTTAGAAGATACACATGACAATATCTCGTAGAGTCATCGTTCAAAGTCATGAAATATTTCTTTCCACCTTTTGTCAACACACCATTCATCTCACAAAGATCAGAATGTATGAGCTATAGTGGTGTTAAATTTCTCACTTCTGCAGTCGTATGTGACTTGCGAGGCTGTTTAGCTTGCACGTAGACTTGGCACTTAGATCCCTTAATAGTTGGAAAATCAGGGATTAAATTCATTTTGTCTAGTAGTGTCATACAACCAAAATTAATATGACAAAGACGAGAGTGCCAGACATTTGATTCAAAATTCGTGTAAATATGATTAACAACTTTCTTACAAATGTCTGATAGAGATAAGCGGAACAAGCCTCCGCACTCATAGCCTTTACCAACAAAGGTTCCATACTTTGAAATTACAAATTTATTGGACTCAAATACAATCTTGTATCCATCTCGACACAGAAGAGATCCGCTAATAATATTTTTATTTATTGAGGGAACATGATGCATGTTCTTCAGGCGCACGGTCTTTCCCTAAGTGAACTTCAGATCGACCGTACCAACACCATGAACAGAAGCATGCGAACCGTTCCCCATCAGCACGATTTGAGTCCCCCGGACCTGATATGAATAAAACATGGAAATATCAGAACATACATGTACATTAGCGCCTGTGTCAATCCACCAATCAGGAGAATGACATAATGAAAGAACAGTAGGTAATATACTGCGGTGACCCAGCATACCACTGCATGATGTAGTACACTATAGTCGTTGACATAACACCGATGAAACACCGTTCACTAGTATTACATCCCTCATAGTGGTACAACAGAAACACAGCGGGTCCAATACATGGATAAAGGTTACAACTCACTCTATACACAAGATCCAGAGAACACTCTAGGTTAAGAGAGAGAAAGAACTTCTTACAAGAAGAATCAAAGATAAATAATGCAAAAACTATTATACTATTAAGACTAGTATTTTAACTAAGGGGTTGGCATTGCTGCTATTGCAATGCACTACAGAAATAGGTTCTTTGGCTAGAGAGTATATTCCTATCTAATCAGTAACTTCATCTTCACTTGAGTTGATGTATATGTTGACTTCCTTGTCTTTGTTGAAGAGCTTTAGCTTTGAATGATGATTCCTGGAGTATAACTTGATGTATATGTTGTTTGTACTGGCTTCAAAATCTAACAAGGGTTAAGAAGATACGTTGAGTACGAGCGTACTCAGCAAGTACACTAGAAAAGGAGTGTTTGATGCACTATATCTACAACCACATACCATAGGTCATAGGCAATGTAGGTTTTCATAAACATTTCTTGAAAGGTTGCTTTTATTCTGAAAATCTATGTCCATCAGCCTTCACGGGTCTACCAGAACTTTCATGGAGTTCCTTTCCCGCCGCGTTCGCAGCTCCTTCTAGGAACAGGGAGTAACAAGTTATAGTTCTTACACTCTGCAGAGGTGCGTTACTTTACCCATGAGAGACCTATGCCTTGTTGCACAACCAAGTCATGACCTTCTCCATACTTCCTTGGTATGGGGCCCAGTCTAAGATCCAAGCCAATCACTGCCCTCTACATGACCTCATATGTCTGCACGATCCTTCGGGGCCGGCTCACCTCCGTTAAGACCCCTTTCGGGCAGGCTAAAACCCTAATGAGTTCCCGAAGACTCTATGACCTGGTGTTGCCCTGGCAAGTGCCATATTAAATGGTCCATCCACTAAACACCATCCATAGATAATCTAGACACCAAAAGTGTGGGGCGTAAGGGTGCCCACCCATATGTTGGATCCGCACAAGGAATCACAACGTCACGTTAAGGTCGTCTTGCCTCCATAGGAGAGGAAAAGGATACATCTGACTTCTCCGTCCCATTCCAAATCTCATGGTTAACGTGTGATATACGATGCAAGAATCACTGGCGACATTGGTTGTTAAGTCCTAGATAATATGTTCCTTTACCACTGGAACTTTCATAGTAGGTTATTACCTCATGGTAAATAACCTATAATCATATTATTATGAAAATAGTGTTTTCTGAACTTTTTCAAATGCAGGTGATGACAACACTGGATTTGTAAAATACTTTACAGAAAATAACCAAAGGACATGAGCAAGTGTGAACTTGCCTTTTGTGATTGCAAGATTATGCACTCATGGTCTTCAAGACAATATAAGATCCAATATCTGAAATCAGCATCATTGGTCCGGTAAGGACTAATGTTTAAAGAAGCAGGATGCTTTTATGCATAAGTAATGTAATGCATTTTATAAACGCGAATCCCGGGGATAACGTTGTTCTAGGGTTTGGATACTGGAAATGATGTCTTTGGAATGTGTTGTACTTTTAGTTAAGTTTCACACTTGTGCTTCTTGTTATGGCTTGTGAGTGTGTGAAACAACCTGTAATTATAATAACATAAAATAGTGAGATACACACCAACTTGAAATGTTACTCAAGATTTCTTACATTATAATTGTTTATTTTTAAATTTTTTATTTACAAGTAATGGCCTTAATAAGGAACTTAAGTGTTTACAATCCTCATTATACAAGTAAAGGTTGAAACAATGTGATTGTGATTAATTGTCATATGTTAATTATAATGATAATTCCTTGAATTTAATTTGTTAAGAATTGGAGATTTATAAGGTTTTTTGATTGAAGTGGCAAAATGAATAACTTTTGAAGAAAAGATTCCTTTTCAAAGGTCTATACAATCTTTGTGGTTAATCAAACATGGTTGAGGTTGCTTGTGTTTGCTTGAATAGTTTGGACTAAAGTTAACTATAAAACATATAACAAAGTCTTTAGTCTTATATTGAACGTCTTGTGGACTAAAGTTAACTTTAAAAACATGGATGGTTTGAAAGTGTAATGCTTATGATATTTGTACCTTGTGTACCTTATAATGTTTCCTTAAAGTTACTTAAGAATGGTTATTCTCCTATTTAAGTAGTGGTCTCTTAATTTTATAATGGAACAAGATTATTTATTTCCTTATAAAGGTATGATTATAGTTTGTGGTTAGTAAATAGTACTAGTGACTACTCATGAATTATCTTTGGATTCAGGCCATTATAAGGTTGTGAGTGGAACAATGGTAAAAGGTTGTATTTGATTAAAATATCATTCTTGAAGATTTTATAATTGTTAACGATCTTTTTAGAAAATAAACTACACATATGGTTGAAGGATAATTCAATAAAATTGTATTTATAATGGTTTGAACCTTTATAACTTCATATTATTAATATTTAAGACTAATACTATTTATTAGACTCAATTGACTAATTTTTGAAATATTAGCAATTTTATTTACCCTTGTCTTAATTATTAATTAAGGAAATAGGTTTCAATTTAAGTTGTTAAAGTGTTTTAAATTTTTATTTGCCTCAAAAGTGGAATGTGATATTTTTAACATGTAAGTATTACTTTTGAGATCAATTTGGTATATTACATTTATTTTTATGATTTATAAATAATAAGATATGATTTTTATAAGATTTATTACTTTATAAATATTTAATAAATAATAAATATTTAGTTAAGTAAAATAATAATATATGATTATAGTTTTAAATTATATTTCTTATTTTTCTAAGATTTTTGGTATTTTACTTATATTTTTAATATTTACCATTATTAAAATATGAATTATCAAAGTTTCATTACTTATAAAATCTTTATTAAATAATAATTATTTAAATAACTATTACAATAATGTTTGATAATAGTCTTAGTTGATAGATTTTATTTTTCTAAACATTTTCATATATTACACATATTTTTCTGAATTATAAAACAAAAGTTATTGATTTAACAAGATTTAATCATTTTATTTCATTTCTAGAATATTGATATTTGAATCCATATTTTTTATCAATTTACTAAATAGGGAATATTTTTTTGTACCGAGGCTAAACCTACCCAAGGTCACTAACTGGTGGGCCAGTGGCCCCATCACATACTCCATTTTAGTAAATCCATTTGTTACCGAGCCTATTTCTACTCACATTCATTGACAGATGGGCCCTAGGCCATGTTAATTGCCACGCAAGACAAGGACTAGTTCAAACCATGCTAAGGTGGTAGAATGACTCCAACATGATGTCATGCTGACATCAGTTCGGCCTCCACCACCAGAGAATGGTCGCCAGCGGCGAACCACTGTGCTCCGGTGAACAAGGTCGATGCTGTTGGATAGAGGGAACCAAGGCGAACCCATTGGACGTAACGCCGCTACTTAGTGGTCACAGGAAATATGCCGGCAATGAGCTTCTGCGACGGCCAACGGTGACGCTCAACGAAACAAGGTCTACAGCGAGAATTGGCAAGCAAAATTAGGGTATAGAGATGCGCAAGCTTACCCTGATGTTGGTAGAGTGATTGGTGAAGACGATGGTGCTCCAGTACCGACTAATTTGCGTGAACTCCAATGATCACCGGCAGAAGGGAACGATGAAGTTTCCCCAATTCCAAACGCCCCTTGCTTCATGGCTACTACTCACGCGACGAGGATGGCGAGGCGCTTCTCCATGACTACCCCATGACCTCAGGGGTGGTTTCTACCGGTGATAAGGATGGGCTTTGGTGGGTTAGGGTTTCGGCTCTTTGCTAAGTAGAGAGGATAAGGAGGAGTGAGGATGCGCGAGTGAGAGGATGAGGACGAGGGCTTCGCGGTGGCGTTCTTATCCTCCCAGCAGACGACGGCGAGCATATCAATGCCGGCGAGCGATGACGCTCGCGCCACGCAGCTGCTTCGTTGGCAGCGCGAGGTGGACGATGACGATAGATCAGAAAAAACGGTATTTGGGCCTAGGCGTCTATTGGGCCATGACGAAGTGAGCAGAAAAGGCTGGCTGCGGCTAGTGAGCGAGGGATAGAGGGGTGAGGAACTGGGCCTTGGGCTGGCACTGCTTGTTTCCTCTTTTCCTTTTCCTTTTCTTATTCTCTATTTTATTTTTAGATTTGTATTTTAAGCAATTGTTTTGAATTTTATTTATGGAAATTCTTTGCTGAATACAAGCATCAACAATAAGATTATTTATAATCAATTTGTGAGCTATTATTATATAAGGTTATATTTTTTTTATTTTTTTTATATGAACCCCCTTTTAATATTTTGTAGAAGCCTTTGTTATTAATCATCTTTCTATAATAAACCATGGCTTAATTATAGGATATTTCCTTGTTTGTTTATAAAACTTAATTCTGGTGAGCTCGTAGTTTGGATGGAAATTTTTATATAATGATCCTATATAATTATTTGTGATATGAGATACAAAGGAATTAATAGGGTTAATATTACTCTCACAAATTTAGGAAATAGCAATGTATATATTCTATTATAATTAATTTAGGAGTTAAGGTTTTGAATTGCAATTGTTTACCCTAGGGTTTAGGGTTCTTAATATACCTATTTTCTTTTGTTGATAATAGTTTATGTCTAAGCATATTGTCTTCTTGTTTGTGATCTTTAATGGTATCACCTTTTAAAACAGAAAGTTATTAACTGGAATGTTTTATGGAAAGGATTTGATAAAGATAACTCCTAAACGCATATGGTTATGATAATTGGAAATGATAGAGATGTGCTTAAGTGATTTGTTATAGAAAATATTCCTATAAAAATTGTGGAAATAAAATGATTTATCCAACAGATGAAATGGATATTAAGCTTGTTCATAAATTTAGGGTTTAATGTTTACCAAGAATTACTATCTTCCATAATTCATAATTCTGGACTTCTAATTAAGGAATTTCTTTCCTAGATATTCTACTCCTTCCTACCAAGCAGCATGGTTAACATGATGAGCTTTACTTCACAAAAATATTCTTATCCACCTTTTATCCTTCTAAACCCATTTACAAATACAATGATCCTGCCACTAAAGCTTTCATAATCTTCACCTATCCAGACTTCATTATATCAACTACTCTACTGCTGATAACCTCCAATCCA
Source organism: Avena insularis (assembly GCA_023614405.1). Lineage (NCBI taxonomy): Eukaryota > Viridiplantae > Streptophyta > Magnoliopsida > Poales > Poaceae > Avena > Avena insularis. Next base: position 250,609,380 of record CM042689.1, on the reverse strand, counting down.
ACAAGTAGCTACTTCTAACTCCATTCCTATTCTTCTATAATCATCCACCACTAATATTACTTTAGTAGATGTATTTATAAATACATCTACTTCCTTCTTTAAAGGATTTTAGGTGAATGCTATGATAAGAACAAGAGTTAATAGCTCAAGTATTGATAGGCATATCAGTAGATGCATTTATAAATACATCTAGCATTACCATATGCCTTTCCCTACCTCGTTCTTTAAAGGATTTTAGGTGAATGCTATGATAAGAACAAGAGTTAATAGCTCAAGTATTGATAGTTTAAGAATTGGTGAATCAATGGTTGATTACTCAACATTGATGAACCATAGATATTAGAATAAGGTTCAATAGAGATGATAAAGATTCTTATGGAAAGAAAGGTATGTGGTAAATGATCTTAACTGGATTTTCTTGCTACTTAATCACACTCAAGGTTAAGGTTAGATATTACCATGATACTCATAGTAAGAATAGACAAGAATAAGATAGGTCAGAATTAGTTATTACATTCTTATTACTTGAGTTGTGGTCTTAACTTGATATTCATGAGTTCTTGTGATGAATATTAGGATATTATCCCTTAAGGATCAGATATTAATCATTTAAGCAATGCATTATGATTTACATTTTATTATATTTGATCTATCTTTAGATCAAATCATGTTTACCCTGATAAGGTTTTAGCAAAGGCCATATTGAAACTTATCGCAGTCAACTTGATGATCTACTTAAATTCCATCAAGTTGAGAGAAGCTTCAATCACATTAATAAGTTTTGTTCAAAAGCGCGAAAATTATTCGGATTTTCTATGCATGAATGCAATGCACATATCTGGGTTTAGCTTATTTCTAAGCTCTAATGCTGGGATGTTACAGACTCTCCCCCTTAAAATAAACTTCGTCCTCAAAGTTCACAAACTCTCACGTTTCGGAGTAAGGAATTGACTTGTAGTGGTTACTGCATTCCTCCCCTCCATGGTAACTTCAAATGGGAATAATTGTAGTATTCCATATCCAGATAGTTTTCTTGTATTCTCATTATACTTGGAATCTCCAATTTTTTGTCTCAATCCTTCAAAGTTTCTTTTACAATCCTCCTTGAGAGATATGTACTTATTCTAACTCCTTAATTTTGGGGTCTCTTCTTTAGTTCCATATCCAGATTAGGTGTCCTAATCCAACTCTTTCACTTTGAACTTTCTTACTATGTTATATAAAGTCTAGGAAGTCTCACTAAAACATGTTTTAAATTTATATTTTCCCAAAGTTGTGGTCAAAAGACTATATTTTTGTTCTTGTCGTAGTACGGTTGATACTGGTAGTCCTTCCAAAAATTGGATTTGAATTTATTTTAGTCCATACCTATTGGAATTTATTGTTCCTCTACACTTGTCCAATTGGATGTGCTTTATTCTCTCTTATGAATCACTTAAGAGGTGTTTCCTCTAGAATTAACCCATTAAAATTAATCTATTTTACTCTAGGATTCAGATAACAGTACTATTGTTACTGTTCTACTCTTCCCCTTAGGGTTTCCTAATAGTCTCTAAACTACATATATAGTAACCATTGGTTTTATAGTTAGAATGTTGGTCTTTTCTCAGCTTATATTCTACCTAGTTAGAGTCTCATGAAAGATTGTACGGTGTATCCATACAATTGTGGATCTCCGAAGCAAATCTTTTAGCATTGTTAGTCTTAATTACTATTTGGATATTTTCGCTTTGATAAGATGACTTCGCGAAATGTTTCGGAAGACGATAACTTTAAATTTTACACTTATCTATGTCTTACTTAACTTAGGCCAAATTTTATGCTCTTTATGCAACTTTTAAAATGATCTGATTAACTATTTTAACCGATACCTGCTGCGGCAAGTTACCGACTGTGGACTATCCTAAGGTGTATGTACTACCCTACGATTTCCGACATATTTCTAGCATTCACTCAAACTTATTCGAGTTTGGATACCACCTATTTCTAGGGAACTTATTTTCACTACTTCTTGTTGTTTTATTCTACATGTAAACCTCCTTGGTATACGGAATTCGTCACTCCCTTACACGGATTCCCATTCCTATCTAGATCTATAACATCAATTAATAACTGGGTGTTACATCATGCATTTGCACACCTAATTAAACTTTATGTACAGATCTAGCCAATGAAGAAGATTCAAGAAAATCCAAAAGTCGATAAACAACAAAACATATACCATGTATTATACAGAGGTTTTAAATAATTTACAAATGTACTAAATGTTCCAACAGTTTGCCCCTCACATACATTACACAACTATCTTACAAGATTTTCCTGATCTTGTGAATATATCCTCACTTATTTCGGCAAACCCTTCAAACTACAATACGCATTACCCTCTATGTACATTATTCAAGCACTCATCCCTTGGGATGTTATTCCTTTCTTACTTTCATCTTCCTCTAGTGCTTCCTGGAGTTCCGTCCATGATGAAGTGAAGTCCTACGACTGCCTTCTGGAGCGTAAGAGCATCCAGGAGGTGTGTATTCTTGATTAGAAGTACCGAGACTGAGATTAGTCATTGAAAAATGACTAGAGTTGGCGTAATCTTCTGCAGGATATTCCTGGTTTTCCGGCAACGTTTCCACAAAGTAAGTTGGCTCCTTAGCCTTTTCTTGGATCCATTCATACATATTGGTATAGTAGCTATCGGAATATTCTTCTAAGTCGATTGGATTGGTATCACCCCCATATGGTCCATAAGGCTCTCTATGGTTATAGTTGGTCTCTTCTCTGATACCTGTATCACAAGGTATAGGGTTTCCTATGGTTCCACCTTGAGATTCTACTCCCTATTCATACTGGTTTTGCTCAGGGTTATTTGGAATAACTCCCGCCCATTCCTTTTGTTCAGAGTTGTACTTGGTCCATAGATCTTTAGGTGGCTGGGGTTCATTTTGGTAGTAGGCATAATTTTCTGAGTGTGGCTCATCAAACTTAGTTTCCTCATACACTTCTCCTGAGGGTATGTATTTGGGATGCCTAGCTTCTTTATCTAACTTATTCCTACGTGACATTGCTTTATCAGGATCAGTAAAATCCTCAATGACCGTATCCAATTCCTGAACTAAGACTTGGTGAGTATTATGATAAGTGTTTAGCAAAGACCGATAACGATCCATATACTCTACAGCTAGAGTAGGTTCAGTTTGGACTAAAGTAGAGTGATCTAACTCATGCTTTGGGTTTGAGGTTTCATGGGTATAATGGTGTGGGTACTACCTTCTAGAGCTTGGGATTTCTGTTCGCGGATCATGGTTATGGCTGCTGCTACGGCAATCTGATATGCAGATGCCATGCACCTTGCCTCTCCTGATGGAATTTCTCCTTTAAGTCCTAACTTCTTGGGTAACATGATCATGGCACGGTATTTAGCTAATACCTGCCCATCATAGTAACACATTATGCACGGCTGACATCTCCTCTGGCAGTTCCAGTTGATATGATACTTCTCCTCGACGATTCAAAATCTTGAAGGGTCCAATATATCTTGGGGATAACTTTCCTTTGAGTTGGAAACGTTGCATTCCTTTCAAAGGTGTAACACCCTCAGAATCGACCCTATGCAAGTTTTAGCAAAACCCGCCAAACCCGCATAGAAACGATTCAAAGGTGCCCACCAGGCACTTTCGTGCGGGTGGAAAACGAAGTAATAACATTACACAACAGTCCTAGATGGGACCCACAGAACAGATATATATACAACACGACTCCATGAGTCAAGAATACAGATATACGGTACAAAGATCCAAATCACCTTGAAAACAATAGAACGTCCAGCTACGGACAAGATGCAAATGGGGCTAAGAGCCCTGAAGAATAACCAATGGCGTCCATAACCCTGCCCAGGCCAAGCCGGAAGGGTAACCCTGCTAACGACGTCGATCTCAAAACCTGCTTAAACAAAAGGGGTGCCGACAAAGGGCAAAGGAAAAAGAGGAGCGTCAAGATCGAGGCCAAGACACTACGAGACTAGAATTCGGGCCTCGCCTACATAGGTATGGTGGATCAAGCGGCAAAGCATGCACTAAACAACCTATAGAAACTCGATACAACCGTCGGCTATCGAGAGAGGGATAAGAAAGACCTATTCGAACCAACCTGGTACTAACACCAAACAATCCCATCCTGGTATTCCCTCGAGACCAACGAGGAGGTCAACCGAGGAACTCACACGCTTGGCAGTTTTATTTATTCAGTTATCGCTAAAGCAATTACTAGTCGTGTAGATAGTCATCCCGATAAAATAAGCGATGGGCACTTTTAGTTAACCATTCCGTTATAGTTGCAACACTTACTAATCGACATGAGATAGCATGAGATAAACCCAAAACCCAGTTTGTTGGTACTTTTATTTAGCCATTCCGCTAGAAGTTGCAATACTTACTAGTCGATACAATGGTCGCAAGATAACCCAAACAAGCAATTGTTGGCAGTTTTATTTAGCCATTCCATTATAGTGAAGCTGATTACTAGTCATTATAAAGTCAAATTTATAGCACTACTTTAGTTATAGTTGTCTATGATCGAGATATCGTGCTCCAAGTCGTCCATAACATGGACACGGCTTTAGAAGTTTTAACCCGGCCGGGTGCACAAATAGCAACACACACTGATATGCCTCGGAAAAACCAAATCAAAACCCAACGAGGCAGTCACGACAAAGCGATCACAGGATTCAGAAATATTTCAGGGGCCACCCCATTGAGTAGACCATAGCAAGCTTAGCTGACTCGAGGCGGACTCAAGGTTTGCGTCAATGGTCATGGAACGATCGGGAACCCAAAACTGGGCTTGTCGACACCGAAAAACACTCCGCTTACCTAATAAAGACAAAGGTGCTATCCATCGCACAATTTAAATAAAGCAGAATCATGGCATAAGTACAGGATAGTAAATAAAACCTCAAACTAGTTTGTGGCCCCAAGAAATAAGAATGAATCAAGCTCGCTGGGGGTCCATAAGACTCCCTGATGTGGATAGCGCGAATTTTCAAGGAACAGGTATCAAGTACTCGGGGTCCTACGGAACACAAGTGGACGGTTAACAACCAAATAACATCTATTGCCCACCTTTGCCTCAACACCTACTTCAATTTTAGTTATTAAACAGTAATTAAAGTTAACGATAAATATAGCCAAGATCATCTCCAACATCAACATGCCAAACTCCAACAACCGTGGCACTTGACAACACGCAACGGTACTTGAGCAAGCATCACGACGCGCAAGTCCAACTATCTACCAAACAATGGTAATAGGAGGTGTCGTGGCAATATAAGGCTGCAAGGGATATCACGGCACGAAAACTAGAGCATCGCAACACAGATAGCAAGAGATCAACAGGAGGGAATAAATACTATAAAAGTAAGATAGGTAGAAAGGGGGAGATGCTCGCCTGAAAACATTGACGAAGGTTCAACCTAAGATCGGGTCGACACTCGCATCAACTCATCGGCCTAGTCATGAAGAAGCAAAACACTAGAAGAAAACACGAATGCTCTATTTAATACTACGGCAAAAGATCGGCATGATGCATGTACGATGTATGACATGGCGGCACGCGATGCGCTTAGGCAATATTAAGGTAACCGGGGGTCCCGACAATTAATTATTAGGTCCAAGTTGTTTAACTACCCCGCAATTTAAATGTTGTTTGAGCAAGGCAAAATAGATCACCGGTTCGCTACACAAATTTAAATGAGGCCAATATAAGACTAGATTTGCCCGCATATGGGCCCCATATTTAATTATAGGGTGAATCGGCATAAGGCCCCCAAACCACACAATATGCATGCGAGATGAAATATTAATATGCAACAGGTTTTATATTTAGTATTTATAAAATAGGGGCTCGGGAAATAGGTTCACACATTAGGGGGTCTCGACGAACTTGGTTCCGGGGGTTCGGGGTCGGTCTCAGGGTCCAGGGTTCGACGGGTTCGGCCTCGGATAACGGAAGTAGATCTTGTCGCATCCGGGAAGGAGAACTTGTCGTCCAGGGTCTCGGTGTCCGGGGTGAAGTACTCGGCGTCCTCGAGGGGTACTTGTCGCACCGGGGTCTTCGGATCCGTGAAGTAGATCTTGGCGTGCGGGTTCGGGATCGGTCTTCGAATCCAGAGGGGTCTTGTGGTTGGTGCCGATGTCGATCTTGGGGGTTACTTGGCCACGTTGTCGTTCTTGTCGAGGGTGTGGTCTGGTCGGCACATCTTGGAGAGAAGATCACTCATCCATCCATTGGCTCCGTCACCTTCTCTTGTCGCATTGGTACATCTTTGATATATACGGAGTTGTCGGTCGATCTTGGCGGCCACGGTACAAAGCGACAACAAGAGGCAAAGATCTTATACGCAGGAGGCCTTGCTGGCAGCAGAGCGCAGAGAGGAGGCACGCGGGCAGGGGCGCTCGCGGGGCAGAGGGCCCAAGGCAGCTAGGCACAGAGGCGAGGAGGCACGGGTGGGGCGACGGGACTCCGTCGGGGATGGGCAGATGGCGCCGTCCGCGTGGATGAAGATGGCGGCCGGCGAGGACTCGCGGATGTAGGGGACCCCAAGGTGGTGGAGGCGGCCGGCGGGGTGACTGGGGGAGGCGGACAGGGGAGATGACGCAGAGGGGAGAGGGCGAGGTCGACGAGAGAGCGGGGCGGAGGCCGCGGCCGGAGAAGCCTGGGGCCGAGGCCGAGAGGGTGGAGGCGGGCGCGCCGGAGGATGGGAGGCAGGAGAGAGCTGGGCCGGGGGCGACGAAGGCGACGGCCGCCCGGCTGAGAGGCACGCGCAGAGAGGTTGAAGAAGCGGGCGGACGGACCACAAGGGCGCAGAGGCTCGAGGCGGAGGAGGCGGAGAGCGCGGCTCGATGGAGGCGAGGCCGACGAGGGCGGCGCGCGGGAGGACGAGGTGGGCGGGAGGAGGAGGGAGCGGCGAGGCGGTCGCGGGCCGGAGGGTGGAGGCCGGCGACGAGCGGGATGCGAGGCGAGGTACGGTGGTGGGGAAAAGGCAGACGGGGGAGGAGGAGGGCGGCCGCCGGAGGGAGGCGCTCGGGAGGATCCGGCGAGGAGGGCGGTCGCCGGAGGGGAGAAGGAAGGCGTCGGTGGGAGGGAGAGGAGAGAGTGCGAGGAGTGGAAGGTGGGGGACGGGGTCGCGGGGCCAGGGGGTGGGCCAGGAGGTGGGTCCGGCTGGCAGGGAGGGGTGGGACTGAGAGGGTGGGGCCGGCTGCAGGGCCAGAGGGTGGGGAGTGGCGTGTGGGTTGGGGAAGAGAGAGAGGGAGTGGCTGACGTGGCAGGGGGTGATTGGTTGGGGGAGGGAGGAGAGGTGAGGTGGCGAGAGGCCATAGGCTGGGGTGAGGTGGAGGGGGTGTGGGTAGATAGGACTGGGGTAAGAAAAGACTTGGGGTGGGGTCTAGGCTGGACCGATTTTATTCTAGGGTGGTCGCTCGGGTTGAATCGGCCTGCTCGACGCCCCACTAAAATAATTAAATATTTTTATTATTTATAAACGGGACTTTTGCAAACCGATAGCAGACAAAACAAAATAATCCAGAGACCCGGGTTTTGCGTTTGAATAAAGACGGGGCATTTAGAAATCAAATTAGGTTTTCCCGAAAATAGTTTTATGCAAGCACATGCAAGATGATGACGATGCTCAAATGCATTGTGGCATGATGACATGAGCATGCGGTCATGATGATGCAAAGCACCAAAAACAACGCGATTTTCTAGTAGTGGTTTTGCGGGATGCCACAATTCGACACCACTAACAAGGGATCTCGCCCTCGAGATCCGCCTCATGGTACCGGAAGGAAGGTCGGCGACCTGAATCTTCTCGCTTCGTGTAGATCTTCGCGACACCACTAACAAGAGGTCATTGTCCGTGATCGTCGAGAGAACACTCCGGAAACAAAGGACGAAGGCAGAGGTGTCAACAAATAAAGCCACCTCTAACTTCGATAAAAAGGGAGGACCGATGCATTCTCATCCACTTCAATGTACCAAAGCGAATAGAAAGGGTAGTCGGCATGGGGGCCAATCCATCACGCACCCAAACTATTACTCTGCACAATCAGTAGAAAAGCGTGCAACCATTCTCGGAATCGATCAAGATCTCGACGGCGAGGTTGGAAGCAAAGGGTGGACGCAGACTCGCATCGGATCTGGCGTAGATGATGTCGTCGCGTCGGAAAACACCGTTACCAAAGAGGAAGCGAAACCCTAAAGGTGCGTGAACCCAACCACGAGAAATCCTGGACTCAAGAGAGGAAGAGAGCGGATTCCAAAACACGCAGAGGTGAGAGGAGAGCAGCAGAGGGTAAGGAGTAAAATCAGACCTAATCAGAACTATCCAACCGATTTTCGAAAATAGTTTGACACTCTACTTGCCGTTAGCTAGGTTATCCTACAGGCTGGACTTGTGGGTATCGCAACCGCTGAGCTCGATACCACTCAGAACACCTCGAATCGACCCTATGCAAGTTTTAGCGAAACCCGCCAAACCCGCATAGAAACGATTCAAAGGTGCCCACCAGGCACTTTCGTGCGGGTGGAAAACGAAGTAATAACATTACACAACAGTCCTCGATGGGACCCACTGAACAGATATATATACAACACGACTCCATGAGTCAAGAATACATATACGGTACAAAGATCCAAATCACCTTGAAAACAATAGAACTTCCAGCTACGGACAAGATGCAAATGGGGCTAAGAGCCTGAAGAATAACCAATGGCGTCCATAACCCTGCCAAGCCGGAAGGGTAACCCGCTAACGACGCCGATCTCAAAACCTGCTTAAACAAAAGGGTGCCGACAAAGGGCAAAGGAAAAAGAGGAGCGCCAAGATCGAGGCCAGACACGGCGAGACTAGAATTGGTCCTCGCCACATAGGTATGGTGGATCAAGGCAAAGATGCACTAAACAACCTATAGAGACTCGATACAACCGCGGCTATCGAGAGGGATAAGAAAGACCTATTCGAACCAACCTGGTACTAACACCAAACAATCCCATCTGGTATTCCCCTCGAGACCAACGAGGAGGTCAACCGAGAACTCACAGATTGGCAGTTTTATTTATTCAGTTATCGTTGCAGCAATTACTAGTCAGTGTAGATAGTCATCCTGATAAAATAAGCAAGGCACTTTTAGTTAACCATTCCGTTATAGTTGCAACACTTACTAATCGACATGATAGCATGAGATAAACCCAAAACCCAGCAGTTGTTGGTACTTTTATTTAGCCATTCCGCTAGTTGCAAGGTAATACTTACTAGTCAGATACAATGGTCGCAAGCGATAACCCAAACAAGCAATTGTTGGCAGTTTTATTTAGCCATTCCATTATAGTGAAGCTGATTACTAGTCATTATAAAGTCAAATTTATAGCACTACTTTAGTTATAGTTGTCTATGATCGAGATACTGTGCTCCAAATCGTCCATAACCGCGACACGGCTTTCGAAAGTTTTAACCCGGGTGCACAAATAGCAACACACACTCGATATGCCTCGGAAAAACCAAATCAAAACCCAACGAGGCAGTCACGACAAAGCGATCACAGGATTCAGAAATATTTCAGGGGGCCACCCCATTGAGTAGACCCGCAACGAAGCTAGCTGACTCCGAGGCGGACTCAAGGTTTGCGTCAATGGCTGTGAACGACTGGGAACCCAAAACTGGGCTTGTCGACACCGCGAAAACACTCCGCTTACCTAAACAAGACAAAGGTGCTATCCATCGCACAATTTAAATAAAGCAGTAAAGCATGGCATAAGTACAGGATAGTAAATAAAACCTCAAACTAGTTTGTGGCCCCAAGAAATAAGAATGAATCAAGCTCTAGCTCAGGGGGGTCCATAAGCCTCCCGGATGTGGATAGCGCGAATATTCAAGGAACAGGTATCAAGTACTCGGGGTCCTACGGGACACAAGTGGACGGTTAACAACCAAATAACATCTATTGCCCACTTGTGCCTCTGCTTACCTACTTCAATTTTAGTTATTAAACAGTAATTAAAGTTAACGATAAATATAGCCAAGATCATCTCCAACATCAACATGCGGCCAAACTCCAACAACTATGGCACTTGACAACACGCAACGGTACTTGAGCAAGCGACTACGACGCGCAAGTCCAACTATCTACCAAACAACAGGTAATAGGAGGTGTCCAGGGCAATATAAGGCTGCAAGGGATATCACGGGTACGAAAACTAGAGCATCGCAACACAGATAGCAAGAGATCAACAGGAGGGAATAAATACTATAAAAGTAAGATAGGTAGAAAGGGGGAGATGCTCGCCTGAAAACATTGCCGAAGGTTCAACCGAAGATCGGGTCGACACTCGCATCAACTCATCGGCCTAGTCCGCGAAGAAGCAAAACACTAGAAGAAAACACCGAATGCTCTATTTAATACTACGGCAAAAGATCGGGCATGATGCATGTACGATGTATGACATGGCACGCTTGATGCAGTTAGGCAATATTAAGCGGAACCGGGGTCCCGACAATTAATTAGGTCCAAGTTGTTTAACTACCCCGCAATTTAAATGTTGTTTGAGCAAGGCAAAATAGATCACCGGTTCGCTACACAAATTTAAATGAGGCCAATATAAGACTAGATTTGCCCGCATATGGGCCCCATATTTAATTATAGGGTGAATCGGCATAAGGCCCCCAAACCACACAATATGCATGCGAGATGAAAGATTAATATGCAACAGGTTTTATATTTAGTATTTATAAAATAGGGGCTCGGGAAAGAGGTTCACACATTAGGGGGTCTCGACGAACTTGGTTCCGGGGGTTCGGGGTCGGTCTCAGGGTCCAGGGTTCGACGGGTTCGGCCTCGGATAACGGAAGTAGATCTTGTCGCATCCGGGAAGGAGAACTTGTCGTCCAGGGTCTCGGTGTCCGGGGTGAAGTACTCGGCGTCCTCGAGGGGTACTTGTCGCACCGGGGTCTTCGGATCCGTGAAGTAGATCTTGGCGTGCGGGTTCGGGATCGGTCTTCGAATCCAGAGGGGTCTTGTGGTTGGTGCCGATGTCGATCTTGGGGGTTACTTGGCCACGTTGTCGTTCTTGTCGAGGGTGTGGTCTGGTCGGCACATCTTGGAGAGAAGATCACTCATCCATCCATTGGCTCCGTCACCTTCTCTTGTCGCATTGGTACATCTTTGATATATACGGAGTTGTCGGTCGATCTTGGCGGCCACGGTAGAAAGCGACAACAAGAGGCAAAGATCTTATACGCAAGCGAGGAGGCTTGGCGGCAGCGAGAAAGCGAGGAGGCACGTCCGCGTGGATGAAGATGGCGGCCGGCGAGGACTCGCGGATGTAGGGGACCCCAAGGTGGTGGCGGCGGCCGGCGGGGTTACCGGGGGAGGCGGACAGGGGAGATGACGCAGAGGGGAGAGGGCGAGGTCGACGAGAGAGCGGGGCGGAGGCCGCGGCCGGAGAAGCCGAGCTCGGGGCCGGAGGCCGGAGAGGGTGGAGGCGGGGCGCGGCCGACGCGAGGATGGGAGGCAGGAGCGTCGGGGTGGGGCCGGGGGCGACGAGCGCGGACGGCCGCTCGGCCGGAGGGCGCGCGCAGGAGAGGTTGAAGGGCGCAGGCGGCGGACGGGACCCGCGCGGCGAGGCTCGAGGCGGAGGAGGCGGCGAGCGCGGCTCGACGGAGGCGAGGCCGACGAGGGCGGCGCGCGGGAGGACGAGGTGGGCGGGAGGAGGAGGGAGCGGCGAGGCGGTCGCGGGCCGGAGGGTGGAGGCCGGCGACGAGCGGGATGCAAGGCGAGGTGCGGTGGTGGGGAAAAGGCAGACGGGGGAGGAGGAGGGCGGCCGCCGGAGGGAGGCGCTCGGGAGGAGCCGGCGAGGAGGGCGGTCGCCGGAGGGGAGAAGGGGGCGGGCGCGTCGGTGGGAGGGAGAGGAAAGGAGAGAGAGAGAGGAGTGGAAGGTGGGGGACGGGGTCGCGGGGCCAGGGGGTGGGCCAGGAGGTGGGTCCGGCTGGCAGGGAGGGGTGGGACTGAGAGGGTGGGGCCGGCTGCGGGGCCAGAGGGTGGGGAGTGGCGTGTGGGTTGGGGAAGAGAGAGAGGGAGTGGCTGACGTGGCAGGGGGTGATTGGTTGGGGGAGGGAGGAGAGGTGAGGTGGCGAGAGGCCATAGGCTGGGGTGAGGTGGAGGGGGTGTGGGTAGATAGGACTGGGGTAAGAAAAGACTTGGGGTGGGGTCTAGGCTGGACCGATTTTATTCTAGGGGTGGTCGTTCGGGTCGAATCGGCCCGTTCGACTGCCCCACTAAAATAATTAAATATTTTTATTATTTATAAACGGGACTTTTGCAAACCGATAGCAGACAAAACAAAATAATCCGGAGACCCGGGTTTTGCGTTTGAATAAAGACGGGGCGTTTAGAAATCAAATTAGGTTTTCCCGAAAATAGTTTTATGCAAGCACATGCAAGATGATGACGATGCTCAAATGCAATGTGGCATGATGACATGAGCATGCGGTCATGATGATGCAAAGCACCAAAAACAACGCGATTTTCTAGTAGTGGTTTTGCGGGATGCCACAATTCGACACCACTAACAAGGGATCTCGCCCTCGAGATCCGCCTCATGGTACCGGAAGGAAGGTCGGCGACCTGAATCTTCTCGCTTCGTGTAGATCTTCGCGACACCATTAACAAGAGGTCATTGTCCGTGATCGTCGAGAGAACACTCCGGAAACAAAGGACGAAGGCAGAGGTGTCAACAAATAAAGCCACCTCTAACTTCGATAAAAAGGGAGGACCGATGCATTCTCATCCACTTCAATGTACCAAAGCGAATAGAAAGGGTAGTCGGCATGGGGGCCAATCCATCACGCACCCAAACTATTACTCTGCACAATCAGTAGAAAAGCGTGCAACCATTCTCGGAATCAGACTGAAGATCTCGACGAGCGAGGTTCGGAAGCAAAGGGGTGACGCAGACTCTGCATCGGATCTGGCGTAGATGATGTCGTCGCGTCGGAAAACACCGTTACCAAAAGAGGAAGCGAAACCCTAAAGGTGCGACGGAACCCAACCACGAGAAATCCTGGACTCGAAGAGAGGGAAGAGAGCGGATTCCAAAACACGCAGAGGTGAGAGGAGAGCAGCAGAGGGGTAAGGAGTAAAATCAGACCTAATCAGAACTATCCAACCGATTTTCCGAAAATAGTTTTGACACTCTACTTCGGCCGTTAGCTAGGTTATCCTACAGGCTGGACTTGTGGGGTATCGCAACTGCTGAGCTCTGATACCACTCTGTAACACCCTCAGAATCGACCCTATGCAAGTTTTAGCGAAACCCGCCAAACCCGCATAGAAACGATTCAAAGGTGCCCACCAGGCACTTTCGTGCGGGTGGAAAACGAAGTAATAACATTACACAACAGTCCTCGATGGGACCCACAGAACAGATATATACAACACGACTCCATGAGTCAAGAATACAGATATACGGTACAAAGATCCAAATCACCTTGAAAACAATAGAACGTCCAGCTACGGACAAGATGCAAATGGGGCTAAGAGCCCTGAAGAATAACCAATGGCGTCCATAACCCTGCCCAGGCCAAGCCGGAAGGGTAACCCTGCTAACGACGTCGATCTCAAAACCTGCTTAAACAAAAGGGTGCCGAAAGGGCAAAGGAAAAGAGGAGCGCCGATCGAGGCCAGTACACGGCGAGACTAGAATTCGGCGGTCCTCGCCTACATAGGTATGGTGGACTGAAGCGGCAGCGGCAGCATGCACTAAACAACCTATAGAGACTCGATACAACTGTCGGCTATCAGAGAGGGATAAGAAAGACCTATTCGGAACCAACCTGGTACTAACACCAAACAATCCCATCCTGGTATTCCCCCTCGAGACCAACGAGGAAGTCAACCGAGGAACTCACACAGTTGGCAGTTTTATTTATTCAGTTATCGTTGCAGCAATTACTAGTCAGGTGTAGATAGTCATCCTGATAAAATAAGCAGTGGGCACTTTTAGTTAACCATTCCGTTATAGTTGCAACACTTACTAATCAGATACAGATAGCATGAGATAAACCCAAAACCCAGCAGTTGTTGGTACTTTTATTTAGCCATTCCGTTGTAGTTGCAATACTTACTAGTCAGATACAATGGTCGCAAGCGATAACCCAAACAAGCAATTGTTGGCAGTTTTATTTAGCCATTCCATTATAGTGAAGCTGATTACTAGTCATTATAAAGTCAAATTTATAGCACTACTTTAGTTATAGTTGTCTATGATCGAGATACTGTGCTCCAAGTCGTCCATAAATCATGGACACGGCTTTGAAAGTTTTAACCCGCCGGGTGCACAAATAGCAACACACTCGATATGCCTCGGAAAAACCAAATCAAAACCCAACGAGGCAGTCACGACAAAGCGATCACAGGATTCAGAAATATTTCAGGGGGCCACCCCATTGAGTAGACCCGCAACGAAGCTAGCTGACTCCGAGGCGGACTCAAGGTTTGCGTCAATGGCTGTGAACGACTGGGAACCCAAAACTGGGCTTGTCGACACCGCGAAAACACTCCGCTTACCTAAACAGTACAGTGTGCTATCCATCGCACAATTTAAATAAAGCAGTAAAGCATGGCATAAGTACAGGATAGTAAATAAAACCTCAAACTAGTTTGTGGCCCCAAGAAATAAGAATGAATCAAGCTCGCTCGTGGGGTCCATAAGCCTCCGGATGTGGATAGCGAATATTCAAGGAACAGGTATCAAGTACTCGGGGTCCTACGGGACACAAGTGGACGGTTAACAACCAAATAACATCTATTGCCCACTTGTGCCTCTGCTTACCTACTTCAATTTTAGTTATTAAACAGTAATTAAAGTTAACGATAAATATAGCCAAGATCATCTCCAACATCAACATGCGGCCAAACTCCAACAACTGTGGCACTTGACAACACGCAACGGTACTTGAGCAAGCGACTACGACGCGCAAGTCCAACTATCTACCAAACAACAGGTAATAGGAGGTGTCCAGGGCAATATAAGGCTGCAAGGGATATCACGGGTACGAAAACTAGAGCATCGCAACACAGATAGCAAGAGATCAACAGGAGGGAATAAATACTATAAAAGTAAGATAGGTAGAAAGGGGGAGATGCTCGCCTGAAAACATTGCCGAAGGTTCAACCGAAGATCGGGTCGACACTCGCATCAACTCATCGGCCTAGTCCGCGAAGAAGCAAAACACTAGAAGAAAACACCGAATGCTCTATTTAATACTACGGCAAAAGATCGGGCATGATGCATGTACGATGTATGACATGGCAGGCACGCGATGCAGTTAGGCAATATTAAGCGGAACCGGGGGTCCCGACAATTAATTATTAGGTCCAAGTTGTTTAACTACCCCGCAATTTAAATGTTGTTTGAGCAAGGCAAAATAGATCACCGGTTCGCTACACAAATTTAAATGAGGCCAATATAAGACTAGATTTGCCCGCATATGGGCCCCATATTTAATTATAGGGTGAATCGGCATAAGGCCCCCAAACCACACAATATGCATGCGAGATGAAAGATTAATATGCAACAGGTTTTATATTTAGTATTTATAAAATAGGGGCTCGGGAAAGAGGTTCACACATTAGGGGGTCTCGACGAACTTGGTTCCGGGGGTTCGGGGTCGGTCTCAGGGTCCAGGGTTCGACGGGTTCGGCCTCGGATAACGGAAGTAGATCTTGTCGCATCCGGGAAGGAGAACTTGTCGTCCAGGGTCTCGGTGTCCGGGGTGAAGTACTCGGCGTCCTCGAGGGGTACTTGTCGCACCGGGGTCTTCGGATCCGTGAAGTAGATCTTGGCGTGCGGGTTCGGGATCGGTCTTCGAATCCAGAGGGGTCTTGTGGTTGGTGCCGATGTCGATCTTGGGGGTTACTTGGCCACGTTGTCGTTCTTGTCGAGGGTGTGGTCTGGTCGGCACATCTTGGAGAGAAGATCACTCATCCATCCATTGGCTCCGTCACCTTCTCTTGTCGCATTGGTACATCTTTGATATATACGGAGTTGTTTACGATCTTGGCGCCACGGTACAAAGCGACAACAAGAGGCAAAGATCTTATACGCAGGAGGCCTTCTTGTAAGAGCGCAGAGGAGGCGCCAAGGGGCGCCACAAGAGGGCCCAAGGCAGCTAGGCACAGAGGCGAGGAGGCACGGGTGGGGCGACGGGACTCCGTCGGGGATGGGCAGATGGCGCCGTCCGCGTGGATGAAGATGGCGGCCGGCGAGGACTCGCGGATGTAGGGGACCCCAAGGTGGTGGCGGCGGCCGGCGGGGTTACCGGGGGAGGCGGACAGGGGAGATGACGCAGAGGGGAGAGGGCGAGGTCGACGAGAGAGCGGGGCGGAGGCGGCGGCCGGAGAAGACTTGCAAACCGATAGCAGACAAAACAAAATAATCCAGAGACCCGGGTTTTGCGTTTGAATAAAGACGGGGCGTTTAGAAATCAAATTAGGTTTTCCCGAAAATAGTTTTATGCAAGCACATGCAAGATGATGACGATGCTCAAATGCAATGTGGCATGATGACATGAGCATGCGGTCATGATGATGCAAAGCACCAAAAACAACGCGATTTTCTAGTAGTGGTTTTGCGGGATGCCACAAAAGGTGATACTTTGAGATACACAAAATCTCCGATGTTGAAGGCTAGGTCTCGACGTCTCTTGTCGGCATAACTCTTCTGTCTGGATTGGGCGGTCTTGAGGTGCTCACGGATCTTGTGAACTTTCTCTTCGGCTTCTCGTAGGATGTCGAGTCCAAAAATCTGACTCTCTCCTACTTCCAACCAATTCAAAAGGGTACGACACTTTCTTCCATTCATGAATTCAAATGGGGCCATTTGCAAGCTGGCTTGGTAACTGTTGTTGTATGAAAATCCTGCGAAAGGCAAACAGTCTTCCCATTCAGATCCATATTCTAACACCCAAGCTCTTAACATATCTTCGAGTATCTGGTTTACTCGCTTCGTTTGTCCATCAGTCTGAGGGTGATAAGTTGTGCTGAAATCTAGTCGGGTTCCTAATCCTTCTTGGACTTTCTTCCAAAATCTCGAGGTAAAATGAGTTCCTCGATCCGAAACAATGTCCTTGGGGACTCCGTGCAAACTGACTATTCTAGCAATGTACAACTCTGCTAGCTTCGAACTTTGATAGGTGGTCTTGACTGGAAAGAAATGGGCGACTTTGGACAGTCTATCCACTATGACCCATATAGAGTCATTTCTCCTACTATATGTAGGAAAACCGGTGATAAAATCCATTCCGACTGAATCCCATTTCCATTCTGCAATCTGCAATGGTTGCAACAATCCTGCGGGTCTCTGATGTCCCGCCTTGACTCTCTGACAGATATCACACTTGGCTATTTAGCTTCCGATTTCTCTCTTCATCTTATGCCACCAAAATTGCTCCTTGAAATCCTGATACATCTTTGTTCCCCTGGGGTGGATAGAATAAAGAGTATCATGGGCTTCTTTCATAATAGCTTGCTTCAACTCTAAATCTGCTGGCACACAGATACATCCTTTGTATCGCAAAACTCCTTCATCCTCGGTGAATCCGGGTACCTTCCCTATACCGATACGACGTTTGATTCCGTGGATACTAGCATTTCCTTTCTACGCCTCCTTGATCTGACTGAACAAAGTGGGTTGAAGTTCTATGCTAGCCAAAAATACTTCACTTACGAGCTCCATTCTGAAATCTTCCAACTCCTTGTGCAAACTCGGTTGCTCCTTCAAAATCATAGAGTTCAAGCGACACAGCAATCTGCTAAGGGCATCTACTACCACATTGGCTTTACCGGGGTGATAGTGAATGTCAAGATCATAGTCCTTGATTAACTCTATCCATCTCCTTTGCCTCATATTCAGCTCCTTCTGGGTGAAAATATACTTCAGGCTCTTGTGATCCGAATAAATTTCACAACGGTTTCCCATGAGGTAATGCCGACATGTCTTCAAGGCTAAACTACGGCTTCTAGTTCGAGGTCATGGGTAGGGAAATTTTGCTCATGTTGCTTCTGTTGTCAGGATAGATATGATATTACTTTGCCTTCTTGCATTAGCACACATCCGAGACTGATCTTGGATGCGTCACAAAACACATCAAAAGGCTTCGTGATATCCGACATGATCAAGATTGGGGCTGAGAACAATCTCTTCTTAAGTTCTTGAAAACTTGCTTCACATTTGTCCGTACATTCAAACTTCTTATCTTTCTTCAACAATTGGGTCATTGGTCTTTCGATGCTCGAGAATCCTTCTACGAACTTGTGGTAATATCCCGCTAATCCGAGAAATGCATGAACTTGGGTTTGAGTGGTTGGGGCTTGCCATTCTTCCACATCCTTAACCTTGGCAGGGTCAACAGCAATTCCTCCTGCCGACACGATAATCCGAGTAATCCTGCTTCCTGTAACCAAAATTCACATTTGCTAAACTTGGCATACAACTGATGCTCCCTAAGGGTTCCAAGGATGGTCATCAGGTGTAGCTCATGTTCTTCTTCTGATTTGGAATAGATCAAAATGTCATCAATGAATACAATTACAAACTTATCCAGGAAGTCCATAAAAATCTTATTCGTGAGGTTCATGAAATAGGCGGGGGCATTGGTTAATCCAAAAGACATGACAGTGTACTCATACAGTCCATATCTGATGGTAAAGGAAGTCTTTGGAATATCCTCTACGCGAGTCTTGAGTTGATGATAACGAATTCTAAGATCAATCTTAGAAAATACTTTGGCACTGGTCAACTAGTCAAACAGATCTTCTATCTTTGCCAGTGGATACTTATTCTTAGTGGTGACATCATTTAGCTTCCGGTAATCCGTGCACAAATTGTTACCTCCATATTTCTTATCCACAAACAAAACAGGTGATCTCCATGGTGACGCACTTGGTTGAATCAGTCCTATCTCCAGCATAGCATTCAGTTGCTTCTTCAGCTCCACTAATTCAGACGGGTTCATACTATAAGGTCTCTGGGCTATGGGTCTGGTTCCAGGGATTAGTTCAATGATAAACTCGATATCCCGATCTGGGGGCATACCAGGCAATACACCTGGAAATATGTCGGGGTATTCACAGACTACTCTAACTTGGTCAATGGTTGGTTGGGCTAGACTCTTGTTGCACTTGAATTGACGGGGCAGGGTTTCAGATACATGCTCTACTGATAGTCCAGTGGTACTAGTCATGGTTATGGCTTTCTTGGCACATTCGATTAATCCTTTATGTTTCGACATCCAATCCATTCCTAGTACTACTTCCAAACTTTTGGTTCTGAGTACTATTAGATTAGCATAAAAATCTATGCCATGGATTCTAATAGGTACGGCCTTGCAAATTTTTCTAGCTTTGGTGGTTGAACCAGGTATTTGAACTATCATAACATGCTTCAATTTTGTTGGTTGAATCTTACTAGTGCATGCAAATTCTTCTGTAACAAACGAGTGAGATGCTCTAGAATCAAACAACACTCTTGCAAGTACTGAGTTAACATAAAACATACCCAGCACGACATCTGGCGTTTCTTGGGCTTCTTCAGCATTCATGTGAAGCAGACGGCCGTTGCGGTTGAGCGAGTTCCCTGGGGAAAATCTTCTTCCAGGCTAAACACGACGCTGCTGCTGAGCTGGGGCATTCACATTGGGGGCTGCTGCAAGCTTCTTGGGGCACTCATTGGAGTAGTGACCCTTGGTTAGGCACTCATAACAAGTCACCTGAGACTTGTCCTTTCCTGCAACAGGCACTGCATTGCTTCCAGTCCTTGGGGCAGTATTGGGGTTGGTGGGGTTGTTGACTTTGGGCGGTGCACGGTTGAAATTGCTGGAGTTGCTGGGGTTGTTATTGTGGTTTCCTCTGGGCCTTGGGTTTCCTCCTCCAAGGTTGGGATAGGTTGGACGGGTCATCAGGGGTCTATTGTTTCTTGGGGCATATCCTGCAGACGGGTTGGGGCGATACTTTGGGGTATGGTGGGTTCCTGTTTGATGCATCATTCGACGCTTGCGGTTCTCATTCTCTTGGTTGATCTTGCCTTCCATCTGAAAATCAGAATTCACTAAGGCTTCAATGTCAGCAAACGGGATATTGACTAACACCGTCTACATCTTATCATGCAGACCGTTCAGGAATCTCTCCTTCTTGGGATCAGTGCTAATCTCATCAGGGGCATACCTAGACATAGATAGGAATCTTTCACGGTACTCTACCACAGTCATTCTTCCCTGCTTCAGCTCCTTGAATTCATCTCTCACCACAGAATCAAACCTAGTGGCACAAGGGTTCGGCTGAACTTGAGTTTGAATTCATCCCAAGCCATCATCTGTCCTCCATTCATGGCGCGAACGCTATTCCACCAAGCTCTTGCATCTCCTGCCAGATAGTGGGTGGCAAACAGTACTTTCTCATTGGCCTCCACTCCTGCGACTTCTAAGTTGTTCTCCATGGTCTCCAGCCAGTCATCGGCATCTAAGGGCTCTTCAGACTTACTAAAGATGGGTGGATTGGTGTTCTGAAAGTTCTTGAGCTTGGATCCATGGTTGTCGTGGTTTCCATGGCCTTGATTGTTGTTGGCCATCTGAGCTATGTGTTGGTGGGTGGATAAGTTGGCTTGACGCTTGGCTCTTTCAACTTCGTGATCTGAAAGCAACATTTGCAAGATTTGCAGCATTGGGTCCGTGGATGAACTACTTCCTCCGCGAGGCATCTAAAGATTGAGATAGATCATGAGATAAGGTGGAAATTTCTAAGGTTCGGGGATTTGTTATTGAAAAGTTTTTAAACTTTAAGTTTGACTCAGGTTTTTGGCCAACTAGCAACTTGCTTTTCATTCATTCAGTCATGTCACATAATACAAACACACACCAGAACAAGGAAACATATGGTTTTAAGAACCATTCTGTGAAACTACGATACAATGGGACCGAATATAACTTCACTAATGCTAGTGCTCAAGTGCTACTACTCCTCGGAATCGGTGGCTTCATCATCATCATCATAAGGCGGAGTCATCGTCATTGGTGAGGAAGTCCATGCCTTGGTCCTCCAGGAAGTCATCATCATCACTGAGGTAGGAGTAAGGGTCTCCATGGATAACTTCCCCTGCATTCTCCCTCTCCTCAAGCTGCATGTCCCACTAATGGATGGTGTCCTCCAAGTCTGTCACCTTGTGACGAACGCGAGCAATAATGCGATCCTTCTTGTCAAGCTGACGGCGACGTGACTGGCGATCCTTCACAAGCATGGCGATGGTCTGGTCCTTCTTGACTGTGATGGCATAGTTGTGGTTGGCGTAGGCGGGGGCATTGTCCAACTCCTTCTGCCTATCATACATCATGAAGCTGAGATGGTCCACTTGATTCTTCAGCTCCGGGTGACGTGGTACCTCCAATGGCTGTCCCATAGCATCACGCCTTGGGTAATACTCAAAGAGCATGCCCTTGATCTGATTGATGCTTTGCCCACACAGACGGGCAAGAGCTTCCTGCATGGCCCTGGCAAGTCCATCTAGACAGTTGTTCTCTCTTAAGGTGAACTGGATCCCCTCTAGGGTGAGGGCTTCAATCTTCCCTCTGAGACTTGTAACAATCAGCCATTGCAATTCTCCTCCTTGATGATCGTTGAGCTGGGCTCCGAAGAACTTGGGGTGCGGGCGCTCCAGAAGTTCCAAGAGTTGGTCCAAAACACGCTCAAAGATGAGATCTCCTCCATTGCCCAACCAATAGAACTTGCTATACTTCATGTCCATCTATAAGAATGTAAGATGAGTAAGTTAGTAGAGTGATCAAGTGTGTCAAATTTTATGTAAGTTTGCAAGAATTTTTGAGGGACATGAATTTTCATGAAAGAATCTAAGTGATAAGAATGAGAATAGGTTTTCATAAATACTTACTTCTTTTGTTTTGAAACTAAGTTTTTGATTCAAGCGTCCCTTCTAACTAGGGTCTCCTATGGTCAGGATGGCTCTGATACCAACTTGTCAACACCCGGATTCTTAATCCCAGTTGCCTGTTATGCCATACATCACAATCCCAGGATTACCATTTTTGCGATACATAACAGATTGGTACGATAGTTCATCATCCATTACAAACCATAATAAAGGTCTTACAAATAAAGGATCTCATGATCCAGTCTTAATACAATCAACACAGCGGAATAATATAATAATGGTAGCATGGGTGAAGCTCCATCTTCAGGGTGACAGGCAATGTTGACGATGGGAGATGATCCCTATTGTCCATCATCTTGGTAGTCCTCCTCATAGTCTGGCCATAGGAATAGCCGGGGACAAAGCCATGAGTACTCTTTAAGTACTATCAAACTATCACTAACAATTAAAGTGGTTCAAGTAGGAATACTAAGATCTAGGTTGTTTTGCAAAAAAACAGGTTTATCTCTAGCTTAGTTCAGAAGTAAGGAAAACTAGTTTAATGTTTTATAACACCTGAGTGGGAACTTAGCTTTCACTTTCACAACCCTGTTGTGGTCAAGTCAAAGTCTTGATTCATTTCACAAGTCATTTTGAAAACATCTGACGACGGAACGATGGCCACTCTAATCTGTCCATAATCATGACGGCTATTCGAATAGGTTGACACTCTGTAGAGGTGGTACACTTTCACCACAACATTAGATACATCCACCAGGAACAATCCTGATTCATCATACTCAGTATGTGGATAATCAATCCTAACCTTTCAATTACACACCCTAGTATAGGCACCTCCCCTATGAGTTTGGCCTTCCAACCATGACCATCTATCATCTTGGGAACTGCAGAGGTGGACAATCCTAACGAGGTAGCCTCAGCTCAAACCTCTTCCTCAAGGGAACCCATACTAAGATATATAAACTTCCAGTCAAGATCTACCCAAATTCGGGTATTGTGGTTATACGTTAACATTGGAATGGTATCACATCCGAACACAACCATCAGTTTTATAAAAGGGCTAAGGCTCATGCCTCAACATTTTCATCATCAAGTCCTTTGGTGTTCATAACACATGTCAAAACATTTCATTAGAATGACTCATCATTCTAAGGTTTTCATAACCATTTTCACCAAGTATTCTCATCTAAAGTGATCAAGTTTTATGCTTAGCACTAGCCACTACATTTGGGGGTAATCTCTAATGAGGAGTGATAATCAGGTGTGACTTATCTAAATCTAGTATCATGCCTCAGTGTGACATCTAGTTCTATCTAACTTAGGCCAAGTTTTATGCTATTTATGCTACCTCTAACATCTTTCCAAAATTCACAAGTCACTAAGTAAACATAAATAAAGATATTTGATAAAGGAAATAAAATAATCAACCTTGCAAGTAAAACTGGGATTTGGTATAATCAAGTGTTATAATCACATATGACTAAGGCATCTAGTTTGCATAGTTATCATGCAAGTGTTAGCTTGCTAGGTTCTAGCTTGCATTAGATAGCTTGCCTTGAACAGTGCAGTGGTTCAAGTTCTCCTCTACTTCCTCTTCGTAGTAGTCTCCTTCCTCTTCGTATCCTTGGTCGGTACTAGCGTCTATAAATAAATACGAGGTACACAATCAGTAAACAATACTTAACTACTTCTATTTGGCACACCAAAGTTCACACTAGATGATCTAGCATCATCACAATCATCACAAGAATGAAAGACCTAGTCTTAATTATTTTATTTTAGAAAAGTAATTTCTACTCATTGAAAACGACTTAGGATTTAATATTCTCCAATTAAAATATGGGATCATGTTGACACATGTCATCACCACATATTTCAATACTTGGGAAAGTGATTTAAAGTGGTGTCACAATTTAATAATGTTTAACCTTGTTATATTTAATTAATTAAAGTGACTAGAAATGCCTATGGGGAATTCTTTTATTACTTTTCCATTATTACTGCAAG
Organism: Avena insularis; assembly: GCA_023614405.1. Lineage (NCBI taxonomy): Eukaryota > Viridiplantae > Streptophyta > Magnoliopsida > Poales > Poaceae > Avena > Avena insularis. Next base: position 250,585,389 of record CM042689.1, on the reverse strand, counting down.
TAAACCTAGATATTTTCATATATTCTGAAAGGTATTACCAAATGTGATTTTTGAGAGTTGGAATCAACTCAAAAGCATTTATGGTTGAATTTTGAAAAATGTTTGAATGCATAAAAGTCTCTGCCTTGTTACTTTACCATAGGTGATCTATAAGTTCAAATGGTTTGAATCCAATGGGCTTGGATTAAGAATTTCCATAACTTTCTAATAAAATTAGTTTCATGAAATTTGGTTCAGTGAAACTCTCTGAATTCATTTTTGAATCAACAGATAGAACTAGGGTTGAAACTAAAATGAAAAATCTAAGTTTAAACTTACTGGGTTGCTGGGCCTGCCCACTGCGCATAGTGCGCGCGGGCTGGTTTAAGTGGTGTCCCCACTCGTCAGCGAGACAGGGGGTGCCGAAGGGGTATGGGCTAACTATGACCATAGGATTAGATGCAGGATCAACGGCTCACGACCATCATCCTCATCTGAACAGGACACGGTAGGGATGAACCCTGGGTTCTGGGGCGGCTCACCGAGGCTCAGGCGATGGTCGGTGATGGGGGCGAATGAGGTTGTCGATGACGGCGGTTCTCCTAGTACTAGCAGCATCTCCTGGGGTGGCCGCAATCGACGGCGCCCTTCTCCTCTTGCAGCGGCAGACTCCGGCCAAATTTTTGGCAACCTGGTGCTCGCCTTGCTCCGGGAAGAAGTGGGAAGAATCAGTGAAAGGTGGGGAGTGAGATGGTGTGGAGAAATTGTGCGGGGAGGCCTCCTTTTATAGGCGAGCGAGAGAGGCCGAGTGGCATGGGCAGAGCTCGTTGGGGTCGGCGTTACAACGACCTACTGGCATGGTGCGGGGGCTAGGACGGTGTGTGGTCTCCTGGCGGTGCTCAACGGCTTGATGGTGCGGCAAGGGGCAGTGCAGTTTGGTCGGGTGCTCTACGCGGTACCGACGGCAAACTTCAGGGCGTGCGGAAGCTACGGGGACGATCGAGGAAACGGGTATGTCTGGTGGTCTCCTAGGACGGTGGTGATCGTGTATACGGGCGGCGAGAGCGAGGAGCGGTCAGGTTGAGTGGGAACAGTGCATGAACTGCGGTGCACATCAGTGTGGGCACGGTGTTTCCGGCGGTTCCTCTCTCTATCTTCAAGCTAGGGCTGGTCTAGAGGGGGCAGTGAGGCACGGGCGGCATGGTAGACAAGGTTGGCGAGGCTGGATACGCTTGTAGCTTGCTATTGACGGTGGAGGTGGCAAGTGTGCTCGGCCATGGTGGCAATTAATGGCATGGTCGTGTAAACAGTGGGCTAGAGTTGCATAGACGAGGTTGATGACATACTGGGAGTGTGGTGGTGGCTAGAGAGGGAACAAGTTTGGCAAGAACACTGCTCAAAATAGTGTTTGTTGTTTTATTTGATTTGTGCTCAGAAGGTGTTTGATGAAATGGCTGCAAGATATTTATATTTGAATTCTTGGATGAATTTTGGTGGGTGAATTGGTCACACACTAGGTAGTCTCTGGTGGCTTGGGTTTGTCAAGGTGAACTAGTTGGTTGGGTTTTGAGAAATGGTGATCTTACCATATGAACTAGATTCAATTTGGAATTGTCCTTGACATAGATATGTAATTTGTTTCTGTGGGTTTGAAAGGTGGGCTTGGGTTCACCTTTACTTGGTATAGAAATGGGTGAAAAGAATTGGATTTGTTTCTATTAGAAATCTTGGACTAGAAACACTCAAAGTGGTCTAGTGAGCAAGATTGGAAAAAATGACCATTTGCTTATATAGTTTGTTTTTGAATTTCTCTTTATTTGATTCTGCTTGGAAATGATTTAGATGATGTTGTTTTCATATTTAAACCAATCCTTGCCATTCATAACAATCAAACAAGTCCATACAAGCATTCATGCATTCATTACATACACTCATACATTCATATTGATTTAATTAACAAAAGTTTTTGTTAACCCTAATTTTGGGTGATTAGAACTTGATAACCTTGATTAATATTTTTAGGGTGTTACACCTCTCAACTATTTTTTTCCTGGTGGGAGAGGTGGTGTTGTGCTATTTTTTTCTTGTTCATATGCACTAGAGGTGTTCGGTGAAATGCCCATTAGAGCGATGCAACTTTAGGTCACACAAGACATACATGATATGAGGTGCCCGAGCCACACTTAAGTTTTCTTATCTTTGTTTCCAAGTGTAATAAAAGGTTAGCAACTATTTCTCGTTTAGACCGCGCGGTACTAATTTTAGCATCATGATTGCGTTTGATATATATTTGTATGATACAGATGAGCCATCCATGGATGTACGGTGACCGACGCTCTGCCGCTTTTAGAGAAGGCGTGCGTTCTTTTCATCTTGTGGACGAGGAGAACGTGTTGTCCATGTGTTGACTATAGGAATGAGAAGGCTCACACTTCTGCAAGAGTCATTCAAAGACGCCTGCTTCGGTCTGGCTTTATGTCCAGCTATAATGTTTGGACCAAACATGGAGAAAGAGGGGTTGCAATGGAAGACCGGGATGAAGAAGAGAACTATGATGACAACTACCGGTCTATGTTCCCTGAATACGCTGATACCACAATGGAAGACAATGAAGAGGAAGAAGAAGAAGGTGAAGAACGGGAACCATATGAGCCCATTGATGATCTTGGTCGGGTCATTTGTGATGCAAAGCGAGTCTGCAACACAGAAAAGGAGAGGTTGCAGTTCGAGCAGATGTTACAGGACCACAAAAAATTGTTTTACCCAACTTGTGAAGATGGGTAGCACACTGGAATTGCTGAAGTGGAAGGCAGAGACCGGTGTGACTGACTCGGGATTTGAGAAGTTGATGGTACTCATGAAGAAGTTGCTTCCAAGAAATAACGAATTGCCCGCTAGTACGTATGAAGCAAAGAAGCTCGTATGCCCTCTAGGATTAGATGTGCAGAAGATACATGCGTGCCCTAATGACTGCATCCTCTACCGTGGTGAGAAGTACGAGAATTTGGATAAATGCCCAATATGCACTACATTTCGGTATAAGATCAGAAAAGATGACCCTGGTGATGTTGATGGCGAGCCACCCAGGAAGAGGGTTCCTGCCAAGGTGATGTGGTATGCTCCTATAATACCACGGTTGAAACGTTTGTTCAGAAAGAAAGAGCATGCCAGGTTGTTGTGATGGCATATGGAAGAACGTAAAAAGGACGGGATGTTGAGGCACCCCGCTGATGGTCGGCAGTGAAGAAAAATCGAGAGAAACTTCCCAGAATTTGCTGGTGACGCAAGGAACTTATGGTTTAGTCTAAGTACAGATGGTATGAATCCTTTTGGGGAGCAGAGCTGCAGTCACAGCACCTGGCCCATGACACTATGTATCTACAACTTCCTCCTTGGTTGTGCATGAAGAGGAAAGTTCATTATGATGCCAGTGCTCATCCAAGTCCCGAAGCAACCCGGCAACGATATTGATGTGTACCTAAGGCCATTAGTTGATGAACTTTTACAGTTGTGGGCGGAACTAGGTTTACGTGTGTGGGATGCGCACAAATAGGAGCCATTCGACCTACGAGCATTGTTGTCCGTAACCATCAATGATTGACCTGCTCTTAGTAACATCTTAGGATAGACGAACAAGAGATACAATGCATGCACACGCTGTTTAGATGAGACTGAAAGTATATATCTGGATAAATCTATGAAGAATGTGTACCCGTACAATCGTCATCTTCTAATGCCTAGACATCCCTTAAGGAAAAAAGGCAAGCATTTCGATGGCGAGGCAGATCACCGGAAGAAGCCTGACCCCCGTAATGGTGCTGATGTATTTGGTATGGTCAAGAATTTAAATGTAATATTTGGAAAGGGTCCTGGAGGACAACCTATTCCAAAAGACGCCGACGGACACGCACCCATGTGGAAGAATAAATCTATATTTTGGGAGCTACCCTATTGGGAAGTCCATGAGGTCCGCTCTGCAATCGACATGATGCACCTGGCGAAGAATCTTTGTGTGAATATTCTAGGCTTCTTGGGATTGTATGGGAAGTCAAAAGATACATCGGAAGCACGGGAGGACCAGCAATGTCATAAAGGACGAGACGGCAAGCATCCAGGGAAGTTTCAAGGGTCTGCCAGCTACGCTCAACCAAGGAAGAGAAGGAAATCTTTTTTGAAGTCCTTTTCAGTATCAAGGTCCCGTCTGGCTTCTCGTCTAACATAAGGGAATAGTAAATATGAAAGAGAGAAAAATTCCAAAACCTAAAGTCCCATGACTAACATGTTCTTATGACGCAATTGCTTCCGGGAGCATTGAGGGGGATTCTACCGGAAAATGTTTGACTAGCCATTGTGAAGGTATGTGCATTGCTCAATGCAATTTCTCAGAAGGTAATCGATCCAGAAAGTCTATCAGGGTTACAGATTGATGTGGTCCAATGTTTGGTCAGCTTCGAGTTGTTGTACTCTCCATCTTTCTTCAATATTATGATGCACCTCCTAGTTCACCTAGTCGAAGAGATTAGAATTCTCGGTCCTGTGTTTCTACACAATATGTTCCCCTTCGAGAGGTTCATGGGAGCCTTAAAGAAATATGTTCATAACCGTGCTAGGCTAGAAGGAAGCATCTCCAAGGGCTATGGAACAGAGGAGGTCATTGAGTTTTGTGTTGACTTTCTTCTTGGCCTTAAGCCGATTGGTGTTCCTAAATCTCGGTATGAGGGGAGGCTGACTAGAAAAGGAACACTAGGAAGGAAAGCAATGGTATGTATGGACGGGGATTCTTTCAGTAAAGCACACTACACGGTTCTACACAATTCCACCTTGGTGTCTCCGTATATCGAGGAACACAAGAATATTGTATGGTCCAACAACCCGGGGAAGCATGACTCCTGGATTAAAGTGGAACACGAAGACACTTTCGGCAATTGGTTGCAGACACATCTCATGAATAACAACACTGTTGGAGATCAGCTATACTTGTTTGCATGGTTACCATATTCGAGTATATGTACTTTCCAAGGGTACGAGGTAAATGGTAATACATTTTACATGATCGCCCAAGATAAAAAGAGCACCAACCAAAATAGTGGTGTCCGCTTTGATGCAACAGATGACAATGGGAAGAAGGACACATATTATGGGTACATAGAGGAGATATGGGAACTTGAGTATGAACCTACTTTTAAGGTCCCTTTGTTTCGGAGCAAATGGGTCAAGATGACAGGAGGCGGGGTACATGTAGACGAAAAGTATGGCATGACAACAGTGGATCTCAACAATCTTCCGTACATCGATGAACCATTTGTCCTAGCCAACGATGTGGCTCAGGTTTTCTATGTGAAGGACATGTCTACAAAACCAAGAAAAATAAATCATCAAAAGAATACATCGTCCGATGAGCAAAAGCGCCACATAGTTCTTTCAGGGAAAAGAAAATTTGTGGGAGTGGATGACAAGACATATATGTCTGAAGATTATAATGAGTTTCATCAAATCCCGCCCTTCAAAGTGAAAACTGACCCAAGCCTCCTGTTAAATGATGAAGATTCTCCATGGCTATGGCGCAGAAGAAAACCACAACACTAGATAGGGATGTTGGTGATCTATGTAATATATTAAACCTTTTATGTAATCATATTGTGAGTCAAACATTTTACCCAGATTTACATGCATGCAACATTGGTCATGTTGAAACTAATACATCTTGCTCAAGCAAACTGGACAATGACTCCCGGTGCCTAAGCCGCGGGAGGTGAAAACCCAAAGAGACGGAACCATCACACGAGCATAGCCCGGGTGAGATCCCTGAAGAATCTGCCAGGTATTGTCAACCCTGGTGTCCAACGTAGCCATATAGCGACGATCGTGCTCGTCCTCCTCCCTAACACGATGTCGTACCACCTCCTTGGTGGCCGGCTCCCTCTGCACCCTTCCTGGACCAAGCGACCTCCACCAAAGGATCTCTAGGTCGAAGACGACACCCAGATTCCTCACCAAGCTACGTGTCCCAGAAGGTAGCACCATCTAGTGCCAGCCCGGCGGAGCCCAGTACTCCATCGTTGCCGATGAGTCGACTACGAGGATGCGGGATGGGCATCCTAAAGTAGGCGGCGAGGAATGTGTGTATGTGTGGGTGGCCATGACGGTTGCCCTATAAATAGAGGGAAAGGGCGGACAGGCTGGATCGGGCAGCCTATAAATAGAGGGAAAGGCCTATAAATAGAGGGAAAGGTCTATAAATAGAGGGAAATGCCTATAAATAGAGGTAAAGGCCTATAAATAGAGGGAAAGGCCTATAAATAGAGTGAAAGGCCTATAAATAGAGGGTTCATGTTTAGTACCGATTGGAGAAACCAACCGCGACTGAAGGGATTGTGGCAGGGTGGGCCAGGCAGCACTAATGATAGGGGTGAGTGTCGACATTATGTCGTGCATCTTGTACCTTGTCCCGGATACCTTTAGTCCCGGTTGGAGACACCAACCGGGACAAAACACGCGTGAGCACTAATAATAGGGGTGAGTGTCGACATTATGTCGTGTGTGTTGACACTATGCCGAGCTGCTTGTACTATAAATAGGCATCCTTGTGCGTCCAGTCCTCCAGCCAGTTTGAGGCATCTCCAAGATGGTTTTCAAGAGCAGGGACACCACTACGACCAGTTTCAGGGAGATGTCGTCGGAGCCCAGTCCTCCGGCATCTCCAAGAAACTGGTCATAGAGGCACTCCCTAATATGTGAAATTAGTTAGCTCCCAGGCGTATTGATCTAGTTAGAGAAGTTACAAGATGAAAGATGGTGTGCGAGAGCAGGGACACCACTACGGAGAGCTTGAGGGATATGCCGCCGGAGCCCAGACCTCCAACATGTCCTTTAAGTTGGTCATAGAAGCAGTCCCTAATATGTGACCACGAGCGTTTGGAGATCAGATCTTAATGGTAAGTACAAATCAGGACATCTTCATAGTTCGGGAAAGTCGTTCTACGAATCGGGACTAAAGGACCCCCTTTAGTCCCGGTCCAGCCACAAAACGGGACTAACACACTCAAGATGGTTTGCGGACAACACTATGCAGTCCCGGTCCAGCCACAAACCGGGACTAACAATCAATACATTTATTAATATTAAAAAACCGAGACTACAGAATCGGGACTAAAGACCCCCTTTAGTCATGCTCATATATATCCCTATAGTACCCAGCTTCAGGTTCATCTTCATCTTTGTCATCTTCGTCATCATCATGGTCGTTGCTAGGCGCACACGGCTGGATCCTCAGCCCAGCCATGGCATATTGTGAGGGCACCTGCCACTCCGGCCTCGGATTCACGACGCGTGGGAGAGGGGGCTCCCGGATGATGACGACGCTACATCCGCGACCTTCACCACCTCCACCCTTCTTATAGCTCTATGGCGGTTGTGGGTACCGCAGGTGAGGATGGTCTCCCCCGGTGATGTAGCACATCACGCCGATGATAGTCCGGTTCGCCCAACATAGGCGGCGGCCAACTTCTTTGTGGTTCACCGGTGGATGGCCATCACCCTCGTACCTGGCGAGCTCCCTTTCCTTCCTGTTAGCAAAGAAGGAATTCCAGGTGTCATAGTTGTCAGGATCCCACTGGGGATCCATCCGCTGTTCTGGCGTGAGCTCGTGGTAGAAGTGGTTCGTGATGTCCGCCTGGCGTGCGGAACCTTGAGGGAAAGGAGGGACAGAAACCCCTCCAGCGCTCAGCATCCATCCGACGGGCGGCCGGTAGCCCGGCGGTTAAGGGTAGCTGGAGGAGCACAGCGCCTCGGTCTCCTCGAGGGTCAGAATGGCCCAGTAGGCGCTGTCCATTTTTGTGATAGAGGAAGGTGTTGATGTGTGCATAACCATGGCGCGGTCGTCCTATATATAGATGGGAAGGGCAAGAAAACATGGCAGGAAGCGCTGGGAAATGGCGGGAAATATCTTTAGTCCCGGTTAGTGGCTACAACTCGGACTAAAAGCTCGGTTTAGAGGAAAGGGCGGGAAAACTTGGCGGGAAGCGGTGGGAAATGGTGAGAAATATCTTTAGTCTCTGTTAGTGGATACAACTGGGACTAAAGCTTATTCAAAAAATGGATTTGGATTACTTATTCAAATTTGAGCACTTTTCATCTTGAAAGTTTAGTGAGATTCAAAAATATGCAAAATATAATTAATGCATTTAAAAATTGATAATGGCAAAATGGTTATTATTGGACTAGTTAAAATAATTATTTTTCTAAAATAGAACATGGATTTGGATTGCTTATTCAAATTTAAGCACTTTCCATTTTGAAAGTTTAGTGATATTCAAAAATATGCAAAAAAAAATAATAGTTAATGCATTTTTAAATTGATAATGAAAAAATGGTTAATAATTTGACTATTTAAAATAATTATTTTATAAAACATAAAATGGATTTGGATTACTTATTCAAATTCAAGCACTTTTCATGTTGAAAGTTTTCTCAAATTCATAAGTATGCAAAAAAATGTGTAATTTAAATGTTTTAAATGATATATTCAAAAATTTGAAAAAAAGCATAGCGCGCGCTGGTTTTGGCCCAGCGCACACAAATTTGGGCCTTTAGACCCGACGAGCAAGATCGCCTGCTGCCCCTCCAGATCGGCTTGCCTCACCGCTCCACGCCTGCAAGGCCACCGCCGAGCCCTCCGCGCCCGTGCCCCCGGCCTCCACCGGCGCCGCATCTCCGCGCCCCGATCTCCTCCATCGGCGCACCTCCGGCTACCACCTGCCACCAGCACCACCGCCTACCGCTAGTACGATTTAAGATTTTCTTAGTGTAGCTAGGATTATTGCAGGATTTTGTTAGTGTTTAGGATATTGTTAGTGTTTAAGATTTTGTTAGTGATTTTGTTAGTGTAGGATGATTATTATTAGTGTAGGATGATTATTATTAGTGTAGGATTTTGTTAGTGTTTAGGATGATTATTATTAGTGTAGGATTTTGTTAGTGTTTAGGATGATTATTATTAGTGTAGGTTAGTGTAGGATTTTGTTAGTGTTTAGGATGATTATTATTAGTGTAGGATTTTTTTAGTGTAGGATATTGTTAGTGTTTAGGATTATTATTAGTGTAGGATGATTATGACATAGTGTAGGATTTTTTGATATAGTGTAGGATTATTTTTATATATAGTGTAGGATTATTATTAGTGTAGGATTTTTTTAGTATAAGATTTTATTATATAGTGTAGGATTATGATATAGTGTAGGATTTTTTATATAGTGTAGGATTATTTTTTATATAGTTTAGGATTATTATTTTTAGGGTATGAGATATATTATAATATTGTAAGTTTTTTATTGTAATATAATAGTGTAATATAGTATTTTTATTGTAATATTGTAAGACCCTCTTTGTAACCAGAGTTAGGGTTAGGGTTAGGGTTAGGGTGTTGGTGCTCGGTGGTAAGCGGAGTTGCGGTTAGGGTGGTGGTTCTCGTGGGAAGCCGTAGTCGCCCGCCTCTCTCGCAGCCACCATCACCGGCACCGGCCACCGCCACAGCACCTCCGGGTTTAGGGTTTATTTGTTATGTTCAAATAAATATTGTGTGCATTTTGCAGGAACTATGGATCCACCTAGTCCAATCCGTAGAGACCTAGATTCAGAACACTTTGTCAAGGATATGATTCACGATGCCGATCATCCATCCGGTGAGGGATCTCCCTCGAGGTATCTGAACTCATCCGGTGAGGGAGAGGAGATCAACCAACGAGAGGTAGAAGCCCATGGACGCGTAACACAAACTGAAGAGGTATATATGTATATGATGTCCGATGATCACTAGATGTACCTAGTTGTATATATATTATATTGACGAATGTTTCTTCTCTTAGGCCTCTACATCGAGCAAAAAAAAACAAGCGCGGCCCAGCCAAAAAGTTGGATGCCCGTACTATTTTTGAAATTACAGAGGTCTCAGGACAAGGCGAACCATTGGAACCGAAAAAAGCAAAACAAGCATTTGTACAACAATGCGGAGTTGTTGCTAGAGATCGTGTCCTGATCACTATTCGAGAGTGGAATAAGTCCAAAGAGGCGGAATAGGGTGATCTGTATATCAATGATAGGTACAAAGAGCAACTTTTTAATGACCGCATGACACATTTCAGGCTGCCACAATGTGAGACTGATGACGAGACGGCTGAAATAAGAAAGAAAGTCAAGTAGTTTGCTCTTAAGAAGATAGACGAACTATTCAAGAACTGGAAGAAATCATTATGGCTACAGTATCAGAAGGACAAGAAAACTCCAATATTCGAAGGCTATCTAGAGAAGCAGCAGCATTACTAGGATGCATTTGTGGAGTATAAGAAGTCGGGAGTTGCTATGGAAAAGTCTGAAAAAACAAGATAAATGCTGCAAAGAAGAAATATCACCATAACATGGGGCCAGGGGGCTATGCGGCTATCAAGCCTAAGTAGGATGCAAAAGAGAAAGAGCTTAATGATAAAGGGATCATTTCAAAACCAATTCGCGAAGAATGGGATTTGAGGGCAAGAAATTTGTTCCTTGGGCATGGAGTACGTATGCCGAACTTACGTGGGACCTTGTCTGCAGTGACGGGATAAAGGTACCCAGGAGTGCATGGCTAAAAGTGGTGCAAGGTATTAAAGATGGGATAAAAACAATTTTATCCCGATAGAGAGAACGACTTGCTGACCTTGGTCCTCGAGAATCGCGAACACGGAGGACGAGTCCGAGGCCTTGACTCTAGTTTCACTTGGGAGACTGGGTTTCCTAAGGACCAAGGGACTTATAGAAGCCGAGTAAGAGCAAAGCAGCGACGGGAGGAGGAGGAGGGAGACAAGTTCAACCAGCTTCTAGCAAGACTTGACAAGCAGCAACAGCAGATCGACGAACTTAGAGGAGTAGCGCGCTTGCAAGATCCTCCACTTGATATTACCGCCAACCCATCTCAGCGGAGAAGCAGTGTGGCCGAATCGGAGGTCCCGTCTAACAATGCACTCTATACAGATGGCAGTCTCGGCTACCCCCATGGATGGAATTAAGGAGCAGATATCTTGTGAGCTCCATCATAAGTTGAAGAACATATCTGTGAAGGTGGCAGTCGGATCTTCTTTACCTTGTCTGCCTGACGCACATTGGCATGGCCATGAGATTCCACCTAGCTATGCTAAAGTCAGGGTGGATCAAATCGTAAAGTAGTGGGATTCAATGGAGCTTGACATCCCTGAAACTGAAGGTGAGAGCACACTCGGAGAAGTACTGGGTGGTATCATTCTATGGGACAAGAACAACATACGGTTTCCAGGCTCGGCCCCAAGGCCAACACCGCCTCCAAGTCGTCGCAGGTCTCCTTCACCTCCTTCACCTCCAAGAAGCCCACCCCATGATGATTACGACCACCACATCCCGAGTCCATCTCGATCTCCGCCGCAAGTTCAGTAGTCTTCGCCGCCTGCTAAGGACAATAAGCGGAAGCGTGCTCCGTCTGTGAGTACTAAAAGACGCGACAGTCCAATATGGAAAATGTCGCCCCTCCCAACAGTGCCTCATAAGGATCTTCCTATCAGACTTACGATCGTACTAATGCGGAAACTGCAATGATAGCAAAGGCCGAAGTGGCCGCGCATTTTGAGAAGAAGAAACCCGAGCCCGCTCTAGTATACACCGAGAAGCAAAAGGCATATGCAATTGATTTTCTGAACACAAAATCACAATATGAGTTGCACCATAAGCCAGATGACTATCTACGCACACTTCAGAAAGAAGTGGCGAAGAGAAAATCAAGTGTAGGCGGTAAAAAATCAGCAAGCACAAGTGCAAGCGGGAGCAAAACAGCAATCAGTAAAAAATCAGACGTTCCCCTTCTCGGACAACAGGCCAAATAAACGATCGTACACCTCAAGGTGTTTTTAGAAAACGCGCAACAACCACTAGATATGTCAGTAGCTACGCAGTTGGCAGCCAACATGGAAATTAGTATTGATGAACTGTTAGGCCCCCAACTCGACCTTCTACCCAAGGATGATGTAGCTCGTCGATATGTCGCATGTGAGGATTTGGTCAGCAAAGAAAAGGTGAAAGAACTGCCAACACAACTGCGGAATCTCCATGAGTGGTACTTGACAGCTGCAAAGCAAGGGAGAATATTTATCACAGCGAAAGTCCCACATGAGTACTACTTCAGACCGGGCGACGAGGTCCATGTTGAGTTTCCAGAACTGTTCCAGTTATACAATCTCGACGCCCTCGACAAATCTATCCTCAGTTGCTATTGTCTGTAAGTTGTTGAATTCATTGTCTACATATTTAGTTTAGTGCATGTAATTATCATCATTATATCCTTCTGTACTCTATTATTATGCAGAATGAAGATCAAGAAATATAAAATAAGAAGAATCTATAGTGTTAGGTTCATTGACCCACATAGAGTACATATAAATATGCTAACGAAAAAGCCCGAGGAGACGGAGGAAAACATTTTAAGGTTTTTAAAGGAGCAAAATTTCTGTGACCACATACTATTTCCTTACAATTTCGAGTAAGGATCTTACTCTGTTGTACACATTCACTTTTGATTACTCGATGTTAAGTGTAACTAATGAGTTACTGATGTTTATATATAAACGTTTGCAGCTTTCACTAGATTCTGCTAGACATTCAACTTGATAAGGGAAGAGTTGAAGTCATGGACCCATCAAAGAAAAAGTTGGAAGCATTCTGTAGCATGCAGGACATGCTCCAGAAGTAATTTTCTCGCTATATCGGTCTCTTTTGTTGATTTTCTAAGATATTAGGTAATGAATAACACATTCATTCATTTCCTTTGCCAGGCAGGGTTTGGATCCGGTTCAAGCGTGAGGTTACATGTTCCTTTATTCAGAAGTTGACGTTTAAGGAGGTCTCGGTAAGTTGCACGTGATATGTCCGCGCATCTTTTTACTTCTAATTTCAATACAATAATGATGCTAGATTATTATTTTGATTGATTTCTATTCTCGTAAAGTGTGCGAGGCAGCCCAGGGGTCGAATTTATGTGGATTCTACGTTTGCGAGTTCATTCGCACGTTTACCACCGAGCACAAAGATTATAGAGTCGACGTAAGCAATACATTCATACCATCATTTTTTTATCGTCAATTTTTGTTATCATGATTGATATTCATATTGATCTCTTTTTCTTATATAGTTCGAGAGAATGCGTGATAACCTCCTACCACATCACCGTGTACTAGCAATTGTAGAGGAGCTGGTGGGTTATTTTCAAAGAGATGGTACATGATGGCAGAAAATTTAGTATTAATAGGCACTAATGATGTCCATGTAATTGAATAGACGGGTTCTAGTCCCGGTAATTGTGATCTCCATGTAACTATGGAAATTGTATATATTTGTATGCTCAATATCTTAATACAAGTTATCTTATATATATGCATGAACATGTATGATATGTGGTGGCATAGAAATATTTAAAAACTATTTTGAAATGAAAAATAAATAAATAAAACAATACAAAATAAATTCTCTGTCGTGACAGAGAAAGGGCGAAAAATGCTGTCGCGGCAGAGAAACACTAGTCCAAGATAATGCTCTGCCACGGACCCACTAGTTCCAGTCCTTAACACCAACCGAGACTAGTGAGGGTACACCCCGAGCGCGCCACTGCAGCCATCCACTAGTCCCATCTAGTAACTAGGCCGGGACTAGTGGGTAGGCCTCTAGTCCTGCTTGGTTAGTCCCGGTGCCAAAACCGGGACTAGAGACCCTTACGGCCCGATACTAGAGGCCCTGCTTCCACTAGCACTAGTAGAAAACAGGACACTAGTCCCGGTTTGTAAGAGGCTTTAGTTCCGGATTGCAATCCGGGACTAACGTGTCGGGACTAAAGGTTAGGACTTTAGTCCCGGTTCTATTACAAACCGGGACTAGAATGTCTCCATGTGGCCCCGTTGCGCGCGCTGGGATGGAGGATCTTTAGTCGCGGTTCGTAACACGAACCGGGACTAACGTTCTTCTGCTGTGGCAGCGTTTTGCACCAAACTGCTGCCGCGGCAGGAGGTGGGATTTTAGGGTTTTATTTTTTTTGTGTTTGATTATTTTTTTATTTTGTGTTTTCATATACCTATTATTCTACGCTACTACATGATGTATACATTGATGCATATATAATATAATTTCTCTCACGATTACATAAAGACATATAAATATATACACAACCGAGACTAGACCTCGTCTAATTGATTTACACGAAAATCATTACAACGGTTATTGTCTTTTTGTGTCTATCCACGATTATACGAAGGTCTATCCATGGTGTACTCTCCTTTTGTGTTTATGATGTGCCTGAGCAAAAATCCCGACAACTCCTCTTGAATTTCTAGTAGGCATTCATGTGGTAGGAGCTTATCCCGCATCGCATCCAACTATATATAAAGAAGTAGATCATTATGAATGAAACTCAACAAAAACTATGGTATAGAATAAATTGCGAATATATTGTTTACGTTCTCGAAGAAAGTCTGTGCCCTACTCTATACACCCACGAATGAACTCGCATACGTAATATCCACATAAATTAGTCCCCTGTGGCTGCGTCGCACACTTTTCGATCGAAAATATAATTCAATCAAATAATAATCAAGCATGATAATTGTATGAATGATAATTGTAATATCCACATAAATGAGTCCCCTAGCTCTCGTACTACTTACTGGGACCGTACGAAAAGTGAGATCCTCACTCCATTCACCCCGAACCTCCTTCATGAACCTTTTCCAAACCCTGTCCAGCAAAAAATAAATGAATGAGGTATTAATTAGTTTACATCTCAGAGAATGAACGAAAGAGACAGATATAGTGCGATAATGATTGAAATTACTTTTGGAGGCAATCAATTATGTTGCGGTAGTCTTCCATCGGCTTCTTCAACGAGTCCGAGATTTCCACTTTTGCACGGTCAACGTCAATGTTTAGAAGAATCCAGTGATAGCTGCGCACGTTTATATGTACTTAACATCTAGTAAACAAAAAATGAATATATACAAGACAGTAAGACTCTTACGCATAGTTGTAAGGAAATAGTATTTGTGTCTTATAATGTTGCTCCATTAAAAACATTAGCAAGTTATCCTTCGTTTCCTCGAGGTTATTCATTAGCGTATGTCCATTAACTCTGTTTGGGTCAACGAACCCAATGTTGTAGATTGACTTTCTTCTACATTCTTGGATCCTCATTCTGCATATATAATAGCATACAGAAGGAGATATAGTGAGGATAACGACAGGAAATGAATTGAACAAGATGAGTTAGTGACTTAATTACTTACAGACAATAGCAGCTGAGGAGGGACTTGTCGAGGGCGTCTAGGTTGAATAACTGAAATAGTTCACAAAGTTCAATAGAGATCTCATCTGGACGGAAGTACTCCTCTCCAACTTTACATACGAGAAATTGTCGCCCTTCCTTTGTGACTTTCAAGTACCAGATATGCAACAGTCGCATATGTGTTGGTAGATCATCGAATACCTCATCGCTGACCAGAGGCTCCCCATAGACAAATTTCCGTGCTATTGGTCCCTTGGCGACATTATCTCCACTGGCTAGAAGTGCTTCGAGGGGAACGTTACACTCCTTGGCTAATTTAATAGCTAATTCCATATCTATTCCACCTTGTGTGGGCTGGGGTAACACCTTGAGCGGGGCGATGGATTGTTTTGCCTGTTTGCTGAGCTGGGCAACTTCTTTTGATTTTCTCCCGCTTGCAGTACTACTTGATGACTTCTATTTTAGTGTCTTCGTAAGACAGCGTGTATAGTCATCTTTTCTATTTAACACATGTTGGGGTGGTTGCTCAAGGAATGACTTGAAGAGCTTCTTGACTTTTGGATCAACTTGCACTTGTGGCTCGGGTTGTTTTGGTGCAAAATGGGACTTCACTTCGGCCCGGGAGATCACCGCGCTTTCCTCATCAGTCCGGTGATAAGCTAACTTGGGAGGAGACGGCGGTACTCTTGGGAGGGGATCTTGTCGTTTTCGGTGTCGGGTCTCCCTCCACGTAGCGGTGTTATTCTTCCGCTTTCTTCCCTTTGATTCAGTGGGCGGAGGCGGTGGAGCCGGAGATGGAGATGAAGTCGCCCTGCGATCCCTCTCAGGAAGGGGTGGACTATTGTTTCTCGGTGGAGACGGTGTACTCGGAGGTGATGGTGGCCTCTGAGGTGATGGATTGCTTCTCGGAGGAGAAGATTACCTTGGCACCCAGCCTGGAAACACGATGTGCTGTTTTTTCCAAAGAATGATCCCACCCTCCACTTCTCCCAGTGTTTTCTCCCTTTCGCCTGCAGGGATGTCAAGCTCAAGTGATCGACATGTCTGTTCAACTTCATCCACACTGACATGAGCATAGCCAGCTGGAATCTGACTTCCATGGTAGGTCGCTTCCGGTGGACAAGGTAAAGCAAAGTTGAGTGCCACCTTCATAGAAATGTTCTTCACTATGACATGTAGCTCACAAGTTGTCCTTGCCTCGACTTCATCCACGGGGTAGCGAACCATCATTGCACCAGCCGTATCATCTATCACCGATGCATTATTCTCCATCAGCATTAAATTATTAGCTTGTACCTCTGTGGAAGCCACGCTGCTTCTCCGCTGAGATGGGCCCACCGGACTGTCTAATGCAGGATCTTGTTGTCGGGCCAGTACTCTAAGTTCATTAATCTGCTCCTGCTGCAGCTTGAACATGGCTTGAAATTCCTCGTTCCTTTTTTCAACCGCCTCCAACTACGCTGCCTCCTCCGCCTTCTACTAGTTTGTTTTTCTGGATCGGCTTCTATAAGTGTCGATGTCATCGGGAAACCCTATCTTCCATGGAACAGATGGTCCAAAGCCTCGTGTTCGTCCGACTTTTTCAGGATTCCCGAGGGCATATGTCAGCTCATTGTTCTCTCTGTCGGGAATGAACTTTCCATCTTTTCTCAGTTGTATCACTTTAACAAGTTCATCTTTGGGTTTAGTAATGGCCTTCTTTGTAACAATAATCTCCCCAGTTTCAGTGTCATACGACCCCCCGTGCCCAAGGAGCCAATTTTTTGACCTCACGGGCCACTGATTTGTAGCTGGCATTACCCCTTTTTGACGCATTTCTTTCTTGGTTTTTTCCCACTTCGGCGCGGCCGTCTTGTAGCCACCTGTCCCCATAGTATGGTGATATTTCTTTTTGGTGGCATTTAACTTATTCTTTTCTGACTTGGCCATAGCTGCTTCTGATTCCTTGTATTTCACAAATGGGGCCCAGTTATCCTGCTGCTTCTCCAGCGGGCCAGTGAATGACGAAGTCAGACCCTTCTTGGCAAAGTTATTGTACAATCTTTTCTTCCAGTCCTTGAACTGTCCGCCCATCTTCTTAAGGTCCCACTTTCTGACTTTCAACCTCAATGCCTCATTGAGTTCACGAGTGTCCAATTCAGGCAGAGAGAAGTGTGCCATGAGTGAATTCCAAAGACCCTCTTTGGCTCTGTCATCGACAAAAGTTTCTCCAACTCGATCACTTTTCTTTCCTGGCTTATTCCACTTCTGAGTGGTGATCGGGATGGCGTACCTGACTATCGCTCCGCATTGGTATACAAATACACTTGCGGCCTCTTTCGGCTCCAAAGGTTTGCCGAACTCAGACAGTAGATCAATAGTGAAAGGCGCACCATCGGCCAACTTTTTGGTTGGGCCTCGTTTCCTTGCAGAAGATTCGCCTGATGCGGAGGTCTAAGAGAAGAAACAGTCATTAGTACATATATATATATATGAATCAACTAATGCATCTACTAGCTCGTGATCAGCAGAGGCTTTATATACCTCGCCAGTCTTTGCTATGGTGTCTCCACCGCCAGTTCCACCATTGTCTCCACCAAAGAATTCATCATAGTTATCTCTTCCATCGGCTTCATCCAAGTTGAGGTTTTGGGAGCCATCATCATCTCCATCGTCGTCTGCTCCATCGTAATGGTAACCTCCTATACCCTCATCTATCATGTTGTACATGATGCGCTCTTCGTTGTCTCTATCGTCCATAACTTAACTAATACAGAAGAAAGATAAAACCATTTTGCTTAATGCGATAAAATAAAGGAAGATAAAGTAATCCAACTTAAACAATGCGATAAAGAAAGATAAAGTACAAATTAAACAATAATACATCTCGAATAAACCAGCTAGTACAACAATAAAGTACCAATTAAACAACAATACATTTCTAATACAAAATGGTACCCTATTACACATCTAGCTCAGCGAAGACGTCGAGCCCCAGCTACTGAGACGTGGGAGGTGTGCACCCAAAGAGTAGGAACCATCGCCGGAGAATATCTCGGGTAAGGTGCCTGAAGAAGCTATCAGGTATTGGCGACCCGGACTTCTAAAATGTACATGTAGCGTCGGACGTGCTCATCCTCCTCCGTGACACGACATTGTACCACCTCGTCGGGGGTCGGCTCCCTCTACACCGCACCTGGACCACTCGGCCGCCACCACAGAAGATCCTGGTCGACGACGACACCCGGATTCCTCACCAGACGACATCCCCCGACTGGTAGAACCTCCCAGTGCCAGCCCGGCGGAGCCCAGCCTCGTGGATGCCCGGCGACACTGTCTAGTAGCGCCCCGTTGTTCACGCCGAGTGAACGAGGATGAGGAATTAGCATAATTTCCTTAACACTAAAATTAAACCTATATACTTTAACCATGATCAAAATAAATAGAATGAACTAAAATAAACTATATTAAACACTAACTAAATTACACTATCAAAATAAAATATACTAAACACTAACTAAAATATCTAAGAAAAAATTACACTAAACTTACTAACTAATTAACCCTAAAATAATCCTAAATAATTAACCCTAAAATACACTAACAAAATTATATACACTAACTAATTAACACTAACAAAAATAACTAATAAAATTAACACTAACAAAATTAACACTACTAATTAACTAGAGCTTACATGAGAGGCGGCTCGATGGTGGAGGCAGTGCAGGCGGTGTGGTGGGCTCCGGTGAGGACAGCAGGCGGCCATGGCATGCCGGGAGGCGACCGAGTGGGGCAACGAGGCGCAGGCAAGACGTGGCTCGAGTGGCGCTGGGAGGCGTCAGGAGGGACGCAGCCTTGTGGCCAGTGGTTGTGTGGGTATAAATACCCACCCACCCTTTAGCCAATACAAACCGGGACTAAAGGGGGACCTTTAGTCTCGGTTTATACTACAAACCGGGGCTAAAGGGTTTTCGGCGCGCCGCGTTTCGCGTGCAGCCCCGCACCCCTACAAACCAGGGCTAAAGGTCCTTTTTCAAAACCTTTTTAAAAACAAAAAAAGGATTATGGGTTTAGGGTTTAGGAAAATTAATTATTATATATCAAAATTTGCAGAAATAAAATTTATATCTACTCTGTTATATAGATGTAAATAAAATAATTGTTCCCAAGATTTAAATTGCTCGGACCTTTTTTGAATTTTTTATGCCCATTTTGAATTTTTCGCCGTTTCGAACTTAGGTCAAAACAGCGTGCGTGAAGATAGGGGATGAGAATGTTAGAACTTGCATTAGATCTCTGAAGAAACAACATATTGTGAATCTAAAAATGATTTTTTCAAAAAATCACGGGTGTTAGATCATGTACCTATAGTTCAAACCGGACCCACTTCCTACCGCTTTGGCAGACATTTGTCTTTTTCACCCGGGAAGGATAGAAAGGTTTGAGATCCCCCGGTTGGGATATAGTTCATGTAAGGTGGTCTAGTATTTTAGAAAAATGGGATAGTAGCATTCTGCAACTGCATTTTGGTGGCTGCTTCACAAAACGACCCGTCTTTTTGCGCTCGGAAAATGGAAAATTGCTTTTCCGAGGGACAAAAAGGAAAACTTCCTCCTGCAACATTGTTCTCCATCCCAATGTAGACATGCATGCACAATATGGGCACCGTATCACAAACTATGTCGTGATTCAACACACAAACATGCCCTTTTCCCGCCATATCCAAACCGCTTTCCGCCATGTTTTCCCGCCCTTTCCCTCTGAATGGCGCTTTTAGTCCCGGTTGTAGCCACTAACCGGGACTAAACATATTTCCCACCATATCCCACCGCTTCCCGCCATGTTTTCCCGCCATTTCCCACCGTTTCCCGCCATGTTTTCCCGTCCTTTCCATCTATATATAGGCCAACCACTCCATGGCTATCCATACATCCACACCTTCCTCTCTTACAACAATGAACAGTGCCTATTGGGCCATTCTGACCCTCGAGGAGACCGAGGCGCTATTCGCCTCCAACTACCCTTGTCCGCAGGGCTACTGGCCGCCCGCCGGCTGGATGCTAAGCACTGGAGGGGTTCCTGTCCCTCCTGTGCCTCAAGGCTCCGCCCGATAGGCGGCCATCACGAACCACTTCTACCACGAGCTCACGCCAGAACAGAGGATGGATCCCCAGTGGGATCCCGACAACTACGACACTTGGAATGCCTTCTTCACTAAGTGGCGGGAAAGGGAGCTCGCTAGGTACGAGGGTGATGGCCCGCCCCCGGTGAACCACAATGAAGCCGGCAAGCGTCTGTGGTGGGCAAACCGTACTATCATCAGCGTGATGCGCTACATCACCGGGGGAGACCATCCCCGCATGTGGTGCCCACAAGTCCACCCGCCACAGAGCCACAAGAAGGCCCCTCCCCTGTCCGGCGGTAGCGGCATCGTCTTCCAGGAGACTCCTCCCCCGGCCGCCGTGAATCCGAGGCCGGAGTGGCAGGTGCCCCCGGTATATGCCATGGCTGGGCTGAGGATCTCTGGAGTGGTAGATGACGATGACGATGATGATGACGATGACGAATAAGACCCTGAAGCAGCGTACTATAGGACTAGGCATGATTATAACTAAAGGGGGTGGCTTTAGTCCTCAGTGTTAGCTAGTCCCGGTTTGTCCTGGTTTGTCCTGGTTTTTAATATTAATAAATGTCTAAGTGTTACCTAGTCTAGTGTTTTGGTACCTGCCTACAACAATCTCAGAAATTCCTCTTTGTCCCGGTTTGTCCCGGTTTTTAATATTAATAAATGACAATGACGATGAAAATAGGATTAATTCACAAAAGGTTTAATACATTACATCACCAACATCCACATCTAGTGTTTTGGTTCTCTTCTTGTCCGTAACCATGGAGCATCTTCTTTATTTAGCAGTATGCTTGGGTCAGTTTTCACTTTGAATGGCGGAATTTCATGAAATTAATCTTCTGACATGTCTGTCCTGTCCTCAACTCTCACCATGTTTCTTTTTCCTGAAAGAACTATGTGGCGCTTTGGCTCATCGTATGATATTATATTCTTTTGTTTATATTTCCTTTTTCTCGGTCTAGTAGACATGTCCTTCACATAGAAAACTTGAGCCACATCATTGGCAAGGACGAATGGTTCGTCCCCGTATGCAAGATTATTGAGATCCACTGTTGTCATTTTGTACAGCTGGTCTACCATTACCCCATCTCCTGTCATCTTGACCCATTTGCATCTAAACAATGGGACCTTGAAATTAGGACCATAGTCAAGTTCCCATATGTCCTCTATGTAACCATAATATGTGTCCTTTTTTCCATTCTTGTCTGTTGTATCAAATCGGACACCACTATTTTGGTTGGTGCTCTTTTTATCTTGGGCATGAGACGGAGACCTGGCCAACAAGTACAACTGATATCCAACAGTGGTGTCATTCATGAGATGTGTCTGCAACCAACCGCCGAAAGTCTTCATGTGTTCATCTCTAATCAACCTGTCAGACTGCCCCGGGTAGTTCGAGCGTACAATATTCTTGTGTACCTCGATATACGGAGCCACCAATGTGGAACTTTGCAGAATTGTATAGTGTGCTTTTTTTAAAGAATGTCCGTCCATACATACCTTTGCTTTCTTTCCAAGTGTGCCTCTTCCACTAAGTCTTCCCTCATGCCGTGATTCAGGTACACCGATTGGCTTAAGGTCAAGAATAAATTCAACACAAAACTCAATGACCTCCTCTGTTCCATAGCCCTTGGAGATGCTTCCTTCTGGCCTCGCACGGTTATGGACATATTTCTTTAAGACTCCCATAAATCTCTCAAAGGGGAACATATTGTGTAGAAATACAGGACCGAGAATGGTAATCTCTTCGACTAGGTGAACAAGAAGGTGTGTCATTATGTTGAAGAAGGATGGTGGGAACACCAACTCAAAGCTGACAAGACACTGGACCACATCTTTCTGTAACCCTAGTAGACTTTCTGGATCGATTACCTTCTGAGAAATTGCATTGAGGAACAAATATAGCTTCAGAATGGGTACTCTAACATTTTTCGGCAGAAGCCCCCTCAAAGCAACCGGAAGCAACTGCGTCATAAGAACGTGGCAGTCATGAGACTTCAGGTTCTGGAATTTTTTTCTCTACCATATTTATTATTCCCTTTATATTGGACGAGAAGCAGAAGGGACCTTGATACTACTTAGGCATTCAAAAAAGATTTCCTTCTCTTCCTTGGTAAGAGCATAGCTGGCAGTATCTTGAAACAACTATGGATGCCTGCCTTCTCGGTCTTTCATACGTCGTTGGTCCTGCCGTGCTTCTGGTGTATCTTTATTCTTTCCATACACGCCCAAGTAGCCTAGCAGTATCACGCAAACATTTTTTCTCAGGTGCATCACGTCGATTGCAGAGCGGACCTCTAAGACTTTCCAATAGGGTAGCTCCCAAAATATAGATTTCTTCTTCCACATGGGTGCGTGTCCGCCAGCGTCCTTCGGAACGGACTGTCCGCCAAGACCCTTTCCAAAGATTACTTTTAAATCCTTCACCATATCAAATACAGCATCACCAGTACGATGGACAGGCTTACTCCGGTGATCCGCTTCACTATTGAAATGCTTGCCTTTCCTTCTTAGGGAATGCGTGGGCGGAAGAAAACGACGATTCCCTAGGTACACATTCTTCTTGCACTTATCCAACTAAATACTTTTCAGTGTCATCTAAACAGTGTGTGCATGCATTGTATCCCTTGTTTGTCTGTCCTGAAATGTTACTAAGAGCAGGCCAATTATTGATGGTTACAAACAACAATGCTCGTAGGTTAAATTCCTCACGCTTGTGCTCATCCCACACACGTACACCTTGTCCGTGCCACAGCTATAAAAGTTCTTCAACTAATGGCCTTAGGTACACATCAATGTCGTTGCCGGGTTGTTTCGGGCCTTGTATGAGCACTGGCATCATAATGAACTTCCGCTTCATGCACAACCAAGGAGGAAGGTTATAATACACAAAGTCATAGGCCATGTGCTATTACTGCAGCTCTGCTCCCCAAAGGGATTCATGCCATCCGTACTTAGACCAAACCATAAGTTTCTCGCGTCACCTACAAAGTCTGGGTACTTTCTCTCATTTTTTCTCCACTACGACCCATCAGCGGGGTGTCTCAACATCTTGTCTTTCTTACGGTCTTCTTTGTGCCATCGCAACAATTTGGCATGCTCTTCGCTTCTGAACAAACGTTTCAGCTGTGGTATTATAGGAGCATACCACATAACTTTGGCGGGAACCCTCTTCCTCGGGCGCTCCCCCTCAACATCACCAGGGTCATCTCGTCGGATCTTATACCGCAATGCAATGCATACCGGGCATGCATCCAAATTCTCGTACTGCTCACCGCGGTAGAGGATGCAATCATTAATGCATGCATGTATCTTCTGTACCTCTAATTCTAGATGGCAAACAACCTTCTTTGCTTCGTAAGTACTGGCGGGAAGTTCGTTATCGTTTGGAAGCAGCTTCTTCATTATCTTTAACAACTTTTCAAATCCCTTATCAGGCACACCGACCTTTGCCTTCCATTGCAGCAATTCCAGTGTGCTGCCTAGCTTTTTGTGGCCATCTTCGCAATTCGGGTACAACAATTTGTTGTGATCCTCTAACACCTGCTCAAATTTTAACCTCTCCCTTTCGCTATCACATTATCCATTTGCATCAGCAATGGCCCGACCAAGATCATCATCTGGCTCATATCATGCACGTTCTTCTGTTTCTTCTTCATCGTTGTCTTCCATTGTAGTACCACCGTATTCAAGGGACATAGGATAGCTGTCATCATTCTCTTCATCTTCGTTGTCTTCCATCATAACCCCTCTTTCTCCGTGCTTGGTCCAACAATTATAGCAAGACATGAAACCGGACCGAAACAAATGGTCATGAAGGACTCTTGAGGAACAGTATTCCTTCTGATTCTGACACTCACCACATGGACAACATAGAAAACCATTTCGCTTGTTTGCCTCTGCCACAACGAGAAAAGAACGCACACCTTTAATGAACTCGTCAGAGATTCGATTAGCGTACATCCATTGTCGTCTCATCTGCATTTTATAAGTTCATCAAACAAAAATCACAATGCTAAGAGTAGTACTAGTCTAAAAATAAAAGAACACATCATATACATCAAACAACTATGCACTTATTTAAAAAAATTCTACTACATCTTTAGTCCCGGTTGGACACACCAACCGGGACTAAAGGGGTTGCGGCAGGCTGGGGCCGACCTGAGCCCGTTTAGTCCCGAATGGTGTCTCCAACCAGAACTAAAGGACACTCCAATCGGGACTAAAAGTGGGTGACGACACTATATGTCGTGAGTGGAGACACTATGCCAGTGAGTGGCGACACTATTTCAGTGGGTGGCGACACTAGGACAGTGGTGAGTGTCGACATTATGTCGTGAGTGTCGACACTATGTTGTGCTGCTTCATCTATAAATAGGATTCCTTGTGAACTATCAACTGCAAGGAATATCGTGTGCGAGACCAGGGACACTACTACGGCGGAGCTTCTCGAAGATGTCTTAGGACCTCGTCCTCAGACATCTTCGAGGAGCTCTCCGTAGAGGCACTCCCTAATATGTGAAATTAGTTAGCTCCACCAGCATACTAATTTAGCTAGAAAAGATATGAACTGAAAGATGGTGTGCGAGAGTAGGGACACCACAATGGCAGAGCTTCTCGAAGATGTCTTAGGATGCCTTGTCCTCGGACATCTTCGAGGATCTCGCCATAGAGGCACTCCCTAATTTAGTTTGGTAGCTCCTTGGCGTGTTCATGTTTTTGTTCTTTCTTGCTTAACTAGCCGATGATTAACTAAAATGCTAGGGCTCCACTATATATATGTGTGCCTTCATAGTTTTGGTACTTATTTTTGTTCCAATGGATTTTGTGACGACAGGTAGAAGAAAGAAGAATATTTTGTTGCTCGACGGTGACATGATGCACTTTGAACCGTATGGATTTAAAGACAACGTGTCAAACCAAGATATGTAGATAGGATAAACTCATGTATCTATGTGCTTCAATGAATCAAATAAATTTAGAGAACTATATGTGCCAAATTAACCAGATATATCCATTTCTAGAGCATGAAATGAGCTAAAACAAGCAATGGAAGATGAAATGATGAAGTTGCTAACCTCTTAGGACCCTTGATAGATGTGGAGCCAAAAAATCTTCACAAATCTTGAGAAAAATTGGGAAGAAATCGAGCTTGAGGAAAGAAATTTGAGAGAGATGCTTGTGTGAGCTTGAAATGGCTCGGGATGGGAAGGGGAAGAAAATATAGTCGGGACTTTAGTCCCGATTTGAGAAACAACCCAGAGCTAAAGGTCCATGCATCTGCTCTTTTCCAGCGCCAGACCCTTTAGCCCCGGTTTATTAAACGAACCGGGACTAAAGTTTCCATACGAACCGAGGCTAATGTCTTCTGGGCCCTGCGGCCGTTTCTAGCCGTTGGGACCAGAGCATTAGTCCCTGCGGCCGTTTTATAGCCGTTTGTACCAGAACCGGAACTAATGTTCTGGACAACGGTCCGTTTTCTAGTGGTGTCCCCAACCTCACGCCGCCGCCACAGGCCCTGTGCACAAGATGCAGTCCCGTACCTGGCCTCTCGGGTGATACCTTCGTATTTCCCAGCGTGGGGCCGGCCGGCGATCTACTTTGAGCGCCCGTACACGTAGCAAGCTCGGCGCACTGAATGATATTATTGGTGGGTAAGTCCAAAATTTATAGTGTCATGATTCCTTGATCCCATCCTAAAGCCCTTCAATCAGCATCAGCATCAGCATCAGCAGTTAGATGAATAAACGTTAGTCATCGATAGCAGGTCAGCAGATCATATATATGTTAATGTATCCAACCAACAATCACCGCCGCGGCAACGTCGGGTAAGTATAATTCACTATGTACGTAAAGGCTATCCGCTGCACGTGTTCCAGCTGATCAATATAGGAACCGGTGCATAAGTAACAACAATATACAACTACCATTACAGGAAAGATTTGCTACGCCGACGGCCGGCTATCCTTGACACAGCGCCAAATTGCCGTCGGCACAGGCTGTGCCGACGGCCCACTCGGCGTACGTCCTTGTCGGCACAGCTCCGTGGTCATCGGCATAGCATTTTCCAGTGAGTTTCGCGTGTCAGTCAACGGCCTTCTTCGATAACGATCCAGCCTGAAGCTACGCCATCGGTCAGACTATCGGCACAGGAATGGAGCTACGCCGACGACCAGGCCATCGGCATAGTCTAAAATATTTTTAAAATTTTTTAAAATTTTATTTAATTTTTTAATCTTTGAATTGTTTGACTCCTTAATCCTCGCTTTAATCATTTTAATACTATTTATAGTTAATAATTGATTAAATTTCTATCTTAGTTAAAGTTTCCGTTCGGTCACCCATCCTAGCACTACTCTAGCTCTAGCACGTTTAACTTCCTCGTTCCTTCAGAATCTCTTCCTACAAAGCAATTTACACATTATTGTCAATACTATGATATTATTCCTATTAACTATTATATCATCATGTCACATGGTTGTATTTTTTGAAATTACAAGCAATTATTTAAGTAACAACAATGAATAAGTACAAATATTATTGAATTCAAATAAAAATATAATAATTTTTTTTGTATTTTTTATTTAATATGGAATAATTAATATCTTTAAATCTATAAATCGGAATTCGGCAAATAATATGTCTAAATTGATTAGAAAAATGAGAGAAATCCAAATATGATATCAATATCAACTTATCATAACTATGTCGTGATTCTTATCATAATTTTATTTGCCCGTTTAAAATGGCACACATAAGATTCTTAGATCGGGGCTGGGACTCGCTAAACTTGAAGTGGATCTATGATGAAACAACATATTTTGAACCTAAAAATAATTTTTGTAAAAAATCATGAGCATCCGATCATGTACCTGTAGTTTATATCTGACCCACTTCCTACCGATTCTGTGGGAATTTGTCTTTTTTTCATCAGGGATAGACGGAAATGTTTGAGATCCCGTGTTATGACATTATCCATGTAAGGTGGTCTAGCATTTTTGAAAAATGTGATTGTAGTATTTTGAATTAGCCATTTGGTGGTTGCTTCACAAAATCGTCCGTTTTTTGCACTCTGAAAATGGAAAACGTCTTTTTGGTGCGACGAAAAGGAAAACTTTCTCCTAAAACATTGTTCGCCATCCCATGATACACACTTATGTATAATATGGACACATTATCATAAACTATGCCTTCATTCTAGTCATAACATTGGTCATTTGAACCGAAAGCCAAGAAACCTCGAACGAGATAGGTCATTTTGTGACGGTTTTTTTGAGACATAATCAATATACCAAGTTTGATATTTTTACTTCTAACTATATCACATAATATGACACCACGCGAAGGTTTCACGTTGTTTAGATCGTTTTTGAATTTATGATTCCCGTTTTAAACTATCGTTAAACTTTGTCGAAGGGCAGGCATGAAGATTCTTAGCTTAGGGCTCAGGCTCGCTAAATTTGAAGTGGATCTATGATGAAACAACATATTTTGAACCTAAAAATGATTTTTTTAAAAAATCATGAGCATCCGATCATGTACCTGTAGTTCATATCTGACCCACTTTCTACCGATTCGGCAGGAATTTGTCTTTTTCACCAGGGATAGAGGGAAATATTTGAGATCCTCTGTTATGACATTATCCATGTAAGATGGTCTAGTATTTTTGAAAAATGTTACAGTAGTATTTTGAATTAGGCATTTGGTGGTTGCTTCACAAAACCGTCCATTTTTTGCACTCGAAAAATGGAAAACGGCTTTTTGGTGTGACGGAAAGGAAAACTTCCTCCTGAAACATTGTTCGCTATCCTATGATGCACACATATGCACAATATGGACACATTATCACAAACTATACCTTCATTCTAGCCATAATGTTGGTCATTTGACCCGAAAGCCAAGAAACCTTGAACGAGATAGGTTATTTTGTGAAGGTTTTTTTGAGACATAATCAATATACCAAGTTTGATATTTTTCCTTCTAACTATGTCACATAATATGACACCATACGAAGGTTTCACATTGTTTAGATTGTTTTTGAATTTATGATGCCTGTTTTCAACTATCGTTAAACTTTGTTGAAGGGCGGGCATGAAGATTCTTAGCTTAGGGCTGAGGCTGAGGCTCGCTAAACTTGAAGTGGATCTATGATGAAACAACATATTTTGAACCTAAAAATGACTTTTGTAAAAAATCATGAACATCCGATCATGTACCTGTAGTTCATATCTGACCCACTTTCTACCGATTCGGCAGAAATGTTTGAGATCCCCCTATTATAACATTATCCATATAAGGTGGTCTAGAATTTTTGGAAAATGTGACAGTAGTATTTTGAATTAACCATTTGGTGGTTGCTTCACAAAACCGTCCGTTTTTTGCACTCGGAAAATGGAAAACGGCTTTTTGGTGCAACGGAAAGGAAAACTTCCTCCTGAAACATTGTTCGCCATCCCATGATGCACACTTATGCACAATATGGACACATTATCACAAAATATGCCTTCATTCTAGCCATAACATTGGTCATTTGACCCGAAAGCCAAGAAACCTTGAACGAGATAGGTCATTTTGTGAAGGTTTTTTGAGACATAATCAATATACCAAGTTTGATATTTTTCCTTCTAACTATGTCACATAATATGACAACACACGAAGGCTTCACGTTGTTTGGATCGTTTTTGAATTTATAATGCCCGTTTTAAACTATATATAATGTTTTATGTTTCACTTAATATTTTTATAAATGTGTAATATTTGAGTGTAGATATATAGATCATATTTTTCTGCAAATTTTGATATATTATTTGTATTTTTTTGAATTAGAATGATTTAGTTATGATTTTTTTAAAAATAATGAGATAAAAGTAAAAAAACCTAGAGGCCTACGCCGACGGCCTAGCTGTCGGCACATACCAAACAAAATTTTCCAAAGAGCTTCCTAACGCCGTTTCTATCGCCGTGTCTAAACTGGGACTACGCCGAAGGCTGTACCTACACTGATGGCCATCGTCGGCACAGTCCTCTCTACTACGCCGACGGCCATGCTACACCGCGGCTACCCTCGGCACTGTCACCTACGCCGACGACCAAGCTGGTCAGCTGGCCAGGAAAGGTAGCTACGCCGACAGCCCCGACAATTGGCCGTCGGCGTAGCCGGCCGGCCATCGGCGTCTTAGTTTTTTCCTGTAGTGTACTTCATATTTGATTGCCTTAACTATTTCTCTATTATTAAAACATATGATTCCAGATAGATCTTTGTCATAAAAATTTATCTCCAGATTTGCATTTTCTTTTAATACTCTTATTTTTCCAAGGTACTGCACAGGGATAAAATCAGTAACATAAGACAAGGTGTGTATGCACGTACAAAAAAATGGCCACATATCTCTATTTGAGTACATAAGCTATTTCTTATATAGTAAATCATATGATCACCGGATTGATCTCTCATACAAAATGATTTCCAGATTTTATTCGGTATTGATACGGGACCGATCAATGACATAAGATTTGGTGTATATGCTACATGCAATGTCCTTTCCACCTCTCGTATGTTGTTTGAAACTTGTTTTATCCACAGTCTATCTCCATGACATCTTATATCTTCTTAATTAATTGTCTAATCATTATCGCATCCAAAATAATTTTATTCAATTTTCACCAACATTTTTTCCTGCCTTCTTTCTGGTCTCTCATGACCCAATCATCGTCATATAGTGGCCATCCTTACTGGACTAGAGCGTGACAAAGCCAATAAGTTGCATGCATGTCTTGGAGAATTTTGGCTGCCAGTAGCTCAGCACAATTGAGGTTTGTCTACTTCCTACTAATCTTGCTTAATACTCTCTCCGTTCAGAAATATAAAACATTTTAGCTTTGTGAAATAAATGTATCTAGACCTCTTTTAGTGTATAGGTTCACTCCGAACCTCGATGAACCTATACACTAAAAGATGTCTAGATACATTCGATTCACAAAGCTAAAACGTCTTATATTTCTGAACGGAGGGAGTAATATTTTGTCCTCGGGTGTGCGCAGTGTTCAATATCTTTGTTATAAGCCTGAGTTTGGATAGAATGGAAGAATTTGTTTCGATTTAATGGTTTCAGTATGATCTAGCGACTATCGGTTGAAAATATGCATAATGAGGCCTCAACGAGAGATGGTAGACGGCAGCGGAATAAAAAATGATTGTCAAGTTCATCAAATGTGTCACTTGCTCGCTCCTGCAGTATATACCTGTACGATGGTTGTCTAGAATTTGGAAGATTTGTTTAAAGCTGATGTTGCTCATCGGTACTCAGTCTGTGCTACAAGAATGATGATGTGATAAGAAGGCTCAATTAATCTTGGACATATTTGCCTCGAGGTTCTTTCAGTGCAGGATATGAAATTGAACTCAAAAGCAGCAGGTCAGGTTAAATGTAAGACTTTTAAACCAAATTGCTACAATTAGGATTGACTTCATATGAAGAGTTTGGTGCTGCAAGTAACTTTGTGCTATTGAATCAATGCAATGTTCTAATCGTGTCCTGAATTAGCTCACCGGAGCCCATACATGCATTGTCATTCTTACACGTAGGTAGAATTTCAGCCTAGCCTCTTTGTGCAGCTGTGTTGCCGAAACCATGGTCCTCGCCGATGCGCACATTGACTAGAAGGGCTTGCAACATCTACATGTTTCAACGGGGATGTCTCAGGTCTCAAGGAAGTAGAAGACAACAACATGTTCCAGATCAGCATTGAGCGCAGAAAGTAGCAGGAGACAAATATACGCCTTGAGCGGAGCTATAAATTCAGGCTCTTGAAACGCCAATACTCAGAAGATAGCGCCATTCGACTTGAGTCCCATGCAATCATGGGCTCTTCCAAAATTGAAGCAGTAAAGAAACTGAGTACATCTATACAAGCATCTCAGCAATTCCATGGACAAGGAAAAACAAAAGATACAAGGAGATATTAAATCAGAATCAAAGATAATCGATGTTCGGTTCATCCACAACAATAGTAGGACCAGATCAATCCTTCCCGTGCAATATCAGATCCTCAAGCATATCCCAGATCTCCAGAGATCTTCCAGCAACAACTAGGCTCAATGCTCTTAGAGGGAAGGTATATGCATGGCTTTTTTCTCTTTTGACCTGAGAAACAATCAATGAAAATGTAGATGTTGCACATCGAGTATACAAACAACCTATAGCAAATAGTAATTCTGGGGGTTTGGAGTATTCAATCTATTTTATCTGTCATGCAATTGCCAAAAAAAGAAGGTAACTATGTGCGGAAGGATCATCCAAACCTCACAACCACTACCTCCTTCCCACATTAACTGACGCAGATTTTCTTAGACTCAAATGTATCTACACTCTAAAACACGTTCATATTTATTCATATCTAGACAAATCTGTGACAGTTAATATGGAATGGAGGGAGTAGTATTATGTCCCATGACACTACCATGGTAAAACCAACCTCTTCCATAATTGTGGAGCATTATGAGCAGGTAAGAAGTATCTGAGGACAAAGATATATTGGGAGATGAAATGGTATTACGGTTCTGTATTTTCTAAAAAAATAGTGGTTCTGTATTACCAGTATCTCCTTCATTTGATATCATGCAGGAAGAATTCGACCAAAATTACATGCCACTGTGGATCAATCAAAATCCTAAGGGCCTGGACTATTAGGAAATCAAGAAGCAAAGATTTTCACTGGCCGGGATGAAATACTATGGCTTATTTGTTAGTCATATATTGTTGGAAAAAAAATATTTGCTATACTCACTGTTTTATATCTCTTTTACAGCCTATAGGGATATGCACCTATACCGTCAAGTGCATTGTCTAGAAAAAATGAGACATGGAAAATTAAAGTTGAGGTTTTAATATGTTGGTAAAATAGGTTAATCTATCAACTAACTTCAGATCATTTCAATAGTTTTACACACTTAATGTCTTACTGATATTGTATCTGTACATAGGGCATCATGGTACGTGCTTGTGCCAGAAACAAACTGGTCAAAGTTTATGCCAAAATTAGAGAAACAAACTGGTAATGTTGGAGCTTTGGCTTACATGCACATCGAGTATTCAAACAAGTTGTAGCATATAGTTGATAGAATATATATTTGTATGTATATTGTATAGGAACCGGACTGTGTCCGTGCTGTATAGAAACCGGACTATGTCCGTGTCGTACTCATGTAAACCTCCATGTAATCTCCCGTACTATTATTAATACAAGGCCGGCTCTTTACGAGACCGCACAATACCCATCAAATATTCTCTTATGGTATCAGAGCCTAAAACCTAGATCGTTTTTTTGATCGCTACCTCCACTAGATCGATTTGATCGCATCGCTACTTTCGCCGATCGTTTCCGCCGATCGCCCCTGATGGCCACCTCGCCGGTGACATCCAACGCTACCTCCGGTGCCTCGTCCGCATTGAGTGTCGACTCCCTCCTCTCGCACAACTCCTCCGGTGGTTCCGTGATGGCAGGATTGACAGCAACCGCAGCATCGGTTATTCCCTCAACACCCATCAGCCTTACCAATCAGATTACCATCAAGC
Source organism: Avena insularis (assembly GCA_023614405.1). Lineage (NCBI taxonomy): Eukaryota > Viridiplantae > Streptophyta > Magnoliopsida > Poales > Poaceae > Avena > Avena insularis. Next base: position 250,552,406 of record CM042689.1, on the reverse strand, counting down.
TCAACTCCGACAACTACCTTTACTGGCGCGCCCAGATTGTCCCAATTCTTCGGAGCAATCTTCTCTACGGCTTCGTCGATGGGACCCTACCGTGTCCGCCCGCATGGCTACCCAATCCAGCGGCAACTCAAGAAGGCGGCGCCCCGCCGCTCATCGCCAATACACTCTACTCTGCTTGGCACCAGCAAGATCAGGCGATTCTATCCGCCATCGTGTGTTCCCTCACCGAAAGTGTGATCGGCATGGTCATGCTCGTCACGACTTCCAAGGAGGCGTGGGAAACCTTGGCGGCAAGCTTCTCGTCACAGTCGACGGCGCGGATGATGTCTATTCGAGATGCCTTGTCCAAGGTCAAGAAGCTGGACATGAGCATCACTACCTACTTCAATAAGGTTAAGTCAATGGCCGATGTACTTACCTCCATCGGCGAGCCTCTTCGACCCCAGGAGTTCTCAGCCTATTTGATGAACGGACTAGACAGTGACTACGATCCAATCGTTGCACTTGTTGGTGCACGTGCTGCAACAGATCCCATGCCTATACGTGATATTTATGCCCAGCTTTTAAGTACAGAACAGCGCATGGAATCACGTCGTGCTGAACTTGGCATGGATATACACTCTGCGCATTACAGCTCTAGAACGGGTGGTGGAAACAAACAGTACCAGCCGGCTTTTCATCCCAACTACCGTTCAGATCATCGTCCCCATGGCCAAGGAAAACCCACGTACTCCCCCAACAACAGACAAAGCGGTGATAACCGAGGCGATGGGCATCGTGCCCCTCCTACTAGCGGCGCACCTTCTAATGGAAACCGGCCGATCTGCCAAATCTGCGAGAAGGTCGGCCATATTGCCTCGTGTTGCTTCAAGCGTTTTCAACGTAACTTCCTTGGCGCTAGTAATGATGGTCGATACATGGATCGTCAAGTGGCTGCCTTCTCCGTCACACATGGCTCATAGGGGTCTACACCGTCCTACCCTGTTGATCCTAGTTGGTATCCCGACACTGGAGCTACAGATCATCTCACCAATGAGCTAGATAAGCTCACTACACGGGAGCAATATCATGGCAAGGACCACGTCCACACCGCCAATGGCGGAGGTATGCGCATTACTCATATTGGTCAATCCACTATACCCACTTCATCCCATCTTTTACATTTAAAAAATATCCTTCATGTTTCTTCGATCACACGCAATCTTATGTCCGTTAAGAAATTCTCCTTAGACAACAATGTGTTTTTTGAGTTTCACCCTTGGTATTTCTTTGTCAAGGATCGGGGCACGAGAGAGACTCTTCTTAGAGGGGGATGTCGTGGCGGCCTTTATAATCTTGATGTTTCCTCCGTCAAGCAAGTTTTCAGCAGTGTCAAGGTATCGCGAGAGAGGTGGCACTCGCGCTTAGGTCATCCAGCTACTCAGATAGTCCAACATGTGTTACACCGTCATGAACTTCCATCAGTGTCCAATAGCAGTAGTGTAATTTGTGATGCTTGTCAACAAGGCAAGAGTCACCAGTTACCGTTTTCTTTGTCTACTCGAGTCACTAATTCACCACTTGAGATTATCTATTCTGATGTATGGGGTCCTGCCCAAACCTCTGTTAGTGGACATCGGTTCTATGTTAGTTTTATTGATGCTTATAGTCATTTTACCTGGCTCTATTTTCTCAAGCATAAATCCGATGTGTTCCAAATATTTCTTCAATTTCAGCAACATGTAGAACGCCTTTTGAATAAGAAAATTCTTCATGTTTAAACTGATTGGGGTGGCGAGTATCGTAGATTGAATAAATTTTTCTCAGATATTGGTATTTCTCATCGTGTATCTTGCCCCCATACTCATCAACAAAATGGTACTGCTGAACGTAAACACCATCATATCGTTGAGACTGGTCTCACACTTTTAGCTCATGCTTCTGTTCCCTATCGTTTTTGGAGTGATGCTTTTTCGACCGCTTGTTTTCTTATCAATAGGCTTCCCAGTCGTGTTATTTTTATGGAAACTCTGCTTGAGCGCCTTTTGGGTGAAGTACCTGACTATACCTTTTTCAAGGTGTTTGGATGTGCTTGTTGGCCTCATCTTCGTCCATATAATAATCGCTTGAATTTCGATCTAAAAAATGTGTCTTTCTTGGCTACAGCTCACTATATAAAGGATACAAATGTTTTCATGTTCCCACTAATCGTGTCTATATTTCTCATATGTTATATTTGATGAAAACGTTTTTCCGTTTTCACATATGCCGTCGCTTTCCACACAACCATCCTTGTCTACCTCCACCTTACGTCCTGACCAATTTGATGATGTTGCATATACTCCGTTATTATTGGCTAACCATGGTGCAGGTCGTGGAGCTCGTTTGGAATTATTGGATGATGCTCCTGTTGATAGTTCAGTTCACGTCGATCAAGCTAAAATTCACATCGATGAAGCTGGCCAATGTAACAATGATTGCATGCATGGTGCACCAGCGGACCATGCAGCCTGGGTCCCACCTGGCCCATGCACTCCCGTGCACACGCGTGCCTTACCTGATGGTACCCTGGATCGTGCTGATCTGGATAGAGCCGAAACGTCTCCTGGCATGGCATCTTCCACTACTGTGTCTCCGTTGCCTGTTGTTACCGGGCTGTCGTCTCCTATGGTTACTGGTCAACAGTCTTCCCCTGTGGTTCTTCCTGACGATACATCGTTGACACCGCCAGCTCCGCGTGGTGCCGTTACTCGTCTTCAGCGCGGGATTCGTAACCCTAAACAGAGGACGGATGGTACTATTGCCTGGGAAGCAGTCCGTCTTTCTCATACAACTAATCTCGTTCAGACCGAACCTCGTAATCAGACGGAGGCTATGGCTTGTCCGCATTGGCGTGCTGCGATGGAAACTGAATTTTCTGCGCTTCAAGATAATAAAACTTGGAGACTTGTTCCTCCTCTACCCGGCGTGAATATTATTGATTCCAAATGGGTGTTCAAAATCAAGCAAAAATCTGATGGTTCTATTGAGAGGTACAAAGCACGTCTGGTTGCAAAGGGTTTTAAACAACGGTATGGTCTTGACTATGAAGATACTTTTAGTCCAGTTGTTAAACCCACTACTATTCGACTTCTTCTATCCATGGCTGTTACACATGGCTGGCATCTACGTCAACTCGATATACAAAATGCTTTTTTACATGGACTTCTTGAGGAAGAAGTGTTCATGCGTCAACCTCCTGGTTTTGAGGATCCTCATCAGCCTGATCACTTATGTCGTCTTGATAAGGCTTTATATGGACTGAAACAAGCTCCTCGAGCGTGGCATGCTCGTCTCAGTACTGTTCTTATTGGTCTTGGCTTTACTGCATCGACAGGCTGATACCTCTCTCTTCATACTACGTCGACCAGATGTGACTCTATACTTATTGGTCTACGTGGATGATATTATTGTGGTGAGTTCTTCCACTACAGCCACGGATCGCCTTATTCATCAGCTCCGTGATTCATTTGCTCTCAAGGATCTTGGCACTTTGCATTATTTTCTAGGTATTGAGGTTCAACGTTCGCATGGTTCTCTACTACTAAATCAGCGCAAGTATGCTTCTGAACTCTTGCGCCGTGCTGGTTTGTTGAAGTGTACTCCGGTTACTACACCCATGGCTGCATCAGATAAATTGACTGCTAGTGATGGTATCCTTCTTTCTGCTAAGGAATCTACTCGTTACCGTAGCATTGTTGGTGGTCTTCAGTATCTTACTATGACACGTCCGGACTTGTCCTTTGCTGTCAACAAGGTGTGTCAATACCTCCATGCTCCTCGGTGTACACATTGGTCGGCGGTTAAATGCATACTTCGCTATGTTAAAGGCACTTTATCGCATGGCTTACAGTTGAGGTGTCCTACTACGTCTCATGATCTCTTGTCCGCTTTTTCAGATGCCGATTGGGCTGGTAATGCTGATGACCGACGATCCACAGGGGGGTTATGCCATATTCTATGGTGGTAACTTGGTTGCTTGGAGTGCTCGCAAACAAGCCACGGTTTCACGATCTAGTACAGAGTCTGAATACAAGGTGCTTGCTAATGCCATTGCAGAGCTCATTTGGGTACAAGCTCTTCTTGGTGAACTTGGAGTTTCTCAGAGTAGTCCACCTATTCTATGGTGTGATAATATTGGAGCAACGTTTCTCTCGTCCAATCCAGTATTTCATGCTCGTACTAAGCATATTGAGGTGGATTTCCACTTTATTCGAGAACGGGTTGCTCAGAAATTGCTTCAAATACGGTTTATATCATCTAAGGATCAATTGGCTGACATATTCACTAAGCCTCTACCACTACCGTTATTTCAGGCATGTATACGCAATCTCAATCTTCGAGGATCGGTTGAGATTGAGGGAGGGTGATAGAATATATATTTGTATGTATATTGTATAGGAACCGGACTGTGTCCGTGCTGTATAGAAACCGGACTATGTCCGTGTCGTACTCATGTAAACCTCCATGTAATCTCCCGTACTATTATTAATACAAGGCCGGCTCTTTACGAGACCGCACAATACCCATCAAATATTCTCTTAATAGTAATGTTGGGGCTTTGAGTTACTCAATCAATTTTATCTGTCCTATATTTTCCCAAAAAAAGGTAACTATGTGGGCCAAGATCATCCAGACCTCATAACTACTACCATATTAACTAAGAAGGGCATCATAGTATATGCTTCTATTGGAAACAAACTGGTCAAAATTTATGCCAAAAATTAGAGAAAACTACGTGCAGGTATGATCAATTATGCAGATCAAACATAATCAAGTCCAAGAGAAGATAATAATAGCAAATAACATGAAAAAACTAGAGAATATCAAACACCTGTGAGATTGAAAATCATTTTGCTTAAATTCTATGTAATAAGAACTATATTCACATGTCAAATTCCAAATTTGGTGAGAAAACGAACACCACTATGTAAGGATATTGTTTAGCAAATATGGTATTTGGTTGGTGCTGGAATGTTTTTGCGTTGTTGCCTACACTGATGTACGTCTATATAACTAGGATTTTATGGACCTATACACATGCTTCACAAGTCTATTTGAACTGCGAAATTCTAGAAGAAAAACATTACAAAATTGTAGTTCTGCTTTATCAAAATATGGATTTATTTAAGTTAAATAAATCAATTTATGAAGTCTGACACCCTATGTAGAAAAATATATCAACTACTACAGTGACATTTACATACAACATGAATGTATATTTCACAGCCAATCTAATAATATTGTTTTTGTGTTGTGTATGTTTGATATATGTTTCATTCTACTTGATTATACTTTACAAAATTTTACTTTGACTTAAACTTATATGTGGTACATTTTTGCAAAGAAAAGTATATATAAATGTGAAAACAAGTGGTAGATCCAATCCTTAAGCACAAGCTATATTAATCTATATCTAATAATAATCTATACCTAATAATAAAGTACGAAGTGTTCCTGTCGTTCGTCCGTATGAAAATTAGCGTAGTTCCCTTGTAGTTGATCAAATTTACACACCATTGCCACCGCTTAAGTAAACTAGCGGTTTTTTTCGTTTTCTAAAACAGCCCGCGAATCCCGCCCCTTCCTTTGCCATCGACGGGCATAAATCGGCCTTTCCCGAGCCGCCGGCTCCCCACACAGTAGCACGATGAGGAAGCGCCGTTGCGCTATTGCGTCGCACTGATCCCCGTGCCGCCGCCTATGGGCTCTTCCCCATCCATGTCACCAGTAGAATCCCCGCCCTACACCCCCTCGGCCGCACTTATTGATCTCCGGCGACTGGAGCCTCCTCGCTCTTCCGGCTAGAGGAACGGGACCGTCCGCCGCCGATCTCGCCCCTCCCCCGAGATCTGGGCCGTCCCGCGTCCTAGCCCCATCCCCGGCGACCACCGTGAGCACCTGCAGTACCCCGCAACGCAATATTCGAAGAGATGGGATGAGGAATCCGGGAGGTGAGGAGAGATGGGAACATGGAGGAGGGATGCAGGGGGTGGGAATGGGAGGAGCTCAGCCATGGCGATGGGGATGGTATGTGAGGAGATCGACCATGCACATGTTCAGTCTCTGTTCCCGTACCTACTCCATCGACCGTTCATGTCGGTATCGAGCACGTGAGGCCATCGCCTCCAAGGAGACTTCAGTGAGATGGATGGTGTATCGAGCAACCTTTACAGAGGTGGCAGCGGCGGAGGCCGTGGAGATTACTCATGTTGGTCTAGAATCTTGGCTTCACGCTTTGGTGGTTTGGCTGCCTCGCCATGTTTCTGCCCCGCACAGTTTGCTGGACACGACGCTCACGAACTAAACCTTCTTCTATTGACATGAACACTCCTGGTCTATTTATCGAAGTTAGATCAAGTACAATAAGCTTATGTAAGAGCAAGTACAATAAGCTTATGTAACCGGGCTATAAGCCTTTAGATAATATATTTGAGATGATGTGGATGAGAGAGAAGTGGAGAGAGAAGATTGGTGGGCTCTCATGCAAGAGCTAGCTATAGCACGTGCTCTTAGGCACTTTGTGTGAATGTAAGATGAGCCTTAGTCAAATAAAGTTGTACATAGTTATAGCTAACTATTGTATATGTTGACTATTAGGTTGGCTATAGATGACGTGGCAGCGGCTTATAGACAACAACAAGCTTTATTATTAAACTTGCTCTAACCATGCTATAAGCCTTTAAATAATTTATTTAAGATGATGTGAATGAGAGAGAAGTGGACGGAGAAAATTAGTGGACTCTCATGTAAGATCTAGCTATAGCACGTGTTCCTAGGGACTTTGTATGAGTGTAAGGTGAGCCTTAGCCAAATAAAGTAGTACTTCCTCCATTCCGAATTATAAGGCTATTTAACAAAACTCTAGAACCAAGGTGGTTGCTCATTAGCTGTAGAAAACAAGAGAGACACCATAGTGATCAATACAAGAATCCCAATGATCAGTTTAGGTGCACGTTCAACTAACCCCTATTGCATGTACTGGTTGAATTCTCTGTATGCACCGGTAGAATTTAGCATCCTGGCGAGAATTAAAGAGGGGAAAGTGACTGTGAGGAAGTAAATTAGGACAATAAATGCTTAAATTAGACTAATATTTTGGAATCTCTATAAAATCCAGATTAGACCTATAATCCGAAATGGAGGGAGTACATAGTTATAGCTAACTATTGTATATATTGGCTATTAGGTTGGCTATAGATGACCTGGCGAGGGCTTATAGCCAACAACTGGCTTTATTATTGAACTTGCTCTTAGCTACCGTGTAAATTTTGACCACTTTCGGTACTATTGATTGCTCGTGACCTTTCACGGATCAAGATCTAATCTAGAATCAAGACAATTTTTGCTTTGCTTGATTAGGGGAAAGATCATTCAGACAGATGACAAGAGAATGGCATTTTGAGTAATCAAGACAATTTTCATCGCCAGACATCTCTCACGGCATACTCCGAACGAACTGCAATACTCTTCGAGTCTTCGTCGTTCCCAGGCTCCCACCAGGATCCACAGCAAATGCCCATGACGGCGGCCGCGCGGCGCTGGTAGCCGTGGCCTGATGGTGGTCGCTGGTGCCGATTCTGCCGTAGGAAGAAACCACATAGCCATCACCGCCCCTCGAATGGCCCCGATGAAATTTTCGCACAACTTGATGACGCGTTCCGACACGTTCCCTCCCGTGGTGCGCGAAGGTCCTGTTCATGGCGGGGGCCTCCCTCCCCCTCATGGCAGGCCCCGAGAGCCCTTACCCAAGGAGCGCGTGCCGGATGCTCGACCACCCTACCCCACTTCACCTTCCTCGCCTGTTCGCATCTCCGGTGAGCTCTCGAGTATCCCGCCGATAACCCGTCACATCGAAATCCGATCTAGGGTTGCTCGGCGTTTGACCCTGGCGATCTCCGTGGATGGATGCTCCGATGTGAAGGGCGTCGGAACGGATCAGAGCGCGGAGCCGACGAGAAGCGAGCTCGAACGAGGAGCAGATGGGGTGTTCGGGGAGCAGGGTTTCAGGCCCTGTTTGGGGAACTCGACAATGCCGCTCGGTAAGGAATCCCCCTGGTCATCAGATTCTAGTCGCCCGACCAGATATTGGCCTTTGCTCCCATCACCATTGAAAGGGGAAGGGAAGTCAGTTATGAGGCGGAGGGTCAGGGTGAAACGGAAGTCCAAAGCTCTGAGCGAGCTCGGTCTGAACATCGAATCAGCACCAACACGGTTTGCGCGGTTGAAGAGAGTGGAGAGGAAGGGGATGAGGCGAGGAAGGCCGAGAACAGCATCTTCCCCATTCTCGAGATTGGAGCAGAAACTTCGCAGTACTCTCCTGAAGCTTTGCAACCTAGTCTCTATGGTGCAGGAGTTCTCGAGGAAGGAAATAGGAGCAGCAGTGGGTTTGCTGGATCTCAACCTGCAACTAACCCTCTTCAGTCAAGTTCTGGAATCGTTGCAGCAAGTTCAGTGTAGTTAATGGAGTCTGAAGGTTCGCGGGAGCCGAAAATTCCCAGGGTCAGAAAAGGACAGGGTAGGAAATTCAGCTTATGGAAAAGTCAGGTGGTTGAGGTGGATGGGATGGAGGATTGCTTTACAGAAGGCGGCATGGGGGGCTTCTTTTCTCATCTATGGATTCCCCCTTTGCAGCCCATGTGCCACCAGAAGCAACAGCAACCACTCACCCAAAAAAGGCCACCTGTCCCTGCTTATAAGAACCTAGGGAGTGCAAACCCTAGAGCTCATTCTCCTCCCCTCTTTGTGGCGGCGGTGGTTGAGCTTACCTCTGGACTGCAGTGTCTAGGCCTTGTAGATTCTACTGTTGTTGAAGCTTCAGGTGTTTTGGAGATGGGAGATCGAGGTAGAGGAGGCAAAGGAAAAGGGAGGGGAGGAAACAGTGGCCAGGAAAACTGGCAGATGCAGCAAGCTGGGCAGCCTCAGATGCAGCAGCAGCAACGTCCTGTGCAGAATCCTTATGAGTTTGGGAATTTCAATCCACAGTTCTTCCCCCACCAGGCTCCTTTTGGTTTTCCACCAGGTAACATGCCACCTCCTTGGGGATTCAGCAATCCTTTTCCTCCTTTCCCACCTCAGCAGCAATTTGGGATGCAGTCAAATCAGTGGATTGCTCCTTCCCAACAGCAAAACCCTCAGAGTAATGAGCAGGGTGAGAAAACAAAGAATCAGGGTCAACAGAAAAGTAAGAAGAAACTGCCTGTTGGCCAGAAGGAAAGTGTTTCAGCCCAAAATGTTAGTGCTCAGTGGAATTATGTCAATGCTATCTGCTTGTGTTGTGGGAAACCTGGGCATGTGCAAGCTAGCTGTGAGAAAATTCTGGTTTGTTTCATCTATAAAAGTTCTGCCCATCTTGTGGATAAGTGTCCAGTGAGGAAGAGGCCACATCAGGTGGCTAAGTATGTAGGTAGTGGTGCTCCAGGCCTGGGATTTTATCACATTGAAATGCCTGAAAATGTGATGAATTCCATTGCCTCTACTAAGAACTGTGGGATTGTTCTGGTGGAAGAAGGCTCTTTGTTTGAACAAGAATTAGCTGCTGAGGTTTCCAAGATCTACAAGACCAACTGGCCCTGGCAAATTAGAGAAGGCTCTGAGAACACTTTCCTGGTCAAATTCCCCCCACACATTGTGGTGGAACAAGTGATTGGGTACCCAAAGTTTGGGGTTTCTAAACCAGGGGTTTGGGTCAAAGTGGAAGCTTGGAGTGATGACCCTGGACCAGTTGAAGTTTTGAAGAAGACTTGGGTGATAATCACTGGTTTGCAGACTAAGTGGTGTGAGTGGAATACTTTGGATCAGGCTGTTTCCACATGTGGCATTTTAGAAGAAGTTGACTGGCTCAGTATATTCAGGAATAATGCTAAAGAAGTTAGGGTCTGTATCAAATGCAAAGATCCAACCAAACTCCCTGCTAGTAGGCTCTTCAATTTCCAGGATCAACTTTTTCAGTTAGGATTCACTTTAGATGCTGCTGCTCCATTGGTTGAAGACACTGGGAACTTAGGGGTTGATGACCAAGGTGGGCAAGACAAAAACAATGAGGATGATTCCACTGGATAGACTAGTAATGGTGGTCATGTGGGTCTGTCTGGAAATTGTGCTGCTTCATCTGCATGTGGTAATTTTCCTGTTAGAGAGGGTGGTCAGTCTTCTAATAGGGTCAGAATGGCTACTGACTCTCCTAACATCTCTAGTGCTGTTTTTCAATTGCTTGTGCAAAGAGGACTAGTGGATGCTGAAGGTAATTTCATCTGGGATAGAACACCTCTGGCTCCTGGAGCTGAAGAAGAAGCCCAGAGATTCTGGCTAGATGGTCAGTCTGAAGAGTTGGATTTCTCTCAAGAGGAAGCTATGGAATCATCACAGATGGTGGTTGATCAAGTGGGTGCTCTCCCTAATGATATCATGCCAAGTTTTAAGGAGATGGTAGTAAGGTAAAAGGAGGACTTGACTATTTTCCAGAAAGCTGCCAAGAAACAGAAACAATGGGGGCCTGTGCAACCAACAAGGCAGAGCTCCAGGGTGGATAGATCCAAGACTATTCTTGAGAAAGCCATGAATCTGAAGAAGGTTACTAATTTGGAAGTACCTAAGAGCATGAAAGGTATAATGTCTACAAATCCTTTCTCTGTGCTCTCTGTCACTACTATAGAAAATTTATCTGATAGTATAGGGGTTGATAGTTCTTCTGATGAATCTGGTAGCTCTAGTGATGTTTTACATAGTTCTCCTTTGTGTACAATCTCTTCTACTGAAGAGGATGTGGCAGAGGGGTGGATAGAAGTCTTAAATAAATCTTGGGGCAAGCACCCCCAGGAAAAAGAAGTTATGATTAGTCGCTTTTGGAATAGTAGGAGTCTTAGTGCTCCTGGTAGACAAAAATTTATTTCTGAGAATATCTCACCTCTTAAAGTAGACTATATTGGTTTCCAGGAAACCAAGAAAGATAGTTTTAGTAATTCCTTTTTGAAGAATCTTTTAGGGAATAGAAACTTTTCCTAGAATTTTCTCCCTTCTCAGGGAACTGCTGGTGGCATCTTAGTTGGTGTCAATTTAGATCTTTTTGATGTTGTGTCTTGGGATATTAGATCCTTTTCTGTTAGTGTTGTACTTAAGAACAAAGTTACTGCTTTCATTTGTAGAAGTACTACTGTCTATGGGTCTGCTTATGAGGAAAAAAATAGGAGTTTATTTCTGAGCTTCATGATCTTTTTATAGGTTGGGATGGCCCTGCTATGATTGGGGTGATTTTAACCTTATTAGATCCCCTGATGATAAGTCCTCCAGGAATGTGGATTACAAATGGGTGGACAAGTTTAATATTTGGGTTGATTTGTGGGCCCTTATGGAGATTGGTTTAGCTGGTAGATCTTATACTTGGGGTAATAATCAAGTTGAGCCTATTATGTGTAAACTAGATAGGATTTTCTGCACTACTGGTTTTGACAACCAATTTCCTTTAGCTAGTGCTAGAGCTTTGACTAGAATTGGGAGTGATCACACTCCAATTGTTTGGGATTCAGGAGAAAGAATTTTGCTGAAGCCTAATAGATTTAAGTTTGAAAAATGGTGGCTTAGTAGGTCTGACTTTAAACAGATTGTCATTAAAGCTTGGTCTCTAAAGGTAGAAAGTGATGATCCAGTAGAGGTTTGGCAAAACAAAATTAGATTCTTTAGGAAATTGGCCAAAGGTTGGAACATCAATATAGAGGCGGTTGTTAGGAAAAATAGGAGAGAATTGATGGAGGAATATGATACTTTAGACATTAAGTCTGAGACTCAACCTTTGTCTGAGGAGGAACGAGGTAGACTAGATTTTATCTATACTGAGCTCCATAAATATTGGATTTTAGAGGAGACTAAGGAAAGACAAAGATCTAGAGATAGGAATGTGCTGGAAGGAGATAGAAACACTGCTTATTTTCATACAGTGGCCAACCAGCGTAGGAGAAAGAAATTAATCAATGTTCTTGATGGCCCTGATGGTCCTGTTACTGACATTAAAGATATTATTAAGGTGGCAACTGATTATTATAGAGAGCTTTTTGCTTGGGAACCTAGGCCTAATATTCAGCTGAAGCAGGATTTTTTATCTGAGGAGGAGAAGGTCAATGAGGCTGAAAACTTAAATCTAGGTGCAATTTTTTCTGAAGAAGAAATTAGAGTAGCTGTTTTTACTTCTTATGCTGATGGGGCCCCGGGTCCTGATGGTCTTTCCTTTATGTTTTATCAATCTTTCTGGGATATCATTAAGCATGATCTTGTTGCTATGTTCCAGTCCTGGCATGAAGATCAGTTTAATATTTTTAGGCTTAATTTTGCTATGATTACTCTGATCCCTAAAGAGAATGAGGCTAGGACAATGAAAAAGTTCAGGACAATTAGTCTTTTTAATTGTTCCTTTAAAATCTTTACTAAGGTTCTGACTAATAGGCTTGCTACTGTGATTGGTAGATTAATTTCTCCTAGTCAGTCTGCATTTATTAGGGGTAGATTTATTTTGGAGAGTGTGGTCACTGCACATGAGGTTGTGCATGAGGTGCATAGGAGTAAGAAGCAGGGCCTAGTTCTCAAAATAGATTATGAGAAAGCATATGATAGAGTTAATTTAGACTTTCTGTTTGAGATTTTAGAATTAAGAGGTTTTTGTCCTATCTTTATTAGATTTATTAAGCAGATTACTTTGGGGGGTTCTGTAGGGGTTAAAATCAATGATTTTGAGAGTGATTTTTTCTTGACTGGTAAAGGCCTTAGGCAGGGGGATCCCATTGCCCCTCTGTTATTCAATCTTATGATTGATGTTTTTTCTAGGATGTTAATTAAGGGGACTAGCTGTGGAGCCATTAAAGGTCTTTGTCCTAATTTCATTCCAGGAGGGATTGTTTGTTTGCAATATGCAGATGACACACTCCTCTTCTTGGAACCTAGTGAATCAATAGTTGTTAATCTTAAATGGATTCTCACCTGCTTTGAGCAGATTTCTGGGATGCGCATTAATTATCATAAGAGTGAGCTTATTCCCATTAACATGACTGAGTCAGATACTAGACCTTTTCTAGACATTTTTGAATGCATTATGGGTAATTTCCCTGTTAAATATTTGGGGATTCCTCTTCACTTTGAGAAGCTGAAGAGAGAAGACTTGCAGCCTCTGATAGAAAACCTGTTGAATAGAATCACAGGTTGGAGGGGTAAACTTCTATCTTATGCTGCTAAGAAGGTGCTTATTCAAGCCTATCTTTCTAGTATCCCTATTTATTTGCTTTCTTTCTTTAAGTTTCCCAAATGGGCTTTGAAACTTCTAGATTCACATTTAGCCAACTTCTTCCGGAATGATGAAGAAGGTAATCATAAGTTGCATCTAGCTAATTGGTCTTCAGTTTGCATGAAGAAAGATTTTGGAGGCTTGGGTATCCCAAACCTACATGATTTGAATTTATGTCTTCTTGGCTCTTGGGTTAAAAGATATATTCAGGGAGAGGGGGCTCTATGGAAAAAGGTGATAGATGCTAAGTATAAGACTAAGTCGCCTAATATCCTCTGTTGTCACGATGTTCATCCATCTACCTTTTGGAAAGGGGTCATGTGGGCATCTAGGGCGGTTGAGATTGGATATAAATGACATGTAGGGAATGGTAAAACCATTAGATTTTGGGAAGATATCTGGTTTGGAAATTCTAATTTAGCTACCCAATTCTGGGAAATTTATTTGATTTCTAATCAACAGACTAAAACGTTAGCTGAGTTATGGGATGGTACACATCTTAGATGTGATTTTAGGAAAACTTTTACTGAGGATTTAATGCTGCAATGGCATGAGCTTTTGGGCATTGTTCAATCAATTAGATTCTCTGAAGAGGATGATTAGTTAATTTGGCAGTATGAATCTAAGGGTAAATATTCCTCAAGTTCTATGTACTCTCTGGTTAATTTTCGAGGTATCACCCAGGTTTATCTCCCTGCTGTCTGGAAACTACTTATTCCACCCAGGATCCAGATTTTCCTTTGGTTATTTTCTCAAAATAAGATTCTGACAAGAGATAATCTTAGAGCCAGGGCCAAAACCTTTGGAATGTAATCTTTGTAAAGAAATAGAATATGTTCATCATTTATTTTTTGATTGCTTAGTCTCTAGCTTACTATGGAGAGATGTTCAAGATATATTTGGTGTTAGTATTGTAGATTTTGAATCGCTTGCTTCCAAATGGCTTGCTAACAAGAAACATCTTCATTTGAATGTGGTTTCTTCTGCCGTTCTTTGGAGCATTTGGAACAATAGAAATAGCATTGTCTTTAATAAGACATCTTGGATTAATATGAAATAGGTCTGGAGTCTGGTCCTTTCCTTCCTAAAGACATGGCAAAAACCATTCAAGGACCTGGAGGGGGGAAGATCGCCCTTTTCATGGAGAAGATGATCGACAGACTGAGAAAACCTCTGACTCTCACGGCGAGATGATCTGCGCTGGCTTCGAGTGGATTCCCACATGGAAGACTACTGCATCATCGAGCTATGGGGGGAGGGCATCACTGAAATATCTCCAAGATCACCCTGATGAGGAGGAGAATGTTCATGTGGTGTTCTAGTCTGTCCTTTAATCTGTTCCATGTTTCCTTTTGGCTGCGTTTACGGGTAGTGTGTAGAGCAGCTGGCTTTGTTCTGAGACGAGACTATTTTCAGTTTGTTAGTTTTGAGCGCTAAGCTCGTTTTATCTTTCCCTGTTACTTTGGAACTGGTTGTTTCATTATTTCATAATGGAACAGGGGACAGAGTCTCTTTCGATCAAAAAAAAGATAATTTTCATCTGACTAAATTTGTTGTTTGTAATACAGGGCACAATGAAGAGAGGTATACCACACACAATTAACACATGTTTAGGGATAACCAAACAGTTTCTCCTAGATGCGCCGAAGATTAGAGACATTTCTGCAAGCAACATGTCCAATTTATCGTAAGTTGATGATTATTATAAGATATGATAACAAAGACAACATTTTTTCTCTTCCACAACATCGTGTGGGCATTGTGCTAGTTCTAGCTTATGTTTTTTGTGAAAGGGATACAACAATATTAATGGATATGCCACAAACACAGATAATTTAGTCACAACTATGTAGCAAGTAAAAATGACGTTTTACTAAGAATGATGAAGTTGACATGTCTGCAATTTATATTATCTGATTTGATTATCATTCAAACGGAAACACTAATAGTTATGATAATTATGTATTACTCCCTCCGTGTCATAATATAAGACGTTCTACGTTTTTTCCGACGGCACCGAAAAGTGCTGCAATGTATCAAAATACCCCCCCCCCCCCATTTGTCCAAACAAGCGATCGACAGTTTGAATCTTGAATCACCCAGCTCGGGAATGGAATCTGCGCGCGGTACCAGAATGGATCCTCCTGATCCACGCGTACCCAGCTCCTTCACGCGCGCGTCGCCCAGCTCGAAAGACGCGCCCAGCTCGGAATCAATCCACGTGTCAGCCTGTAGGTGGGATCGGGCAGCCCACGGCGCCGCCAGCCCATCCCACCTCCTTCCGCTAAATGGACACCCATGGACTAGCAAACTAATATCACAGACAGACACGGGCTGTTCGCTACCGCCGCCACGCCCACACTGCATCGGGACGCCCTTCTTCCCCCTCGATGGAGGCAGACGCCATGCTCCTAGGACCCATTCCCCCGTCGCCGTTATCTTCCCCCGCTCGCCCCTGAACCAAATAGTTCTGCACCTGAACCTGGACTAGTACAAGCCTATTTGTTCATAACTTTAGTATGAATCAAATATTACTTACATGTTCATTACTTACTCTAGTCTGGTAATCAAAATGATAGTTCGTTCATCATGTAACTCCACCATGTAAGCTCTGTCTTTCTGTGTTGTTATCTCAAGTTATTTATCATTTCTCTTCTTTCTTTGAATTTTTTTAGGTGAAAGAGTCATTTCTCGGGGTGCAGCTCTGTGAAAGAGTCATTGCTCTGAACAGGTACTGAACTGAACGACGATGAACATGTACAATATATGGTCACTTGCAAGAGCCTGTTCTAGGTTGGCATAGGTTAATACAAGATCCTTTGGTTAAGGTCCAAAAGCATGCATACAGTACTAGTATCAAAATCAAAATCAATTGCACAGGTTTTAGGTGGAAGCTTGAGAGCAGAAATCATGTTAAGTGGAATTATTCAGCTCATAATTTCTCCAAGTATCAAAATACAATTTAAATTATTTTGATAATCTCCTAATTTCTCTCATGTGCAGCTGAGTATATCATCTTCAGAGAGGATTACATTCCAACTAACAAAAGAGACACTTGAAAGTAACAAAAGTTAATAAACTGGTTAGTGCATTACACTCCAACGACAACAGAAATACTCTTGAGGCGAGCCTATAAACCACAGTTGTATCATACTATGACTGTTAAGTTAACCCCTTTGTAATGCAATCTTATCTACTCCCTTCCAGGGGAAGTATGGTGCTGGCGAGGGAGCCGTCTATTCTCGGATGACCAACAGTGCTGGCGAGTAGTACGGTGATGAGTATTGGCAGCGGCGAGGCAGGGTGCAGCTTCCTCTTAGCCTTGGCAGCCAGGCAGGGCGCAGCTTCCTCTTAGCCTTGAAGCCCGAATTTCAAACGTTCTGAATGTATTAGGGATATTTTTGCAAAGACAAAATTGAACTGGGCAGAAGGACTGCTGCGACATCTTTTCTGGGAGGAGGGAGTATATTGATCTTTTGGATGATTGCTATTAGAAATATATGCCAGCGTAGTTTGCAAAGCTAGCTACCCCGGCAAAACTTCTGGTCACAAGGTAAGGTAACGTGGAGAAATAGCTATCATCCAGCGTAACATGCAAAAACTAAAGTGGGTTTAGGTGGGCAAAGTAGGCCCCCTTCTTTTCAGCTTCTTGGTCAGCTTCTCCCATAAGCTATCCTCGATCAGCTTCTCCCAGAATCTCATCTTAAAATCGTTTATACTATTAAATTGACATTAAAACTACTAGTTAAAAAGTTTAAACGAATTTTGAAGATGAGATCCTGGGAGAAGCTGGTCGAGGGGCCAAGAAGCTGAAAAGAAGGGCGCCGTAGACGCCGTGGAACCTAGACAGTTTGAATTGGAACAAGCGAAACATCCCATGTAATTTATCTGGGCACAGGCGGCAAGATGGTGGGCCACCATGGACGCACCCACTTACAGGGTGATCCACGCGCGGCCAGCTCCTTCAACTCCTGATCGTCAAGCCCGATCCTCAGCTCCTGCATGGCCTCCAGAGCCGTAGCACAACCCCAGCTCCGATCTGCCGAAGCTGCCGGCAGATCGTTCAGCAACGTCGGCACAGACCGTCCGGCAGCGCCGGCAGGTCCCAGACTCCAGGCTGGGCAAGGCGCAGCGCACCTCCATGCTCTGCGCTCTTTCTTATCTCCTCGGCAACGTCACCGGCAGCTCTGCCTTCCTGCAGTTGAGGCCGCCCTCGGCCTCTGTCTCAGCCAGCATGATGATGTTGGATCTTAACTTTAGTCCTCCACAAGAGGATGGTTATATACCTGAAGATCATGATCAATAAGAGAGTCAAGAAGCCAATCATGATCACGCAGCAGATATTACATCATCTCGAGTATGTTTGCCAACTACTGCAGGACATCATCTTGAATATGTTTGCAACTATGGGAGTAAAAATGACAGTGAGAATCTAAAAACTCCCGGAGTATGTAGTAGAGTAGTTTGCACAATTTTCAGTGAATAATTTGCAACTACGCCAGCAGTTAATATTTCCAAAACATGCAAAAAACTCGACAAACATAGTGCAAAGTTTCAGTTAAATGTTTGAGCAGCATAATTCAGAGCAGTACACAACATGAGCAGCTCAAACTCACAATTAGCCTGTCGAATCTCACAATTCCGTTTCAGACATGCAGATATGCAAGATATTTAAGAAATATCAGTTGCACAAAGCTACTTCTACCAAACCATTTCTGAGTATTTATACAGAAGCAGCAGTTGTACTACTGGCATATGCATGATATACTAAACCATGTCAAAATTTGAAAGTTCTAGAGTTTAACTTTGAAACTTTATAGTGAACCATGCTTCAATGAACCATGCATCCATCTTTTGATAGGAAATCTACTCCAGATTCTCTAAAAAACATTCTTTTGAAAACATTCTGTAGCTCGAAATCCTACAACTGTGTTGTCACTGTACAAAGTGCAGTAGATACTGCACTGGATGTATTCAGGCACATCTCTACAGCTGTGTTGTCACTTTAATCCTTGTGATTAGTTTTTCTCCTGTGCACGAGTACTTAAATGATTTACATAAATTCAGGGAATATCCACTTTATCCTCCTTTATCATAAGCAAAAACCCACTTTATCCTAATCAGAGGCTGGACAAGTAAATTCAGGAAGACAGTTAACTGAAAGAAATTACTATCAATAATAAACTTCATTTTCATGGAATTTTTTAACTAATGCTGTTGTCCATGATTAATTAACAACAGAACAAGATAGTTAACTGAGAAAATTTACTCCAAGACGGTTAAGTACAGAATACTCTAATTTGCAACCTAGAAACTTCATTACAGTGATAAAATTGAGAAAGAATAATCATGAAGTACTAGAAACAATTAAGCAAGAGTACGACAAGCTTCCTTCAGTAGATACATATCACAAGGAAGCGGTGGAAACAATTGTACTCCAAATTTTAGTAAAAACAGTGGAGTAATGCTATTTGCACAGACTGGAATTAACACACACATCATCAGCAAAAGTACTCCAAATGTCAAGACCAGGTTCCAGTGCTGCACCTTGAGCAGCAGCCTCACCTCCGTGAGGAAATCTCGCGCCCCATGCCGCTACTCCAGCGACAGCGACTCCAGGTTGCGGTCGGAGACCAGAGATGGCGGACTCCAGAACGAGAAGTTCGATGAGGATGCTCCACTGGTCCGCTGGCCCCGACGAGCCGGCGCCATCGTCGTCGTTCCCGCAGATCCATCGCATAAAAATGCGATCTTTCACCTCGAAAGGAAGAGGGGATTCCTGCGGGGAGAAATGCGGTGGTGGGGAGCAAGAGGGGATTCCAAAGGGGAGATACACGGAGGTGGAGAGAGGGAAGGCGGCGACCCAGGCCATGGTTGGGCGCCGGCGGAGAGGAAGGGAGAGGATGAGAGGTGCGAGCGCGACGCGCGACGACCGACACGCGAGCAAAAGGAACTGGAAAAGGGTAAAATAGGAAACTCCAGAAATTGGCATGCCTAAAGAATTTTGAACGTGACACCCTAGAACGTCTTATATTATGATACGGAGGAGTACTAGCTAAATGTGCATGCGAGATTGCTACGGACCAATAAATATGAAGGAGTGTGTTTAATACCAAAGCATACATTCTAAATCTTCAATTCTATAGTAATTTTGTGTTTTAAAGATGCAAGGGTAGTTATCACAAATGATCCACAAGATTTTTTGCTATAGACTTTCGCCATTGAAATATAATAGTGAGTCAACACATATATGCATACGGATGAAATGGTGCAAAGTGATGGAAAATCTAAGAACCAACAAAGGCACCCCTATTAAAGATGTATTTTACATAATGAATCAGCTAATGATTTCTAGCTAAAGTTTTCTTTCTCATCTAATCCAAAAAATGTTATAATAATTCCTGAAAGAACACTCAACAATAAAGTAAACCTAATGTATTTCGGTCGTTAGCATTTATTGGAAACTACAAAATGCTAACGTGATTTTCTATGGAATCATTTACTTACATAGACAGATAATTAAAAATTATTTTATATATTCAAAATACTTGTACTTCGGTTCAGCTTTACGTTTTTTTAGCCAAAGAAAGGCATTTTATCAAAATTCTCTGTATAAAATTCCACTGTAGATTTCAGTGTGCTACGCAGATCAGTGCTAGTACCATAAATATGTCAACTTGTAACTTATGATATCTATAAATAGTACTCCCTCAATCATGGTTTGAAGGGCGTTTTAGAGAGATTGTTGGAACCTAGGTGGACGCTGATTGGTTAGATTTGTGTCAAATATGTACAAATTCGCTGAGAAAAAATATATCTATTAATTATTCGGCGTCCTATTAAACGTAATTACTCAATGAAAACGAGAAGTTTAGGCGCATGCATTGGAGGAGATGGTGAACTTGCCTACAAGAATTAATTCCTTGGCTGCATGGAGTAGGAAATGGGAAGAAAAAATGGGGCATTAATTTTGTGATTAAGTTTAACGCGCCTAAGAGGAGAGGAGTTTTGGAAACGCATGGTTTTTGTAAGACGTCCTCTAAACCGTGATGAAGGGAGTACTAGCAGCTTGTGTTTCCAGTCGGTAATAAATATCAGAAACTCACTTTTAATATTCTAAGACTAAAAAAGTACTTCTCCTATTTACTTCTATTTGTAACCAAAGCGATGAAGAATGTTACGCAGAGCGTTCACTACAAAAATTCAAGGTGTTTTTTTACAGAAAAACACAAAGATATTATTCTATAGATTAAACGTGAGCAGCACCACGCGAGCTGAGGCCACTTGGCGTGCGTGTGCCTCTACTTGTGAGCCAGACCCGGTACAAAGCAGAAGCAATCCTAGAATAAACACGCGCGATGGAACAGAGGATTCCCCAATCCGTCTTTCCTGCTTATTCGTCAAAGGATAGGCCTTCCTCGTCCAATTCCCTGAATTAGATCAATTCCTGCTCTGCCTGCAGCCTCAATTTTTCCCAAATTGTTTGAGCTTCTTCTAAAGTAGTTATTCTTTGAGTTCTGTTCCATTTGATTTGTTTGTTTAGGAACCTCGAATGCGTCGATTTGTTGTCGCCGAGATCAAATCTTCGGTAACCTCTTCTCAGTTTTTATGGGTAGCTAGGAGGATGCTTGTGAGCTCCCCGGCATTCCGAGCTTGTCGGAGCCGGCCCAGATTATGGCGACCATGTCTCTGTCCACGATTTCTATGTACCCTAGCCCATCGGCGGCCATGTACTCCTCTGAATTTGAACTGGCCTCCCGTGGCTCGCCGCCGGCCACCCCCACCCGTCCGTCGTCGCCGGGGCCTCTCCTACCTCTTCTCCTCCCCCTCTACGGCATCATCGCCCCACGCCCTGGTGCACGACGAGCTATGGCACGACGGCTCCGACGACCTCAGCTTCGGCGGTGGCGGCTACTCCCACTCGCCCACGCCGCTCATGTGGCGCGACCACCTCCACCTCCACCACAGCCCCGTTTCGGTGTTCCAGGGGCCCTCGTGCTCTCCGGCGTCATGGAGCCCGCCGGCGTCTTGGCTATCCGGCCACGAGTGTGACCACTTCTCTGGCTTTGTACGCAATGCGCTTGGCTCCTGCATCGACTATGTCCCGGCCACCAGCCCGTGTTCCAAGAGAACGAGACAACCGACAGTGTCTGGTGTCATGGATGGAAAGTTTGCATCTAGCAGGCTCGCTCCCATCCTCCCCTACGACCCTACCACCATGGATCCACAACGCATTCACCATGGATTTCAGGAATCCGACTCCTGCTTGACCGGGGAGTTGGTTCTTGGTGCCCCAATGGTTCTTCAATCTTGAGGAAGTAGCCGCAGGTAAGGGTATTTTGCTTTTTAGTCTCCTGACTTTTGACGGATATATTCAGAGCCCAAGGGAAGGAGATCCTGCCTCGAGACGCATACCATATTGAGGATCATACTGTCAAGATGCCAGGGACAAAATTCATGGAGAAGATATTAGTGCCGCTGGAGTATTATATCCGTACACGCTTGAATACAAACCCTGGGTGGAAAGACATCAAGGTTTGCACTTTGTTTTAACTTGCAGTAGCATAGTAGATGGAGTTCATGTTCATCTGAACTGTTTAACATGCATATTTTATTCTTAAAAAGACTACTATATTCGATTACTTTACACGAAAATCCCCACTTTAATTGCAATTTTTACACAATAAGGCTGCTTACAACTTGTACTAGAAAAATTCCAGTGCTGATCGGCTGAATTTTACTGGAGAAAAATTCAGTGCTGATAGGTGAAGACAACTGCTTGCATAAAATCCGGTTGCTTACAGCTTTTTAACATAGAAATTTAGTGTACATCGACTGAATTCTACTGAAAACAATTCAATAGTGATCTGTTGATTTGTAGTATACTAATAAGCGTGAAAGTTGGACATGTAGATGGAGCACAATGCATTGTCGTGGCATTGCCAGTAAATTCAGAAACTGATTTTTGCAAGTAAATTCTTTTTGTCTACAAGGGTCGGAGAAAAAGCTGTAGAAAGAACCTGCGCCAAAAATGATTGGAGTGTTAGAGAAATCTATAAGAAGTTGCCCTGAGACTAGAGGCGAGCATGTGGTGGATCCATCTTTAGGGATGATGTTCGACTCGCCTTGCGTGGCGTATGACTTTTATAACCTATACTCGTGGGATCATGGGTTCAGTATTAGGTAAAGCAGGCTGAACCCTGAGCGGACGAAGACAATGCATGAAATAGTCTGCATAACCATTAATTCAAAGTTAAGACTCAGCATCCCTATCGTGCATAGTTGTTCAAAAATTTGTTGGGTCGACATAATGTGTTTATGCTATGATCACAGGCGATCCCTACTACGCACCCATTAACCTAAGATTAAGTGACCAGTGTATCATATTGTGAAGGTATGTCATATCTAATTTTAACTGAATGCATACTTGAATAATTTTCTCATACAATTTCCCTAACAGGCAGTTGTAACAAAGCATCCTCTTTCATGGCAAAGTGTCCGGCCAATGTCTCAGGATTAAGCGGATCTAATAAAGAAAAAAAAACCATGTTAACAGGGGAGTCTTCACACTGTTCCACATGAAACCATCTCCATCAGATCAAGGAATTCACGCTCCTCATTTCCTCACCACAATGACAACTCAACGCAGCTCAGCTCTGAATTTTGTAGGAGACAGTTTATCTTCACGTCAAGATATGCTTCAATACATGGTGAGCCGGCCGCGTTCTGCCACCATGTCAGTTAGGATCGCCCATGATTTTGAACAACTTTTCAGAAGCACCTCAAATGAAGATCTCGAGCAGTTCGTTCCTTCAAAAATCTTGTGTATAACATACTGAGCATGCACACGATTTTTGTCCTTGTCTGATCCATGTGTCCCACTGCTTACAGGTTATGGTTCGTCCCTTACCTGAGAGCACGAAAGTGCAGGAGAACTGATCACCCCCACCCCACCCCCCGCCCCCCTCGAACGATGCCCTTTGGAATATGCTCGCATCCACCGAAAACAACTTCAACGACTTCTTAGTATATGCCCAGCCATGAACGCAATGCATCCAATTTGCCATTGCCACCCTGCCTTGTCTTGGGCAATATTTTAATAACCATTTATGTTTCTCCTAAATTCGTGCCTAGCTTGGTGTACTAAAGATAGGTTGTAACACGACCTGACTCAGTTGTCCGTATGACAACTCTGAGGTATTGCCTCGATTCTAGCATGATCAAAACTTTTTTACTTACTACTCCCTTAACCCTTGATCGGTTTATGTCATGTGAATGGCATCCCATTAAATGCGGGGTCCCTTTTTTTATCTTCTACAACTTATGAGTTAAAGGGTGTGAGTCGACGGTAAAGCTAAGGGATGAGTACATGAAAATGGCCTCAGTCATGGACCGTGAGAACTAAACAGTCCTATACGCATTGATTGTCTCTGAAGACATAGGCCAGTGTACTGTTTAATAAAAACAAAGTAAATAGGAATACCTTCTGGATTACACAACAAAATAGAAATCACGAGAGACAATAGCAGTGCAAATAATATGAGCATCTGGAACTCAGAGTCAAAACAGATTTCTAATGAAAACACATGCATTTCTAGACCATCACACTGTCAACATGCCAGGCAGGCGGCGGGGCGAAGCCCGCCTTTTCGTCTAGTATGAACTAAAACTAAGAGGCGTGGTTCAGAATAGGGTCAATAGGTCAGATTGGTTCAAAAAAGGGTCAATAGGTATATTCATAATATCCTACCCCCAAGTAGACTTTTAAAAATGAAGGAATTGCTCTCTCATACAATCATGCTGAACCAATTGCATAACACAAACCAGATTGAATTAATTCTATACTAGCCGAATACCTATGTGTTGCTAAGGGCCCATAAAGTATGCAACAATCAATAAAAAGATGATCGGATTTTGTGAACTTAAATCAAGGTCAGGGGCGGAGCCAGCACATGAAATTAAGGGGGCTAAGAATGTTGGTTTGGTGATGAGGAGGCACAAATGACTAAACTACTGACAAATCATGGTTAGAGAGTCTACTATTCTTCACTAAATATGAACCTTGGGGGTGGCCTAGCCCCCCAATCGCCCCCCTTGTCTCCATCCCTGACCAAGGTGTTCTTAATTATGCCGACACCTCTAAGGCTGTGGAGTAGACCAGTTGTGTAACACAAGAGGGGTTTTACAATTGCTTTCTCCATCGAGCGCACGTCCAGTTAGTGTCACTTTGACGCGATTACTAACTATGGCTTTTAGGTTCTTGGTGGTACATTGTAAACATGTGTAACAATGGGCCCCACAAAGGAAATAAGGAATGTATTTTCTTAAATAAAATAGGATGCATGCAATGCAACCACCCAACATGATATGGATAAGCCAATGCCTAAAACAAATCACCGAGTTAGCGTTAGGGCATGTACAATGGTTTTATCTTAGAACTAGACAATTGCTGAGTTGGAGGAGAGAGAAATAAAGAAAAAACATCAACCTTATTTTAGCTAAGAGATCATGACATGTCTCACCACATATTTAGAGATATCTGTCACTGTAGACAAGACTAAAAAAATACATTATACATCATATTTTGTCATCATATTAAGATTATGTGACATGTATATAATAAGACTGTCTTATTAACCATTGAACCTGTTTTTATAATAATTTAGAGTCGGGGCCGCAACGTGGAGCAACTTGGTATGACCACGATCTGAATATGTGGGGCGTGTTTGGTTGCTCGTGCCTTTTACTCGCACCTAGAGATCATGGCTCCACGGAAGTGCACGCGGTAATGCAATCTCTCGTGCCAAAAGGGCCACTCGTTTGGTTCCTTGTATTTTTATTTCCCTAGGGGTTGAGAAGCCAAACCCCAGTCGTTTGGTTTCATGCATTCATGGATTTCAGAAAATAGTGCTTGTTTGGAGAGCTGCATTTTCCTTGCTATCCTTACCTCATGGCTAGTGAGGTGATCTTACCCAAAATCATCAAGCAAAGAGAACAAAGTTCAGAAAAGTGCATTTCAGAAAACTATCAGCTTATATTAACACAGGTTCGACATAATAAGTTGTGGCATGTGTGTTGCAGCACGAGTTAACGAGCAACTACCTGTGCTGCAACACTAATTCATCACATACGAAGGGTTTATAACTGAATACCACCTCCCAAAATATACAGAACAAAGTTCAGGGCTCACCGCAACCATAGTTTTTTTAGGGTATCCGCAACCATAGTTCATCATCCTAGCTACTCCCATAATACACATCACTGCCATCATCACTAACACCAGCACATCATCACTACTACCAGCACATCCGCGAACAGCTGCTCAGAGGTAGTGCTTGTTCAGGAAGGCCGTGAACCAGTTCAACCTGCACTCAGGGGTCATGGCAAGATACCTGCTCGCCTGTCCGCTGTGCTCCATCAGGTGGGCAAGAGCACGATGTATCGCGGTCACAGAGATGGGCGCAGCTGGAATGCGAGCACAGTAGATGCTCTTCATCTGGGCATAGTTCTCAATGGGCTTGTTGATCATCTCGGCATCCGATGGCTGATCCTACATGAGAATCATAGTTAATTCATGACATGTAGTTCATATGTGAGCATTACAAAAACTGATGCAAGTGCAAATATAGCATACCTTGATGTTCTCAGAGTAAGCTTCATCGTCCATCATGATGGCAGAGGTCTCCTCAACCCAGCGCACGTTCCCAAGCCTCCTGAGCTTCAGCACCCTAATCCAGCGCACTCTCTAGTGCCTCATGTGGTTGTACACCTGGTTCACAGTGACTGTCCGGCCACAGAACTTGAAGACTTCCTCTGCAACCAAGCACATATATGCCTGTCTAAATTCCCGCACTACTAAACCCCCTTTCTCGATCAAGTGGACCACCCGATTCAGGACGAAGGTGGACATAGATGCTATCCATGACATGCCCTGCTTCCTTGTCGCCACCGCATCATGCATCGACACATAACGTAGAGGCAACACAGAGGTTGCGGACATATCAGGGGACGCAACCTTCTCCTACGGCAGCACGGATAATAATATGTTCAGTTCTACGGGAAAAACTCTACTTATACAACTAATCCTACCTATATCACATGGCAATCCTCACAGAACAACATGCTCAGATCTAGATCTAGAACACGAGCTCACAGTCTAGGACTGTGAGGTAGTACATGGCAACAGATCTAAGCTGCGAGAGCTAGGGTTAGATGTTTCTTACCACGATCATGATCTCGCCTGACAAGGATGACATGTCCGACATAGCCGAGTAGGAAGACTTGCCGGAGACGACCTAGACCCACCGGAGTAGGAGGCGCCACTTACCTGCTCATCGGTGAGGGAGATGATTTGGAGGGAGATCTCAAAATTGGGGGAAATGGAGGCGGGGATTTTGGAGACGACAGAGGGGCGGTGTAAATAGGCGTGGCGAATCGGTGGCCAGTAACCCCAATTTCTCCCGCCGGATTCCGCGAGATCCCGAAATCCTGACCTTGCACGAGTGTGTGCATCTTTTTCACCCGCGAGCGCGAGAAGAAGTTGGCTCCGTGGAAACTCCCGATTTCGGTGTTTCTCTAGGGCCTGGCCGAGGGACGCTTTAAGAATCGTCCGATGCAAAGATTCCATCTTCCACGCGGAACCAAACTCCCTTATTTCTTCCCGCCCCATGCGAGAAATGGGGGTCGGGACAACCAAACACGCCCATGATGTTCCAGTTTCCAATATATTATTCTTCTCTTTTGGGATGGACGGCTCGCCTAGGAAACATAAGTTCCATACATAGGTCCTTGTGACCGGTCTAGCGTGCAACTCGTGGCCTCACCTTGGTCCCACATCTTCTAGCCAGAGCACGCGAAGGGATAATGCTTCATCTCTCTCTCTCCATAATTTTTAGTTCAAATTTTCCACAAATCCACCGACTGCGAGAGGAGCTACTGCACCGGTAGTGCGTGCCACCGACGCCTATGCACGTGGAGCGCTGGGAGCCTCGTCG
Source organism: Avena insularis (assembly GCA_023614405.1). Classification (NCBI taxonomy): domain Eukaryota; kingdom Viridiplantae; phylum Streptophyta; class Magnoliopsida; order Poales; family Poaceae; genus Avena; species Avena insularis. Next base: position 250,525,127 of record CM042689.1, on the reverse strand, counting down.
AATAGGGCACGCACCTGGAGCATCCAGCACGGGAGTTGATGGGAGACCACGACCACTACATGAGGAGAACCAGGCAAGGGGTTGCACCGGGCGTCATGGCCGTGGAGGTATAGGCCGTGTCAGGAGTGTCGCCATGGGATACGTGTTCAACAACCATTTTATCGCTTACTAATTCGATTTTAGGATTTGGTGGTGTGGCTCTAAAATTCATGTCTCAACAGAGGTGCAGAAGAGGGTATGTAGTTCCATGAAACGACCTAGCCAAGCCAGGGGTGACGGGGTGAGCCGCATGAGATGTGGGCAGAGGTTGCGGCCATGGTCCACTGAGGCGGAGAAGCCTGGACGATGACGAATTTGACGAGGAAGCGTTTGTGGTCGAGCATCGGCTGGGTCATCCGTTCATCGCCTCGATCCGCTCCACGCTCGCCTCTGTCTTGGCGGCTGGTGGCTGGCTGGCGGCCGTAGCCCAGGTCAACACCTCCCATGGGGCTGACGTCGGGCGTGCATCCACATCCCGCCATGGGGGCTCTGGGATCCAATTCCCTGATGCACGCACACCATGAGGACCCATATCATGTCCCGATTGGGAAATCAGTGAGGACAGCTGCATCACTGCCGGGAGGGCCGAGCCAACTCACGCAGAGTAGACGGGGAGCCGGCGGAGGTGCTCCAGGCTGGCGAGCGGGCTGCAGGGGTGGCGCTTATCAGCGACAATAGCTGCATCAGTGGCTGGGAGCAACGTGGAATAGGCATAGGGGCGGCAAACCAGTCGGCACACGGTAGACGGGGAGGCACTGGAGGCGAGGCTTGGGATCCGCTGGCGGTGCTCCGGCTGGAGACGACAGGGTGTTGCAAGCGGGACTTGATGCTAGGAGCATATGGCTAAAGGGGACGAAAAAAGGGGCGGAGCGATAGTGCACCCATGGATATCTTCTTCACTTGGCGGTTGCCACGACAAAAACATCCAACAAAAAATAGGAACCAAAATTGTGGCACGAACCTACTTCAAGAAAAATTAGTATATAGATAATATCGAAGTGTTAGAAAGCCATTTTTTAGAAATTAACTTAAGCACATGAATTAGTATTTTTAACTCGATTGTACTCCCACCATTGGGAGTACAGTGGGAACAGTGGGAAGATCTAGTAGAGATGCTCCATTGGAAATATAGCAGAGGATCTGTGGTGGCGTACGATACGGGAACGTGGGGTTTGGATTATGTAGTGTTCTGAGGAATGAGAAGAAAGAGAGTGGGCAGGTCACAACCCTGCAAGCCAGCCACTGCTGGATCCTCATCTCTAGCACAACCTCTAGCAAACGAAGGCGCGAAAACACAGTCCTAGGGCATGGAGTTTGGCGAAGGAGATGTAGGTCGCTGCTGCTGTTTATGCCTCGGTCAAACGTAAGACGAAACAACCCCTAGCACATGTCCAGACAAGCCGTGCTGGGCCTGATGGAGCTAGGAATCACGGATACCGCTAGCAGCGGTGCGTCCAGGCAAGCACTTGCCACTCCTCGGCACCACCCCTGAAGAAATCCACGAGCTCTCGAAGCGGCTGAGCTTAGAGGAAGACGCTATGTGCAAATCGGATCAGATCTCGACGGGACAAACGAATCTGCAAAGAGAACATGGATCTCGAGAGGAAACCATGAAAATCGTTAGCTCTACCTCATCCATGGACAATAGTAAGAAGGGGAGGAGAAAACCAGATCCTTAGCGGGATTTTTCTAAGAATGAGAGGATTTGAGAGGATTTTTTTTAGAGTGGAATCAAGCAAGGATTTCCGACAAGGAGAGAGCAGGCATGACCACCGCATTGGGCTCCAATCCCTTCCACTCAATGGGGAGCAGGTGGCTGAGATCGAGGAGCCGTCACCCATCCCAGCCTCATCGCTGAGTGACCGGGCATCCAGTCTGCTTCTTGCAGGCGCCGACCTATAGGATGCACAAGGGAAACTGTGGAATCGCGCCAGCACTGGCTACCTGGTTTCAGCGGTGGACCGGTGGTCGGTGACCGAAGTCGGCAGTGGTGGTGCTCCAATCCCGACCGGCGGAGCGGAGTCATTGACCCTGGGCGGTCTGACCCAGGCGATTGGATTTTTTATTTTCTTAGGTTGATGATTCCACTTGGCGGTGTCTGCTCTAGTAATATGTGCGAAGTATCAGGGCTAATGTTGTCCAACCAAAAATGCGAACCAAAATCAGGGTGGAAGAACCTACCTCAAGAAAAAATTAGTAGATAGATAGATAGATAGAGTACTTCTATAAAGTATATTTAGCCGATAATACATCGCAAGAAATGTCATATACATTATTAAAAAAACTGTCCCTTAGCCTAAAATAGAATACTAAGATGTTGCCCACTATTATGCGGGCCACTTTGCTAGTTAAAATTAAAAGCAGGTGGTGCCATCTACATCATAATTTGTAAATTTTATTTATACTAAGTTTATGATAGATTGAGTTCAACTAATGCAAATTACAAATAAACTCCCACTCAAAACAATATCCCTCGTGTTTTTTTGGCGATTAAATGAACCAGATCCCCTACAACAAGACTGATCATCACATGAATTGGTGTAGCTTCAAAGACGAGCATATAGATGGTTATCATATCAACCATATGACTCATGCTTTATCGTTTGGTTCGTGTTTTGATTCCATGCCTGTACATGCTAGGCTCACCAAGTAAGAAGCTTAGTATCCACGTGTGTAAAATTGTCTTACACCTATTGTATGCGAACGTTGAGTCTATCATACCGATCATCACGTGGTGTCTCGAAACGACGAACTTTATTAACGGTGCATACTAAAGGAAGAAAACATTTTATCTTGGTATTTAAATAAGAGATCATCTTATAATGCTACTAAAGCGCCAAACAAGCAATATAAGGTACAAACAAACATCATATGCTAAAAGATATATGATATGGTTCTTACACTTGATCACTATCTTGTGCATAATGGTATGATCTTTATAATTCCTATATGTGTAAGGAAAAGGTATATGAAACTTACACTTTAGCATATTATAATTTATAATAGTATCAATCCATATAATACTACCATATCATAGTAGTTGCCCAGCAAAAACAAAAACTAGACACTTATAATTTATCTTTTGCATATTTTTACGTGGCTGGGGGCTTTCAGAGATAGAACCATTCATAACTACGAACATGGAACCATAAAGATTATAATAAATTTATTGACAACTTGTTGCAAATCAGATATTGACTATAGTAGGAAAGAAAGACACCCGTAAGCCACTTATGCAAAACTAGTTGCATGTTAAGCATGGAACAGGTCTCGTGTGCGAGGACATGTAAAGTTAGTCCGGGCCGCTTCATACTCCTATGCCACCAATAATAATCAATAACATGACCATCAGCGTCCATATAACCATATGTGTTCTACCCGTGCAAATCATCTACGCATAGATCCGGCTTTGATACCACTATTGGATTGACAGCATAGAAAATAGAAAAGTTCCTACGATGTGAACAACTAAGTACCAAGATCTATCTACCTAGATACAATCAACAGATGGATATACATCCATAGAGAACTTACCCTCGAAGAGAGACAAAGTGTTACGAGATTTGATCTCGTTGATGATGTAGTCGTTCACTTGCCGATCTCAAGATCATGATGAAGTCCTAGCACCACAAAGCAGTGGTGCATCCGTGATCACACACACATCCGGTACCCGACCACCTCCAAGTCTCGGCTCTAGCGAAGCAGCGAAAGCAGAAAATCCTTGCTCAAGAAAAAGTCATGGGGAACATGTATCTCGCTATGCCAAGACCATGGAAAATATTCTAGAGGGGGAGAGAGATCCTTCGCGAGGAGGTGTGAGGAATGGGGATGGAGGGGTTGCCTTTTATAGGGGGAGGGGGCAGCCCCTACCATTGCCAGCGGACAAGGAAGGGTTCCCCCACTTCTCCCTCATTCATGTGGGTGGAGCACCCACTCACATAAAATTCCTCCACTCAACATTCCACTCACATATGCATTAATTTTCCACTAAAATCAATGCATCCCTCAATTAATTAAACAATTTTATTTATTTTATGCAGAATTTTTTAATTACTTTAATTAACAAATATTCACATAAAATCCTGAAAAAATTTCAATATCACATGCAGAACCAATTTCAGCAATTTCACCCGAAATAATTCTGGTGTCCATTGAAATAATTCCAGCGCTTTCATATTCTTTCTCTGGCATCTTATTTTATCCAAATGGTGTAGGTATCCCTTAAGTGTGTCACCCTATAGTTCGTGAATAATGCAGACATGATTGAGTCCCCTCTCTAATCAGTAATCAGCAACGGGACCTGGAGATCCATACTGACTCTCACACATTCAACGATGACTCTTGTGATCGTGTGAACCTTGTAACTAGATCCCTTTGTCTCGCGATATATTAAATGTCCGAGATTCGATCATAGATATCCCTATACCTATTTTGTTCTTGTTACTGACATGTACTCTTTTCTCATTCCCGCTATATAAAATTCTATTGATCTCATCACTTGCTTGCAAGCTATGTCAATGTGATATCACCAAGAGGGCCCAGAGTATATATCTCCGTCATCGGGATGGACAAATCCCACACTTGATCCATTATGTCTACATAACACTATCAGAGTATCTGAACCCACCTTTATACTCACCCTGTTACGGTATAACGTTTGATGTTATCAAGATACTTTTCCAGTGTTAGTGATTGACATGATCCCATGGTCTAAGGACTAAGTTACTTTGTAATGATGTTATAGTAATTTAAACATAATAACTTTGATCATATTACTATACTTCGGTTGAATGTTCATCACATCATTCCACTAATGTTGTGACCTCGTTATTAACAACATCCAGTATCCATGATCAGGAAACCTTGACCATCTTGTTAATCAATGGGCTAGTTTATATGAGAGGCATAACTAGGAACTTTTTATTTGTTTATTAAACACACATGTATTAGAATTTCCAATTAACACAATTATAGCATGCAAAATAAACATATGTGATAATAACAACTTTATTATTGCCTTTCACGCATATTCCCTTCAATGGGGATGTGGGAGTTGATGATCATGTTATTGCAACTTTTGTGTATATTGGGTCTTAGTGGCATAGTGGGATGAAGAGGCCCGGACTAACTTTACATGTCCTCGCACATGAGACTTGTTCCACACTTGATATGCAACTCATATTGCATAAATGGCTAGCAGGTGTCTATCTCTCCTACTATAGTTAAGATCTAATATGCAATGGGTTGTTCATAATTTGTTTATCACCGTTGATGTAAGCCTCAATCCACATAAAATATGAAAAAATAAATTAGTGGCATCTAACTCATTTTTGCAAGGCATGTGATATGATATGGTCATATGTTACAAATTCTATGTATGCGATGATATTATATTTAAGTTATGACAACCGGATGGAGCCATATGGTTGTTTTTATTCTTTTATGGCCTGTGTGTTGGAAATGGAAATCCATGTAATTAGTATTAGAGTAGGACAACCAATATGGTGGCACCATGGACCTTGGAGCTACGTCGGTGGAATGATTATGATCATACCATGGAGCACAAGATGGAGATCAAGTGCAACAAAGGACCATATCATATCACATTATTCATGCATGTGATGTTTATCCCTTTTATGCATCTTATTTATGCTTGTGTTCTTGCTTAGTTCTTGGAGGTAGAATTATAAGATGATCCCTCTCACTTAATATCAAGATAAAAATGTGTTCTTCCTTAATATCAAGATAAAAATGTGATAGAATCTATGTTCGCATACAATGGGTGTAAGACAGATTTACACACGCGAATACTAAAGTTCTAATTGGCGAGCCTAGCATGTACAAACATGGCCTCAGAACATGAACCAAACTGTAAAGCATGCATCATATGAATGATATGATGAACATGTTGATGTTAACCTTTGCAGCTACATCATCTCACGTGATGGTCGGTTTTGGTGTGGTGAGTTTAGTTCATGTAATCACCAAAGAGACTCGAGGGATCTTGTTTTTCAGTGTGAGTTCACATAGTAATATGATTAAAGTTGAACTCAATTTATCATGAACTAAATCAAAGTGAATTTTCATAGTTTGTTGCAGTAACTCACATTCGTTTACTACCTTTCTATTAGTTTTAATTGAGATAATAGAACTATAGAATTCTGGATATTTACTTTACAAACTGGTATCATATTGTTTTGAGTGTCAATTGAAAGTTTAAAAATCCTATTGAAACTTTCAACAAACTGCACTTACTCCATGAAGTTTAATATGTAGTATTAAAACAAGAGTAATTGTTCCAATGTTAGTATCTGAATATCATGCTTCCCTCCATGATCCTTGATATTCGAAAGTTGTTTCACTATGAAGGTTCTAGGAGCTAAAAGAATTATTTTAGAAACCATCATATGTGGAGGATATTGTGATATCTAAAAAAAAATGCTTGGTTGCAATATGATAGAATATAATTTTAGTAAGATACATTTTCTCATATTGTATGAGAATTTGTGAAGGTTGGAGACGCTGGGCGTCTTGATCTCCCAAAAGGTCTTGGGAACTAATAGTATACTTGCAATTCGTCCTTACAGGCTATAGTAGCTTGATCATGAAAGTTGTCATCGTAGGATGAATAAAACATGTAGGTAAAATGTTTACTACACTAAAAGATTACTAAGGAATGGATTTTGGAAGAATGCCAAACATTTGATGATGGTGATATACATCAAAGTGAAAGTCCAAGGTGAATAGTGTTTGACTAACACGCTTTGGACTATGTTTCATATGTATGGTGCCACTGTTGATGTTTATAGATTCTTCTATAAAGGAAAGGAAATGCTGAAATCGAATCTGGAAAACATTTGGCAGGAAAGAAAAGATTGGAAATGTCCAGCTTAGGTATATATATGATATACATGTTGTGGGTGTATTATTTTTTTGTTAAGCAATGTTGTTCTTAGGTATTGGATATTAGATTGGTTGGTGCGAAGTTTCACATAGTAGAACACAATTCATGAACTACAATGGCCTAAGTACCTAGCAAAAGAATATGGGATGATGTTCATTGGAAAAAATGAAGTGTTGTTGTGTTTATCATTAACATCAAACCTAGCCTTCAAGATTTGTTTTAATAATTATTATTATTTTGTTCCAGTATTATGATAATAATGGTTATTCAAATAATTACCGTATTCCATAGAAGATGGATGAACTCTTACAAGTCTAGTTGGAGAAATCACATCCATAATTGTAACATCCCAATTTTAGCAACCCTGATCTTTTGTCAAAAAGGAAAAAATTAGGGGTAAAAAAAACTCTTCCTATTAAGTGTTTCCATGTTTGCTTACTTGTTTGCCTGTGTTCATACAATTTTTTGTGTATCAGATAATATACTCCTTATCTCAACACTAGTTGACAAAAACTATTTTAAAAAAGAGATGTCTTGGCTCATCTTTCATATTCTCAAATGTTCTGGCACTTCAAACTTGATTCAAGATGATTTTCATACAAAAATCATTTTATTAGTTCTATTAATTAAACTATGGAGACCTAGATGTAATCTCCTTATGTTTTCAAGGCAGAACTTCAATTACTCTTATCTCTAGGTTTTTCCAAAACCTCTCATAAAACCTTTTCATTCTAATCTTGGTAGAAATACCAAGAGGCCCTTATCTTAATTAAAAATCACAACCTCTTCAAAACACCCATGCATACCTCAAGCTAGGCTTGATGGTAACCTTAGCAATAGTTGGATAAGTTGATAAGATGAATTGCTTTGATCTGTTGTCTGATGAAGTGCCTTGATCTACTGATTACCTTGTTTTCTTAGGAAGTAGCATGAGACAATCTAGGAGCTCATCCTTAGGGATCAAACCAATAGTTGAGATCATAAATCCCGAACTAAATATATCATGAGCCACTCAAGTGAATCTCTAATCTACTTACCCAGATCAATCTTGAGCTACTCCTTTGCTTTATCCTCCAACTCATCAAAGACCAATTCAAGCATGAAGTCTTATCTACTCAAGATATCCTTCAATATCTTCCACTTGATGATGAGTATGGACCCTTGCATCCTCTCCAAATGTTTTCCTATCCCACAAGTCTGCCAAATATGGCTGTCTAGAATCTTTAACTAGATTCAATATTTGGAACTTCCTCTAATCCAATACATGTGAATTTTTGGAAATGTACTTGAACCATATTGTAGTAAATCATAAGGACTACCAAGGAACACTCCTTAACTTGGCTAAACCATCCTTTTACCGACCCATACATGATGGTTTTATAGTCAAGAAAATAATATTTTCTACAAATCTTATCATCTTGCCTACTTTGGCAGAAGGTCACATCCTTATGCTACCTCCCTTGGACCAACTCTCTGCATGGTTATGACCTAATAACCATGGTATATCAATCCACCCTTCCCTTGTTTCCATTAGAGCCTTGAGCTCCCTAAACCCCCATGGTTTATGAAACATCATGACCTATCTTTTATGGCAACCTTATTTTCAACAAAGTTTGCCTCCACTCCTAGATCACCTCAAATAAAAACAAGCCCAACTCTTGGAATATTTATAATATACATAACTTGGTATAAATAATCATCTATTCCTTGTGCCAAGGTGAGCTCTGAGCTCACCAACCCAACCATGTTTTGAGGGCATAAAAACATCAATGCCCTAGATCCTCTAAACCTTGTTGTCTTCCAAAATCCATCTTGTTTATCAAAACCAAGGTTGATCTTGATAGATACCCCAAGTTGACATCATCCACCTTGGATAAAACCCTTGGACAAATAATTCCCATAATTATTTGGCACATTAATCTATTAAAATCCATTTTGGCAATATCCTCCAAACCTTTTATATAAAGACAACTTTGTTTTTCTCCAAACCACTTGACCACCTCAAGGAACATTTGATGCCTCTATATCCTATACTATCTTCCCAACTCAAAAATAATTTTTTTTGAGATTCTTTATTATTTCTTTTTGCCCTTTTTCTTAAATGGCAGAAACAAGAAATAATAGCTTAAAAATAATTTTTATTCAAAATAAATACCAATAAAATTCTCCAATGTGGGATATGGTATTTAGGGCCATCTCACAACAAAAACCCCCCTTGCCTAATGTAAAAAATTCCACATTAGCTTCTATAAACCATTTCTGGACTTTTTGGATAAAAGCTAAATAATGGACCTAAAGATCTACAATAATTTCCAAATAAATCCTGGAGGTGTATATCGACCATATCCATCTACCAGCATAATTACCCTAGCTTGCCAAGATCAAGATTTTCAAATATCTTCATAAACATCAATAAGGACAAGAATGGTAATGCTTCAAAACATGAACTACCCTCCCTCCAATCACCACAAAACCTTGTCAAATAAACACATAACAACCACCATCTGTCCCTGTGTAGGGGTTCGTAGCATGGAAAACAAAATTTTCTATCGCATACAAACAAACAAGCCAAGATCTATCTACTAGATTGTAGCAACGAGTCGATAGAGGAACTCACCCTCGAAGATTCCAAAGCGGTTAACGAGAGCAGATTCTCGTGGGTGATGTAGTCGCATTTTCCGATCTCAAGATCGCAGAGACGATCCTTCCAGCGCCACGTTAAAGTCGGTCACGATCGCTCGTACTGACGAAGACCTTCCTCTCCTTGTTCCAGCAAATGGAGGTTGTAGCACTCTCTCGCGATTCCGCAAGACAACGGCGTGGTACCTAAGTAGAGGGAAATCCCGCAGGCTTCGCCTTAAGCCAAGTAGTATGGTGGAGCTTATGAGAGAGGATATTAGTGGTATAGTAATTAGACACACCAATTAGAAGGCTCTAAACCAATTAGAAGGCTCTAAACCGCTGGCTAAAGCAATTAGAAGCTCTAAACCAAAACGGCTCTAAACCGGAGATTAGAGGTAGGAACTTGTGTGTGTTAGGAGGGAGCCCTGCCCCTCCTTATATAGGTGGGGCTGGCTGGCCAAGGGAGGGAGGAGTCCTCCCAACTCGGCCTTGGAGTGGGCGGCTTGGGGAGGAGGAATCCTCCCCAACTCGGCCTCCTCTCCTCCTCTTCCACTTTCCAAAAACTTGCTGCTTGACTTTCAAACTAGCCGCTTGACTTTTCAATTTAGGATTTAAATAAACCCTTTATTTTGGACAGCAAGAACACCTAGTACATGATGCAATTATTCCAATATGCAATGACACATTCATGTACCCTTCCCCCTCCCGGAGTGCCGGACATTCCGAACCTTCTAGAATGTTCCCATGAAAACACCTAACCATTCCCCAACTCGAAATGGGACTTTCCTTATATGAATCTTATTCTCCGGACCATTCCGGATCACCTCGTGATATCCCGGATCCCATCCGAGACTCAACAACATTCGTCTCTTTCTCATAATACCATAACTACTCAAAACAACGTCAATCCTTATGTGTCTCCTACGGTTCGTGAATTATGCGGACATGATCGAGACACTTCTCATCAATAACCAATAGAGGAATCTGGAAATTCATATGGCTCTACATATTTCTACGATTACTGCGATCGAATGAACCACTTACATACGATACCAATTTCCCTTTGTCTCACGATATGTTACTTATCCGAGGTTATGATCGTCGGTATCTCCGCATACCTAGTTCAACCTCCATCGATAAGTACTCTTTTCTCGCTCCTGATATGTGATCCCTTGTGAGCCACCACATGCTTGCAAGCTAATTGGATGACATTCCACCGAGAGGGCCCAGAGTATATCTATCCGTCATATGGATGGACAAATCCCACTCTTGATCCATGTGTTTCAACCAATACTTTCCAACACTCAATGCCACTTTTATAGCCACCGTTATACGGTGTGGTGTTTGATGACATCAAAGCATCCATCCGTAAAGGTGATATGCATGATCTCATGGTCAAGGAATTAGGTTACTATGTATCGTAAAGCATATAGCAATTGAACTATTGAAATGACTTGATCTTTATGCTACGCTTATCTATAGGAGTATGTCCATCACATCATTCTCCTAATGATATGACCCTGTTGTTAATAACATCTCTATGTTCATGATCAGAAACAATGATCATATATTAACCAACAAGCTAGTTTAACAAGAGGCTTTACTAGGGACTCTTATTTTAGTTTACAAATCACACAAGTATTAATGTTTCCGGTTAATACAATTATAGCATGGTATGTAAACATTTATCATAAGTATGAAGATATGATAATAACCACTTTATTATTGCCTCTTGGGCATATCTCCAACAGTCTCCCACTTGCACTAGAGTCAATAATCTAGTTTCAAACCTTTGTGTTTTCAACACCTATGGCTTTCGGTGTTGTATGTACACGATTGCTAGTGGTTAATCGATCTCCGGATCCGACACTTCCAGTCCGTGTGTAATTGCATGTCTTTATGCCTCACGCATCACTCATTCTCTAATGAGATGGCTTTGTATGATTTGGTCTTTCGGTGTGACCTTTAGTTCTTTGGGGTTAAAACATGTTGATAATATTGTCGCACAATATATCTTCATAGTATTATCCTCTGTGAACTACACCTAGTTTGATAACAAACTACTTGACACAAATGCCCTCTTTGCTGCTATAATAGCAGTCATATACTTAGCCTTTGTTGAAGTATCTGTCACAATGTCTTAACTTTGGAACTCATCCAAATCCATTATGGAACTCACTTTCCATTATATTGTGCCACCCTTAATTTAGATTGAGATAAACTTAATATGTACTTTGTGACAAAACTAGTATCAATGTAGTACTTTACAATGAACTAACCATCTATTTGTCACTTCTACAAATAATATACTCTTAGTTCTTCCAAAAGATCATAAGAATATCCTTACTATCGTCCAATGATCATCTTATGAATCATTCGTATATGCTCATAATATTTATAGCATAGGACATATCTGGATTTGTACATATCACAAAGATGATTGATATAAATACTCTTTGTGATTTCATACATCAAGTATCAATCTATACTTGAATCTTTGTTTCACTTACCAAGTGCCAATACACTTGAATATATCATCAACATTGAACTCTTTCAATCCTTTCTCGTGCAACAAGAACCTTTCTTGTAGTTTCTATATTGAATTCATTCAATATCTCGTCTATGTACTGCACAACCATATTAGCCTATTGATGCCAAATATTTGGTTTTGCCTAAGTCTTTCATCGGGATGAAATTCTTAATATGTGTTAATAAAAGATACATTATTTCCAATCAACAATATGTCTTCCACATAATGTATTAGAAACATGTCTTAGCGCCCCACTTAATTTCTTGCAAATGCAAGCATCTTCATTGTCTCGATGAAATTAAACTCTTTAACAGTTTCATCATAGTGAAGATTCCAACTCCGCTATGCTTACTTCAACCATTGAAGTTTGCATATGATTTTAGCATCCTTTGAATTAACAAAACCCTTTGGACCGTGTCATGCACACGCCTAGGTAACCATTCTATTAGAAGAACTTGTTTTGTTTATTCTACTACCACATAACAAATTATATGTAGTGGTTGCTACATTAATCCGTCTAGACTAAAAATCGCTATGAAAGATCAAATCTTGTCATATACAACCTTTGAACATTGTTGTGAACTCTTTCCCAACATGTCGACTATTTTATAGATGTGAAACATCCATGTCTACTTCTTTATAGATCCAAACACAACTGCAAGGTCTTACACCTTTTCGAGGGTCCTTCAAGTTCAAAACTTGATTTCGTGTATGGAACTATCACGGATTATATGGCTTCAAGCCATTTGACGAGTCGGCCCATCATCGCTTCTTTGCATGTAGTAGGTTCATTATTCTCAAATAATGATTCAACCTCAAATCTTGGTATTTGATTGTTCATCCGACCTACTTGTTTCAATAGAAACTTAGACCTCCGTGACCACAACCTTTGAGGCACGTGAGCCATGAGCATTGTTGCTGCCTCCTAACACTTTTCGGTCTTTGCAACTTTGCACATATAGCTAAGGTTCCTTTAACCTTATCAAATTTCTATTGTCCTCCCACTTAACTTTTCATGAACAATTCCTTCTCAAAGAAACTTGACGTTCTAAGCGACAAACTCTTTTGTCTCCTGTGTTTATGGAGGAATACTTAACATTTATACAAAGACAGGTTTATCCGACTTTGGTTGCACACATCTTTCTTCTGCATAGCATACCAATGTTTTAAGAAAAGACTACTTGGTTTTATCCCAAACCATAACTTTATATGGTGTCATTTCAGCGGATTATGATGGAGCTCTTTTCAAAGTGGAAAACGGTAATCTCTAAAGCTTTTAATCTTTAAAATATAATGGCAGTTTTATGAATTATACCTTTGATCTTTACCATGTCAAACAAGGTTTAATTACATATCTCGAATGCTCCATACTCTTATGGTGTTTCGAAATGCAAATTAACGATTCCTTAAATCTTAGGTGTTATGCTAAACTTGTAACTCAAATATCTTCCTTTATGATCTTATCATAAACTATTTATATTCTTGTTACAATGATTTTGCACTTCATCTTGAAAATCTTTGAACTTTTCAAATATTTCATACTTCATCCTTATTAAGTAAATATTCACATATTCAACAAATTTTCGGAGAAAGCATATGAAGTTGAAATCCATCGCCTTTGACTACACATAATGGAGTTCGTAACAATATGCACAAGTTCCAATAAGCTAGTCTTTTGTTCCTTTGGCCTATGAACGAAGTTTTAATTATCTCTAGGAAAGTTTCACAAACGTCATTTGATCAAAATCAAAAGACTCCAAAATTCCATCCACATGGAGTTTCTTCATGTTTTCTTTCCAATATAATTTAAACGGCGATGTCACTTCCTAAGTGATCTTTCAATCAATTTGTCTTTCGACAATTTTAGCACTAGTTTTATGGATGTGATTTCTCCAACGAGATTTGTGAATCATCCATCTTTTATGGATTACGGCAATTATTTGAACAACCCTTTTGTTACGATAATACCGATAAAACAAATCTTGAAGGCAAGCGTTGATGTTTAACGAGCAACAAAATAACCCTTTATTTGTTCTTGATGAACATCATCACCTATTCTTTTGCTAGTTACTTAGGCTATTGTAGTTCATGAATTGTGTTGTTTCGTATGACGATTCACACCAACAAATTCAGTATCAAATACTTAAGAACCACATTGTTTAATAAGCAAAGAATATAGCCATAACACATATATCATCTATATACTTAAACTGAACAATTCTAGTCTTTTCTTTTCTGCCATATACTTATGAGATTCTCTTTCAGTATTTCCTTCTCTTGAAAGAATCTATCAACATCAATAGTGGAGTCATACTTATGACACATAGTCCAAAGCGTGTATAGTTAAATACCAATGTCTTTGAACTTGCACTTTGAAGTAGATCACCATTATCAAATATTTGGTGTTCTTTCAAATTCCATTCTTTAGTAATCTCTTGGTGTAGTAAACATTTTACCTACATCAAATATTCACCCTCATCATGGACTTATCCATGATCTAGCTACTTTTAGCTTGTAACGGTGAATCGCGAGTATAATGTTGCTCTCCAAAACCTTTTGGAAGATTAGGACAACTAGTGTCTCCAACCTTTTGCAAATTCTCATCCAAATATGAGAACATGAACTTTGCCATATTATACTTTATCATGTTGCAACCAAAACTTTGTTTCAGATATCACAATATCTTCCACACATCATGGTTTCTCAAACAACTCTGTCAGATCCTAGATAACCTTGATATTAAGAGAATCTTTTGAATATCAAGAATCATGGAGACAAACATGATACTCAAACACTAACACTTGGAATTGTCACTCTTGTTTTAATACTAATTATTAAACTTTATGGAGTAACCGGAACTTACTGAAAGTTTGCAATAGGACTTTTAAACTTTAGATTAACACTTCAAAACAATACGATACCAGTTTGTAAAGTAACTAACCAGAATTCTATAGTTCTATCATCTCAATTAAAACTAAGCAAGGTGGTAAACGGATGCCAATGACTACAACAACTATGCAAATTCACTTTGATTTTAGTTTATGATAAATTGAGTTCTAATTAATAATTAAATTAATCTAGGTGAACTCCCACTTAAAACAACATCACTCACATTGTTTTAGTGATCACACGAACCAAATCCACCACATCAAAACCGATCATCACGAGAGTTGATGTAGCTTCAATGGCGAACAATCAACATGTTCATCATATCTACTATATGACTCATGCTCTACCTTTCGCAATCCGTGTTCCCGAGGCCATGTCCGTACATGCTAGGCTCGTCAAGATCAAACCTTAGCTACCGCATAAGCAAATCTGGCTTGCTTACGTTGTATTCACCCGGAATCAAAGACACCCGATCATCACGTGGTGCTTCAAGCACAAGATTTGGCAACGGTGCATACTAAGGGTGAACACTTTAGAACTTGAAATTTATGTGCATGAGGGATCATCTTATAATGCTACCGTCCTACTAAGCAATACAAGATGCATAAAGGATTAACATCACATGCAATTCATAATATGTGATATGATATGGTTTTCTTCTTTGTGCTTCCGATCTCCATCTTCAAGCACTAACATGATCTCCATCATCACCGCATAGCATCAAGGTCAATGACGCTTCTTCATGGTTGTCGTCCACCAGCTTCAACCTATTACAACTATTTTGAATAGACACGCAGGTCTTAACAGAAATTAAAGACAACCATATGGCTCCTGCCGGTTGCCAACTTACAATAAGGAACATTGCATACATCAAATATAATCACAATCATGGCCATATCACATCATCGACACCCTTGCAAAACAAAGTTAGACGCTTCTACTTTCTTTGCATATTTTACGTGGTTTGGGGCTTTCCATAAGTGTCGTTCTAACCTATGAACAAGAACCACAACATTGATACTAGCATTGTTGATTACCCGTTGTAAATTGGATCTTTACTATTCTAGGAGAAACAGCACCATAAAGCCACTTATGCAATACGAGTTGCATGTCAAGCGTGGAGCAAGTCTCATGAACGATGTCATGTAAGGTTAGCCCGGGCCGCTTCATCCCAACATACCGCAAGATGCAAAGTACACAAAAAGCAATCTACAATAAAAGCATCAACGCCCACAATAACCATTGTGTTCTACTGCAGGCAACAGATCTACATATAGACACGGCTCTGATACCACTGTAGGGGTTCGTAGCATGGAAAACAAAATTTTCTATCGCATACAAACAAACAAGCCAAGATCTATCTACTAGATTGTAGCAACGAGTCGATAGAGGAACTCACCCTCGAAGATTCCAAAGCGGTTAACGAGAGCATGTTCTCGTGGGTGATGTAGTCGCATTCTTCCGATCTCAAGATCGCAGAGACGATCCTTCGGTATCGCTCCTAAGAGCGCCCCGCAGTCGGGTCACACGCTCGGTACTGACGAAGACCTTCCTCTCCTTGTTCCAGCAGGCGGAGGTTGTAGCACTTCCTCGCGATTCCTAAAGACAACGGCGTGGTACCTAAGTAGAGGAATCCCAGGCTTCCTTAAGCCAAGTGCGACTATGGTGGAGCTTATGAGAGAGGCTATTAGTGGTCTAGTAATTAGACACACCAATTAGAAGGCTCTAAACCAATTAGAAGGCTCTAAACCGCTGGCTAAAGCAATTAGAAGCTCTAAACCAAAACGGCTCTAAACCGGAGATTAGAGGTAGGAACTTGTGTGTGTTAGAGGGAGCCTGCCTCCTTATATAGGTGGGAGGGGCTGGCCCAAGGGAGGAGGAGTCCTCCCAACTCGGCCTTGGAGTGGGCGCTGCTTGGGGAGGAGGAATCCTCCCCAACTCGGCCTCCTTTTTCCTCCTCTTTCCACTTTCCAAAAACTTGTTGCTTGACTTTCAAACTAGCCGTTTGACTTTTCAATTTAGGATTTAAATAAACCCTTTATTTTGGACAGCAAGAACACCTAGTACATGATGCAATTATTCCAATATGCAATGACACATTCATGTACCCTTCCCCCTCCCGGAGTGCCGGACATTCCGGAACCTTCTAGAATGTTCCCGATGAAAACACCGGAACCATTCCCCAACTCCGAAATGGGACTTTCCTTATATGAATCTTATTCTCCGGACCATTCCGGATCACCTCGTGATATCCGGATCCCATCCGAGACCAACAACATTCGGTCTCTTTCTCATAATACCATAACTACTCAAAACAACGTCGAATCCTTAAGTGTGTCTCCCTACGGTTCGTGAATTATGCGGACATGATCGAGACACTTCTCCGATCAATAACCAATAGAGGAATCTGGAAATTCATATGGCTCTACATATTTCTACGATTACTTTACGATCGAATGAACCACTTACATACGATACCAATTTCCCTTTGTCTCACGATATGTTACTTATCCGAGGTTATGATCGCTGGTATCTCCGCATACCTAGTTCAACCTCGCATCGATAAGTACTCTTTCTCGTTCCGTGATATGTGATCCCTTGTGAGCCAGTCACATGCTTGCAAGCTAATTGGATGACATTCCACCGAGAGGGCCCAGAGTATATCTATCCGTCATATGGATGGACAAATCCCACTCTTGATCCATGTGTTTCAACCAATACTTTCCGAACACTCAATGCCACTTTTATAGCCACCCTGTTACGGTGTGGTGTTTGATGACATCAAAGCATCCATCCGGTAAAGGTGATATGCATGATCTCATGGTCGAAGGAATTAGGTTACTATGTATCAGAAAGCATATAGCAATTGAACTATTGAAATGACTTGATCTTTATGCTACGCTTATCTATAGGAGTATGTCCATCACATCATTCTCCTAATGATATGACCCTGTTGTTAATAACATCTCTATGTTCATGATCAGGAAACAATGATCATATATTAACCAACAAGCTAGTTTAACAAGAGGCTTTACTAGGGACTCTTATTTTAGTTTACAAATCACACAAGTATTAATGTTTCCGGTTAATACAATTATAGCATGGTATGTAAACATTTATCATAAGTATGAAGATATGATAATAACCACTTTATTATTGCCTCTTGGGCATATCTCCAACACCCTGGTCTTGTCCACTGTAGTACCACCACGGTAATTAACTCTAGTTATTGTCCATGTGCTTGTCCATATGGGAGACAAAGAAAAACTCCACAACCATGCCATAACTTCACTTGCAGCATCCACCCTCTGCCCTCTACACGACACGAGGCCCCCACACACCCTCACCACCGCCCAAGCTAAACAATGCCTGACCCCTACCCCCACTCCATTGCTCTCATGAGCTAAGTCCATCATGGACCTCTACCCCTCTAAATAAAAATCCCTGAGCCAGCACAACTGTCAACACCCGGATTTTTAAGTCCAGATGCCTGTTATGCCATACATTGCAATCCCAAGATTACCATTTTTGCAAGACATACAGAATTGGTAGCACAATACATTATCCATTACAAAGCATAATAGTCTTACACATAGAGATAGGTCATGGCCAATGTGATTTCAAAAATCACATATTCAGATAGGACATGGCCAATGTGATTTCAAACAGAAACAATTCCATTCAGAAAAATGTTTGAAGTTGTAAAAGTATCTACCTAGTTATTTTTACTAGGGATGATCTACACATTCGAACTATTTGAATCCAACATGAGTGTTTAGAGATTTTTATCTACTTCCTAACAAAATTGGATTCATTCAATTTGGTTCAGTGAATCTTCCTGAATTGAATTTCAAAGTCACCTACAGTATAGGATTTTGAAATAAAATGGAAAACTAAGTTTGAATTACTGGGCAGCGCGTGGCAACGTTACTGGGCTGGCCCAACTACGCTGAGCGCACATAGCGGGCTGCACCTGCGTTGGTCCCACATGTCAACGACTAATCTAACACGAAGAGGTATCCTTCAATCTGGACCGCACGATTAGAGCATGATCGACGGCTCCATGTCGTCGTCTCTGTCACACGGCACGCGCGAGATTCTAACTCTAGCTCTACGGCGGGGGTCGTCGGGGGCTTACCAGAGCTCTAGCTAAGTCTGGCGAGGTGGGCGAACAAGCTTGTCGATGACGGCGGTTCGAATGGTGGTCGCGTCGGCTCCTAGCGATGGCTTCCTTCCATCACTGCAGCGGCGGGCTCCGTTAAAATTCTGGCTGTGTGGTGCTTGCTTTGCTCCGGGGACGGGTCAGACAAGTTTCTGGGCGAGAGATGAGTGGAATGGTGTGCGTTTTGAGGCAGGGGGAGGGGTCTATTTATACCCTAGCGAAGGGAGCAGGGCGGCATGGTTTGGGCTTGTCGGCGATGTCGTTACAGTGTGCTATCGGCATGGCTGAGGGCGTAGGTCGACATAGGGATTCATGGCGGTCGTCATGCGCATAGTGGCACGACGAGGCGCGGTCTCCATCGGTCGGTTGCGTTCATGCTCTGCTCCTGTACCGCCGGTGTTTCTCACGGTGTACGGTGGTCACTGGGTGCGCGGGGTCAAACAGGCATGTTTGGAAGATTGCTTGCGTCGAGGCGATCGCATTGACGCAAGGGGAGAGCGAGGCGCGACGTGGTTGCACGGGACGGCTCGGCTCTTTAGCGCGGCGATCAGCATGGTCGAGAGATAAATGGGCGCGGCAGCGCTGGCGTCTCCATGGGCTGGCGTTGGTCGAGGCGTACACGGGCAGTGGCGGTGAGGTCATGGCTACCTCCAAGACATCGTGGGCGAGGGCGGCATGGCGTGTAGCAGTGTGTCTGCATCAGGGTGACATGGGTGAGCTCGGGTACGGCCGACACTAGTCAAAATGGCGAGTGAGAGGGGATCAATTGCACGGGCTGGTACTGAGGTGAGTAAGGGCGAGTAGTGGAGGCTGTGTCGAGTACAAGGATGATCACAAGATTCATCACAACAGTGTAGAGTTGGTAAACTTGTACTATGCTCACTAAGTGTTTAATTAAATGGCCGCAAGAACTAAACCTTTGAATTTTCAAATTCTTTTTGGTGGGTGTGTTGGTCATAAGCTTGGTAGTCTCTGGGTGCAAGGGTTTGCCAGGTGGTGAAGGTTTTGAGGGTTTTCCAAAAATGACTATCTTGATGCATAAGATAGGTTCTTTTGAAAAACATTCATAAACACACAAGCATTAATATAGTGTTTAATATTAAAAGCTTTTGTTAACCCTAATTTTGGTTGATTCGAAATTGATATCCTCATTAATATTTTTGATATGTTACAAATCTTCCCCCTTAAACAGAATCTCATCCCGAGATTCAGGAAAAAATAGGAACTAAAGAGATTGGGAAACTCAGTCCTCATGTAATCTTCTCGCTCACAGGTGGCTTCTTCTTTAGCATGGTTGCTCCACTAGATTTTGAGAAACTTGATACTCCTGGTCCTAGTGGTTTTGAAGGCTTCTTCCAAAATATGAATGGGTACTTCGCGATAATTTAAATCCGGGTTGATCTCCACGGCTCTGTGATCGGTGTTCTTGAAAACTTCGGTCTTGTCCGGAACTTCTAAACATTTCCGAAGTAACGAGATATGAAACACATCATGTACAACTGACATCTCTTTAGGTAGTTCTATCTGATACGATACTTCTCCTTGGCGACTTAAAATCTTGAAAGGTCTGATATATCTCGGTGCAAGCTTCCCTTTGAGTTGAAAACGATGCATTCCTTTCAAGGGTGATACTTTGAGATACACAAAGTCTCCGACATTGAAGGTCAGGTCTCGACGTCTCTTGATATCATAACTCTTCTATCTGGATTGAGCGGTCTTGAGGTGCTCACGGATCTTGTGAACTTTTTCTTTGGCTTCTCGTAGGATGTCTGGTCCGAATACCCGACTCTCTCCTACTTGCGACCAATTCAGGGGGGTACGACACTTCCTTCCATACAAAAACTCAAATGGGGACATTTGCCAACTGGTTTGATAACTGTTGTTGTATGAGAGAATTCTGCGAAAGGCAGGCAGTCTTCCCATTTAGATCCATATTCTAGTACACAAGTTCTCAGCATATGTTCTAGTATCTGGTTTACTCTTTCCGTTTGTCCGTCGGTCTACGTGTGATAAGCTATGCTGAAGTTCAGTTTGGTTCCTAATCCTTCTTGGACTTTCTTCCAAAACCTTGAGGTAAACTAGGTTCCTCGATCTGACACAAATGTCTTGGGGCTTCCGTGCAGACTGACTATTCTAGCAATATACAACTCAGCCATCTTCGAGCATTGATAAGTGGTCTTCACGGGTATGAAATGAGCTACTTTGGAAAGTCTATCCACTATGACCCAAATAGAATTATTTCCTCTAATAGCTGTAGGCAAACCGATGATGAAATCTATTTCAACAGAATCCCATTTCCATTTCGGGATTTGCAAAGGCTGCAAAAGTCCTACTGGTCACTGGTGTTCCGCTTTAACTCTCTGAAAGATATCACACTTGGCGATATAGCTTCCGACATTTTTCTTCATTTTGTGCCACCAAAATTGCTCCTTCAAATCTTGATACATCTTCGTTCCTCCTGGATGAATAGAATATAGAGTATCATGGGCTTCTTGCAAAATGACTTTCTTCAACTCTGAATCTACGGGCACACAGATTCGTCCCTTATACCATAGAACTCCTTCTTCATCTTCCATGAATCTGGGTACCTTCCCTGTACCGATACGATGCTTAATTCCGTTGATACTAGCATTTCCTTTTCGAGCTTCCTTTATCTGATTGATCAAAGTGGGTTCAAGTTCAATACTAGCTACGAATCCTTCGCTAACTAGCTCCATTCTGAAATTCTCCAACTCCTCATGCAAACTGGGTTGTTCTTCCTTAAGCATGGTGTTTAATCTGCACGACAGTCTACTTAGAGCATCCGCTACCACATTGTCCTTGACGGGATGGTAGTGAATGTCTAGGTCATAATCCTTGATTAACTATATCCAGCTCCATTGTCTCATATTAAGCTCCTTCTCGGTGAAAATATAATTCAAACTCTTCTGATCTGAATAAATCTCCTAACGGTTACCCATGAGGTAATGACGCCATGTCTTCAAGGCTAAAACTACTGCGACTAACTCTAGGTCATGGGTTGGGTAATTCTGCTCATGTTGCTTCAGTTGTCTAGAAAGATAGGATATTACTTTGACTTCCTGCATCAACACACATCCGAGACCAATTTTGGATGCATCACAATATACGTCAAAGGGCTTCGTGATATCCGGCATGATCAAAATTGGGGCTGAAATCAATCTCGTCTTGAGCTCCTGAAAACTTGCTTCACATTTGTCAGTCCATTCAAACTTCTTGTTTTTCTTCAACAGCTGGCTCATCGTCCTTTCAATGCTTGAAAGTCCTTCAACGAACTTGTGGTAATATCCTGCTAGTCCAAGAAATGCACGGACTCGGTTTGAGTGGTTGGGGCTTTCCATTCTTCAACATCCTTAATCTTGGCGGGGTCAATGACAACTCCTCCTGCCGACAAGATTTTCCCTAGGAATCCTACTTCCTTTAACCAGAACTCACATTTGCGGAACTTGTCATACAACTGATGCTCTCTAAGGGTTCCAAGGATGGTTCTTAGGTGTTTCTCATGTTCCTCTTCATACTTGGAATAGATCAGAATGTCATCGATGAAAACAACGACAAACTTTGACATGGTTATGCCCCACGTGTACACAACATTGGCATACCTAGTCCAGCCCAAGGAAGGCCCACGACAAGATACACAGCCTGTGAGTATTTCGGGTGGCCCAAGCCCATGTCGCGTTTGGATCCTTGGAGAATAAGACCAGAGTAGGTAGAATTTCAAAGGGGACAAACCCTAATCTGTAACCGACTCGACTTGTGCCCGGGACCTTCCTATCTATATAAAGGCTAGGAGGGCACGACGAGGAGGGCAATACTCACCTCATACGCACCTCACACCAAATCGCATCTGCGCACCCTTGTAACCTTCAGTTCCGTCGTAATCAAGAGCAGACAAGCAGGAGTAGGGTTTTCCCTCCGAGGGCCTGAACCTGGGTAAACCTTGTGTCCCTGTGTTGCTTGTCTGTTAACCGTTCCGCGATCTCCAACATCCCCATCTTCTCCAAAACCGAAGTCCATAACAATGGGCATTCACGAGATCGTACCTCGTCAATTGGTGCCGTCTGTGGGAACTGGGGACGCTGATTGTCCGATCGTGACGGTCTCATCCGGAGCGATCTATAACTCGTCGGCAATGGAGAATCAACTCCTCTTTGGCACTTTCAACTTCACCGCCCACTCGGCAGCCACCATGAGGGATTTCGAGCCTGTCGGCGACGGGCTCGAGATTCTGTTCGGAAGCTTCTGCTTCCAAGTGGGGCAGAACGGTACCCTCCGCCTCCTAGAGCGGGTGCCACCACCATCCATCAGGCCCGCTTCGTGGGTCCCACCCATCAGCGTGTTACACACGTCGACACCGACAGATGAGTAATATGACAGCAGCAGCAATTCAGATCTGTGCAGCCCTCCCTCAGATGAAGGAACCTACGGTTCCGGATCCGAAAGCTGCGGCAGTAGCGACCCAATCCGCTGCGTTACCTATGCGCCGTTGTCATCCAGGGCGAATCAGAACTGCCACTAGGTTCGAGTGCACCCAACCCACCACCCAATCCACCGCCCAACCCGCAGGCTGGGAACGGAAGAAACGGGGGATTACCACCCCTCATGCCCAATGAAGGCGACGCTAACGCCTACCAAAAGATCAACCTCCACGAGGACGGATGGTTCCAGGCACGCGAAGCCGTGGCGAGCAACATCATCCTACCTGTGAATGCTTCACGGGATCTGCTGATGGCATACCACCTCCTCCTCATAGGCGATCATAACCGACAGGTGAAGCTGATGGAGGAGCTCGACAAACGCAAGCAGGCGGCTTTAGAGTCTAGCACGCGACGAGCTGTGCTCTCCGCCGTTGGCGGCTCTAGCTCGCATGGCAACAACGCCAACAAGCATCACTCCCACACGAAGCACATGGACCCCGCCGCACGCCACGACGTCATGAGGGCCCTCAACACGTCCTTCAGTTGATGGACGTGAACGACAATGTCATGCCGAAGACGCCGCAAGCTGCGATCATGGCAGCCACCACGTACCTCGCGTCCCATCCACCTCCGGTGGGTGACCCGAAGAGCGCCATGCACAAGTCCGTGCTAGCCGGTCTCGGACTCGTCGGATCCGCGCTCCACGACGAAGCTCTTGCGGAGCCGAAGAAAAACCTGCGGTCAAGTTCACCCGCAGCCCTACACCCTCATCCGACGAGGATGAACACGATCTGCCACAACGTCGCAAGAGCCCACGACACCGCAGCAGTGACTACGACGCTCGAAACGATCTTTCCTAGCGCAAGGTCGACAAGGAACGCGCCAATCGTGCGTGTTCAACCGAATCCAATGAGATGCCGACGAAGAGCTGTGCGGAGCCAGATGCTTCAGCAGATCCGTTCGGCGAACGAGGATACCGAAAAATTTCAAGATCCCTTTGGACACTCCAAAATTCGACGGTACGCAGGACCCAAAGGCCTGTCTCAGCGACCACCTCTCATCTGTCAAACTCCACGGTGGTAACAGGAACACCGTCCTACAATGGCTTCAACTGTAGCTGACAGGCGTAGCTCGGATCTGGCTCAACAGCCTGTCCTCAGGCTCCATTCGAAGCTGGGAGGAGCTAGCATACAACTTCATCCGCAACTTCAAGGGCACCAGCAAGAGGCTAGCCTCGATTGAGGAACTGCGGGCGTGCACCCAATGTACTGGCGAATCCATTCGCTCGTATATCCTATGCTTGTCTCACATCAAGAACTCATCCGCGCACATCTCCGAGGAAAGGACAATCAATGCATTCAAGGACGGCGTCAAGCGCCCGGACTTCAAGGAAGAACTTGGGCGCGTCAAGCCCAAGACGCTCGACCACCTCATGGACATCGCCAATCGATGGGCAGATGGCGATGATTCCCTCCACCGAACGCATTCGGATGACGAGGATGACTATGGCCGCACACGCGAACACCACAGCAAACGAAGATCGGCGTCTACGATGATCGCGACAGAGTCGACTTGGTTGTGGCTAGCTACACCGACCAACGCAACAACGGCAACCGCAGCAGCGGATACCGCGGAGGCAACTTCCACGATGGAGGGCGACCCACACAAACATGGCAGCGTCGCAGCCGTGACGATAAGCCCTCAGCATACGAAAAGTTGTCTGGTCCTTGCACCATCCACTTCTACATCGACAAGCAAGATGGCAAAAATAACGCCATCAACATGCTAAAGGACTGCCACGAGTTCTAGAAATTAAGCGAGGGTCTCACCCAAATGCGACACCAGATCGTGAACCCTGGATTTGGGCCTGCACCTGCACCAGGTGATATCGCCCACGGAGCTCCTCCACCACCACCCATTGGACCATCGAATCCAGCGATCACACCTGCACCAAACAATGGTACAGGAGGATATCCACCGCCAAAAGGGTCCCTGATGATCCAGAAGGGACAACCAACCAACATGGTGCAAAAGAAGATCACCTACCAAGTGAGCCTGGCGGTTGCATCCCCACCAGCCATCCCTGAGTATCTCAGTGGCTCGGAGTCCTACATCACGTTCGACCATTCGGATCACCCACGACAGATCCCTCGCCTAGGACATGCTGCCCTGGTGCTCAAGGCATAGATCGAAGGGTTCAAAATGAGCCGTGTCTTCATGGACGGCGGCAGCGGCATCAATCTGATGTTCGCCAGCACCCTCACAGCGATGTGGATCCCGCTGTGCAGCCTGGAACAATTTGACACGATGTTCCACGACATAGTCCCAGGGAAGGGCATATATCCCTTAGGAAATATATGGCTCGACGTCATCTTCGGCCAACCCGAAAACTTCAGGCGCGAGCGGCTGGAGTTCAAAGTGGTGGACTGGCCATCATAGTACCACACCATCCTCGGGCGCGTGGCATTCACAAGATTCCTGGCAGTACCACACTACGCGTACCTGCTACTCAAGATGCCAGGGCCTAGGGGCGTCATCACCGTCCAAGGAAGATTCACCCGATCCTACCACTTCGATAGAGACTTCAACAGAATCTCCCAGTCGTTCGGCATGCAGGAGGAGCTCACGTGGCTCCGAGAGGTGACAGACAACGGGGCACCCCCAGTCTCTAGGAAAAACGCACCCGATATGTCGTTCGACTCCACGGTCAACACGAAAGAGGTGTAGGTCCACCCAACAGATCCCTCCAAGACGGCGCTGATCGCCAACGACCTTAGCCCCGCATAAGAAAGAGCGCTCGTCGAATTCCTCCATGAGCGCTGGGAAATCTTCGCCTGGTGTCCTGCGGACATGCCAGGAGTTCCCAGGGAATTCCCCGAGCACGCACTCAATGTGTTCCCTGACGCAAAGCCAGTCAAGCAGTCGGTCCGATGACTGTCCTAACCAAGAGCTGAAGCCGTTGGAATTGAAGTTAACAGACTGCTCGATGCCAACTTCATCCGAGAAATTAAGGAGAGTGAGTGGTTGGCCAATACTGTCCTGGTCCCCAAGAAGGACACGAATATCCTGTGGATGTGCGTAGACTTTACATCGCTCAACAAGTACTGTCCCAAGGACCACTTCCCTCTACCGAGGATCGACCAGATGATCGATTTGACTGCAGGATGTGAGAAACTCTCCTTCCTCGACGCCTACTCAGGTTATAATCAGATTCGACTAAAGGTCAAAGAATAGGAGAAAATGTCGTTCATCACGCCGTTTGGAGTGTTTTGCTACAACACCATGCCCTTCGGGCTGAAGAACGCAGACGCCACATACCAGAGGTGCATGAAAGCGTGTCTGAAAAACCAGATCGGTCGCAACATCCAAGTCTATGTTGACGAAATAGTCATCAAGACCAGGGAAGCCAAGACACTGATCGACGATCTTCGCGAGACGTTCGATAACCTTGATCACTACGAGATCAAGCTGAACCCAGAAAAGTGTGCCTTCGGCGTCCCATATGGCTAACTACTCGACTACTTCATCTCCCAGCGGGGGATTAAGGTGAATCAGAAGAAAATCAGGGCCATACTGTCCATGGAGAAGCCGAAGAACCTCAAAGGTGTCCAAAGAGCTAGTGGCGCATCATACCGAGGAGATTCATCGATCGCGTAAAAATTCCTTACCCTTTTACCAGCTGTTGCGCAAGGCAGACATGTTCGAGTGGACACCCAAAGCAGACGACGCATTCGACGACCTCAAGCGGATGCTCTCCACCTCGCCTGTCCTGGTCACACCAAATAAGCGAGAGCCTCTGCTGCTATACATCACAGCTACGCATCAGGTGGTAAGCACCGTACTCGTGGTCGAACGACCCGAAGATGGCAAGACCCATGGGGTCCAATGACCAATCTACAACCTCAACGAGGTACTGACACCAACAAAGCAGAGGTACCCTTACTACTAGAATCTCGCCAATGGCATATTCATGACGGCTCGTCGGTTGAGCCACTACTTCCAGGAGCACCACATAATGGTCGTCAACGAGGCGCCACTTTCCAACATCCTGAACAACCCCGAAGCCACGGGACGCGTAACCCTGTGGGGCATCGAGCTATCCCCTCTAGACATAGTCTATGAGTGGCACAAGGCCATCAAATCTCAGGTCCTCCTTGACTTCCTCGTCCCCTGGATGGAACTCCAGCTGCCGGACACTCCTGACATGACGCAATCATGGACGATGCACTTCGACGGCTCCAAACGTGAGGCTGGAGAAGGAGCTAGTGTCATACTGACGTCCCCTCAGGACGACAAGATGAAATATGTCCTTCAGATAAACTTTCACGCCTCCAACAATGAAGCAGAATACGGGGCACTCATCCATGGAATGCGGATGGCCAAGATCTGCGGCGCAACACGCCTAATCATCTACAATGACTCAAACCTTGTCGTCTAGTAGACGATGAATGAATGCGATGCTCACAGCGCCAACATGATCGCGTACCGCATGCTCTACAACTCACTCGGAGGGGACTTTGACGGATGTGAACTTCAACATGTCGGAAGGGAACGCAATGAAGAAGCCGATAGGCTCGCCAACATCGGCTCCACCTGCGCACGAGTGCCACTAGGTGTGTTCCTCGAACAAATCTGTGTACCCTCTATCAAAAGGAAGTTCCCCAAAGGATCACCCGAAGAAACAGAACACTCGGGGGCTGCGCCACCCGAAGGACAAGCCACACGCACCAGGATCGGAGCTAAGGCCCATACCACTGGCCTGGCCCTTCGCCCAATGGGGCCTCGACATGATCGGCAAACTGCCCAAATCTTCGAAAGGAGGTCACGTCTACCTCCTGTTAGCAGTCGACAAGTTCACCAAGTGGATGGAGGCCATGGCTATCACCAACCAAAGCGGCAAAATTGCCGTCAAGTTCTTCGAGTCCATAGTCTACAGGTTCGATGTGCCACACAACATCATCACCGACAACGACTCGAACTTCATCTCAAAGGAGTTCCAAGACTTCTGCGAGGGCCTTGGCATCAACATATCATATGCCTCTATGGCGCACCCGCAGACCAATGGGCAGGTCGAAATGGCCAATGGCCTCATAGGCAATGGCATCAAGAAACACCTTCTCTGCCGACTCAAACAGCTTGCGGGAGCCTGAGCAGAAGAGCTACCCTCCGTCCTCTGGAACCTACGTACAATGCCGAACAGCTCAACTGGCTGAAGGGTTTCGCAACATAGTAAATCAAAAAATTTCTACGGATGCGAACGGGAAAGCCAAGATCTAATCTAGGATATGCAAACAATGAGGGAGAATATATGAGATCTTCATACCCTTGAAGATTCGCACAGCGGAACGTTCGATGAAACGTGGGTGCTGTAGTCGTACTCACTTCTCCTCCTCGCGATCCGATCCGATCTAACACCGCAAGTGGCGATGCCTCCGAGAGATGCACACGTGTGGCACCTCGACGTCTCCTCCTTCCTCGGTCCAGCAAGTATGGTGGAGAGACAGATTGGATCTACAACGCGACGACGCGGTGCAAGCGGTGGAGAGTTTCTACAGCAGGGCTTCGCCTACACGCAGTCGGGAGGGAGCGAGAGAGGAGGGCAGCAGGGCGGCTAGGGCTTGAGGAGGAGGTGTGGGAGGGGGTGCGCCCCCAGACCTCTTTATATAGAGGGGTGGGCAGCCAGCCCTTGCCCCTCCCCCAAACCCTAGGGCCGGAGGCCAAGGAGGGAGGAGTGGGGGGCAAGTTCCCCCCGCCTTCTAGAAGCTCCCCTAGGGTTTTGCCCTAGGTTGGCCGGCTGGGCCCTATGGGGCCTCGTGCCCCTGGACCAATGCAGCCAGGGCACTCCCTCATAGGCCCATTCCCCCTCCCGGCAGGTGGGGCCACGTTGGTCCCCCTCCGGAAGGTTCTAGAAGCTTCCGGTACAATACCGATTAACCCGAAACAATTCTAAACTCCAAAAACTGCATTGCCTTATATGAATCTTATTCTCCGGACCATTCCGGAACCTCTCGTGATGTCCCGGATCCCATCCGAGACTCCGAACAAAAACTCATAAACCAATTATCCAATCTATCCTAGCGTCGAGACACGTTAAGTGTGTGACCCTTCGGGTTCGAGAATATGCAGACATGATCTTATATCAATAATCAACAGCAGGGTCTGGAAACCCATATTGACTCCCACACATTCATCGATGATCATATCGGATGAACCACGATGCCAGGATTCAATCAATCCCATATATATATTCCCTTCGTCTCGCGATATTTTACTTCCCCGAGATTTGATCGTCGGTCCCGTCATACCTAGTTCAATCTTGTTCACAGCAAGTACTTTACTCGTTCCGTAATCTGATATCACTTTGTGATTAACTCCTTAACCACATGCTTGCAAGCGGTGTTGATATCAATTACCGAGTGGGCCCAAAGTATATCTCTCCGACTTGGGAGTGACAAATCCCATCTCGATACATACAACCCAACAGGTACTTTCTGATCACCTGAGAGACACCTTTATGATCACCCTCTCATAGGATGACGTTTGACGACCTCAAAGCTTTCTTCCGATACCAGGGAGTTGTATTATCTCATGGTCTAAGGAATACAATATTTGACATAAGAAAAGCTTCGCAAAGATGAACACGATGACACGATCTAATTGCTCCGCTTAGTTTGGGTCTGTCCATCATATCATTCTCCCAATGATATGATCTCATTATTAATCGACAACTCATGTCTATGGTTAGGAAACCTTAACCATCATTAATCAATGAGCTAGTCCATAGAGGTGTACTAGGGACACGGTGTTGTTCACAAACCACACAAGTATTAAAGTTTCCGCTTAATACAATTCTATCATGGAATATAAACTTTATCATGAATAAGAATTATAATAATAACATCTTTATTATTGCCTCTAGGGCATAATTCCAACAGTCTCCCACTTGCACTAGAGTCAATAATCTAGTTTACATCTGGCAACAATCTAACACCCATGGCACTAAGGTGCTGATCATGTTTTGCACGTGGAAGAGATTTAGTCAATGGATCTGCGACATTCAGATCTGTATGTACTTTGCTAATCTTTAGATCTCCATCTGCTATATAATCTCGGATTATATGAAACTTGCAGTTGATATGCTTGGTCTTTGGAAGATATCTTGGTTCCTTAGCGAGTGCTATGGCACCAGTGTTGTCACACAATATCTCAAGTGGGTCTAATGCACTTGGAACCACGCCAAGCTCAGTGATGAAGTTCTTGATCCAAACTCCTTCACTTGATGCTTCTGCAGTAGCCATTTATTCCGCTTCTACTGTAGATCCCGCGATCACGCTTTTCTTGCAGCTTCTCCAGCTCACAGCTCCTCCATTCAAAATATAAACGTATCCTGTCTGAGATTTAGAATCATCCTTATCGGTGTCGAAACTAGCGTCGACGTAACCCTTTACGACGAGATGTTCATCACCTCCATAGACTAAGAACATTTCTTTAGTCCTATTTAGGTACTTTAGGATGTTCTTCACGACTGTCCAGTGTTCCACTCCTGGATCACTTTGGTACCTGCTCGTCAAACTAAGAGCATTGGACACATCCGGTCTAGTACACAGCATGGCATACATGATAGAACCTATGGCCGAGGCATACGGCACTTTCCTCATAGCTTCTCTATCATTTACCGTAGCTGGACACTGAGCCTTGCTCAATATCTTACCTGACAACATAGGCACTGAACCTTTCTTTGCCTTATCCATTCTGAACCTTTTCAGAACTTTGTCTAGGTATGTACTCTGGCTTAAAGCTATCAGGCGTCTTTGTCTATCTCTATAGATCTTGATGCCCAATATATAAGCAGCTTCCCCTAGGTCTTTCATTGAAAAACGTTTGTTCAAATAACTCTTCACATCGTTAAGCATGTTAATGTCATTTCCATTAATCAATATGTCATCCACATATAGTACCAGAAATGTCACTGAGCTCCCACTCACTTTCTTGTAGATACAAGCTTCGTAGCAATTTGGAACAAATCCAAAGCTCTTGATCACTTGATCAAAACGAAGGTTCCAACTCCGAGATGCTTGCTTCAGTCCATAAATGGAACGCTGAAGTTTGCACACTTTATCAGCATCCTTAGGATCGACAAAACCTTCGGGTTGCATCATATACAACTCTTCATCAATGTTGCCATTGAGGAACACAGTCTTGACATCCATCTGCCATATTTCATAATCATGAAACGCAGCAATTGCTAATAAAATCCGAATGGACTTAAACATCGCTACGGGAGAGAAAGTCTCATCGTAGTCAACACCTTGAACTTGTCGAAAACCTTTCGCGACAAGCCGTGCTTTATAGACGGTAACATTACCATCCGCGTCCGTTTTCTTCTTGAAGATCCATTTGCACTCAACGGCCTTTCGGTCGTTAGGAGGGTCCACCAAAGTCCATACTTGGTTTTCGCTCATGGATCCCAATTCGGATTTCATGGCTTCTAGCCATTTCTCAGAGTCTGGGCTCATCATTGCTTCCTCATAGTTCGTAGGTTCACTGTCTTCCACTAACAAGACATTTAAGACAGGGTTGCCATACCACTCAGGAGGGGCACGCGACCTTGTCGACCTGCGATGTTCAGTAGCAGCATCGTCCGAAGCTTCATGATCCTTGTCATTAGCTTCCTCTATTGTTGGTGCAGGCGGCACTGGAACAACTTCAGGTGCTGCGCTACTCTCCAATTCAAGATAAGGTTCAACAACCTCGTCTAGCTCTACTTTCCTCCCACTCACTTCTTTCGAGAGAAACTCCTTCTCAAGAAAGGAACCGTTCTTTGCGACAAACACTTTGCCTTCGGTTCTGTGATAGAAGGTATACCCAATAGTTTCCTTAGGGTATCCTATGAAGACGCATTTCTCCGCTTTGGGTTCGTGATTGTCCGGCATCAACTTCTTGACGTAAGCTTCGCATCCCCAAACTTTAAGAAACGACAACTTAGGTTTAGCACCAAACCACAGTTCATACGATGTCGTCTCAATGGATTTAGATGGTGCCCTATTTAAAGTGAATGCAGCGGTTTCTAATGCATAACCCCAAAATGATAACGGCAAATCAGTAAGAGACATCATTGATCGGACCATATCTAATAGGGTTCGATTCCATGCTCATACACACCATTGCGCTGTGGTGTTCCGGGTGGCGTGAGTTGCAAAACGATTCCGCTTGCTTTAAGATGCGTGAGAAAATCATAACTCAAATATTCACCTCCACGATCGGATCGTAGAAACTTAATTTTTCTGTTACGATGGTTCTCCACTTCATTCTGAAATTCTTTGAACTTTTCAAATGTTTCAGATTTATGTTTCATTAAATAGATATACCATATCTACTTAATTCATCGGTAAAAGTGAGAAAATAGCGATATCCATCGCGCGTCGAAACACTCATCGGTCCGCATACATCGGTATGTATGATTTCCAACAAGTCCGTTGCTCGCTCCATCATACCGGAGAACGGGGTTTTGATCATCTTGCCCATGAGGCATGGTTCGCATTTGTCAAATGATTCAAAATCAAGAGACTCCAAAAGTCCATCAGAATGGAGTTTCTTCATGCGCTTTACACCAATATGACCTAGACGACAGTGCCACAAATAAGTAGTATTATCACTATCTACTTTGCATCTCTTAGCCTCAATGTTATGGATGTGTGTTTCATCCCTTTCGAGATTCAGAAGAAATAAACCATTCAAGGCAGGTGCATGACCATAAAAGATGTTACTCATATAAATAGAACAACAATTATTCTCCGATTTAAATGAATAACCGTCTTGCAATAAACACGATCCAGAAATAATGTTCATGCTCAACGCAGGCACATAATAACATTTATTAAGGTTTAAAACTAATCCCGAAGGTAAAACTAAGGAGAGCGTGCCGACGGCCATCACATCAACTCTTGATCCATTGCCAACGCCAAGATCGTCACCTCATCCCTCAGTCAAGCCGTCTATTCCGTAGATCCTGTTTCGAGTTACAAATATTAGCAACTGAACCAGTATCAAATACCCATGCACTACAACGAGGGCTAGTAAGGAAAACATCAATAACATGTATATCAAATATACCTTTTATGGTGCCAGCCTTCTTGTCCGCTAAGTACTTCGGACGATTCGCCCAAAGGACCCTTGTCCTTGCAATAGAAGCACTCAGTGTCCGGCTTAGGTCCAGACTTGAGCTTCTTCTCAGCAGGGGCAACGCGCTTGCCGCCGCCTTTCTTGAAGGGCTTCTTTGCACCCTTACCTTTCTTAAAGCTGGGGGGCTTGTTGACCATCAACACATGATTATCCTTTTTGATGTCCACCTCCACAGCTTTCAGCTTAGCGAAGAGCTCGGTGATCGTATCAGTGGAACCAATCTGATTATGAGTCACTACAAATCTTTTGTAGCTGGGAGGGAGTGATTGCAAAACCCTGTCAATCTTGAGCTCCTCTGGAATCTTGCAGTCCAGTTGCTCAAGGCGTTTAGTGTATCCCGACATATTTATGGCGTGCTCACTAACAGAACTCCCTTCCTCCATCTTGCAGTTAAAGAATTTCTCAGAGATCTCATATCTCTCAGAACGGGCCTGAGTCTGAAACATAGTTTTCAGCTCCTCAAGAATCTCAAAGGGCCCGGGATAGTCTTCAAAACGATTTTGAAGGTCCGATTCCATAGCAAACAACATGGTGCTCTTAATCACACCATAATCATCTTTGCGCGACTGATAGACAACTTTCTCATCAGCCGGCGCATCTACAGCAGGGGTGTCACCTAGCGCATTCTCAAGGACATAGTCCTTTTGACCGCCCGAGAGAATGATTCTCGGATTGCGGAACCAGTTGGTGAAGTTAGACCCATTGTTTCTAAGATTTTCTTTCTTAGAAAAAACGTTGAAGTTGAAGTTGGACTTAGCCATTTGATCTACAATATTTGCAAGTACAAATTAGACTATGTTCATGATAACTAGTTCAACTTAATCAAATTACTAGATGAACTCCCACTAAATTCAACATCCCTCAAGTTGTTTAGTGAACATGATCCAAATTCACCACACCTAATCCGATCTTCACGAGAAAAGATGTGGTTTCAATGGTGGACAACGAAGTGTCTATCATATCATTCATATGACTCATGCTTAACCTTTCGGTTCATGTGTTCTGAGGCCATGTCTGTACGTGCTAGGCTCGTCAAGTCAAACCCAAGTATTTCCGCGTGTGCAAAAACTGGCTTGCACCCGTTGTATGTGAACGTAGAGTCTATAGCACCCGATCATCACGTGATGCTTGGACACGACGAACTTTCGCAACGGTGCATACATGGGGAGAACACAGTTTTATCTTGATCTTTTAGTGAGGAATCATCTTATAATGCTACCTTCGCGATCTAAGCATAATGAGATACATAAAAGGATAAACATCACATGCATATAACTTTATGTGACATGGTATAGCCAATCTTCGTGCAATGATCTCCATCTTGTGCATGCCGGCATGATCTCCATCACTCCACCATGATTGCCTCCACCACGAATAGCAACTACAACTATTGCTAACTACTTAGCAATAAAGTAAAGCTATTACATGGCGCATAAGAAGTTGACACACAGGTCATACACAATTATAAAGCCAACCATATGGCTCCTGCCGGTTGTGTACTCATCGACATGCAATTCGTGAAACATTACAAAACATGATCATCACATACAACATACACATCACATCTTGGGCCATACCATATCACAGAAAACACTCCCTGCAAAACAAGTTAGACGCCTCTACTTTGTTGTTGCAAGTTTTACATGGCTTATGGGAGTAACAAGCTAAGAACGATTCTTACCTACGGAAAGCCACAACGGTGATATTATGGTTGCAAAACTCTGGTGCAAATCCCATGACAACTATAGTGAGAGAAACAGGCATCCACCAGCCGCATGTGTGGAACAAGCCACACGTCAAGTGTGGAGCCGGTCTCGCGAACGACGTCGCGTAAAGTTGGCCTAGACCGCCTCAATCTCACTATCCCGCGTCATAAGAAGTACACAAACAAGAGGCTTGCAACAGAAAACATCAACGCTCGCAACAACCATGTTGCGTTCTACTCGTGAAACACATCTACGCATAGATCTAGCTCAGATACCACTGAAGGGTTTCACAACATAGTAAATCAAAAATTTTCTATGGATGCGAACGGGAAAGCCAAGATATAATCTAGGAGATGCAAACAACGAGGGGGAATAGATTAGATCTTCATACCCTTGAAGATTCGCACAGCGGAACGTTCGACGGAATGTGGGTGATCTAGCCGTACTCGCTTCTCCTCCTCGCGATCCGATCCAATCTAACACCGCAAGTGGCGATGCCTCCGAGAGATGCACACGTGCGGCACCTCGGAGTCTCCTCCTTCCTCAGTCCAGGAAGTATGGTGGAGAGACGGATTGGATCTACAACGCGACGGCGCGGTGCAAGTGGTGGAGAGTTTCTGCAGCAGGGCTTCGCCTACACAATGGGAGGGAGACAGAGGAGGGCAGCAGGGCGGCTAGGGCTTGAGGAGGAGGTGTGGGAGGGGGTGCGCCCCCAGACCTCTTTATATAGAGGGGTGGGCGGCCAGCCCTTGCCCCTCCCCCAAACCCTAGGGCCGGCGGCCAAGGAGGGAGGAGTGGGGGGGCAAGTTTCCCCCTTCTAGAAGCTTCCCTAGGGTTTTCCCCTAGGATGGCTGGCTGGGCCCTATGGGGCCTTGTGCCCCTGGCCCAATGCGGCCAGGGAACTCCCTCATAGGCCCATGCCCCCTCCCGGCAGGTGGGGCCATGTTGGTCCCCCTCCGGAAGGTTCTAGAAGCTTCCGGTACAATACCGATTAACCCGAAACAATTCCGAACTACAAAAACTGCATTGCCTTATATGAATCTTATTCTCCGGACCATTCCGGAACCTATCGTGATGTCCCGGATCCCATCCGAGACTCCGAACAAAAACTCATAAACCAATTATCCAATCTATCCTAGCGTCGAGACAAGTTAAGTGTGTGACCCTTCGGGTTCGAGAATATGCAGACATGATCTTATATCAATAATCAACAGCGGGGTCTGGAAACCCATATTGACTCCCACACATTCATCGATGATCATATCGGATGAACCACGATCCCAGGATTCAATCAATCCATATATATATTCCCTTCGTCTCGCGATATTTTACTTCCCCGAGATTGGATCGTCGGTACCGTCATACCTAGTTCAATCTCGTTCACAGCAAGTACTTTACTCGTTCCGTAATCCGATATCACTTTGTGATTAACTCCTTAACCACATGCTTGCAAGCAGTGTTGATATCGATTACTGAGTGGGCCCGAAGTATATCTCTCCGACTTGGGAGGGACAAATCCCATCTCGATACATACAACCCAACAGGTACTTTCCGATCACCTGAGTGACACCTTTATGATCACCCTCTCATAGGATGACGTTTGATGACCTCAAAGCTTTCTTCCGATACCAGGGAGTTGTATTATCTCATGGTCTAAGGAATACAATATTTGACATAAGAAAAGCTTCGCAAAGATGAACACGATGACACGATCTAATTGCTCCGCTTAGTTTGGTTCTGTCCATCATATCATTCTCCCAATGATATGATCTCATTATTAATCGACAAATCATGTCTATGGTTAGGAAACCTTAACCATCATTAATCAATGAGATAGTCCATAGAGGCGTACTAGGGACACGGTGTTGTTCACAAACCACACAAGTATTAAAGTTTTCGTTTAATACAATTCTAGCATGGAATATAAACTTTATCATGAACAAGAATTATAATAATAACATATTTATTATTGCCTCTAGGGCATAATTCCAACACTGGCTTCACACCTTTCTTCATGGTGCATGTAGCCTAAGCCGTACTACCTGCCGAGGTACGCCACAAGGCCCCACGGGTCCTCGCCTATAGCAAAGACGAGTCAACGGCCGCACTCGAAGATGCCGTCGACACACTCTATGAGGCATGCGACATCGCCACGACTTGCTCAGCGGTCTACCAGAAGAGCCTCCGCAACTACCACAGCCGTCGGCTGCGCCCAAGGTCCTTTGTCGAAGGAGACCTCTTCCTACAACTCAAGCAAGAGCGGCCAAAGAAGCTCGAGTCACCCTGGGAAGGACCCTACATCGTCACAGAAGTCATTCCAGGCGGCGCCTACTGCCTCATGGACATCGCATCAGGAGTCAAATACGCCAACCCCTGGAATGTCGCACGTCTGCGATGCTTCTACCCTTAGCTACCTATTTACTTTCAGTAAGGCTACTCAGCCAAGGCTACTCAGCCGAACAATGTACCTCCTCGTTACGCTATGAATAAAAGCTAAGTCCCTTGGCCGAAATTTCTTTTTCTTTGCATTACTTTTCGCTATAATATGCTCGGGGGCTACACCTCACCTCACGACCTTGTCGACTGAGAACAATGCATACAACCCGAGTAGCTGACCACGTCAGGCTAACAAAAAGGACATGCACACAACAAAGCACCACGTGCTAATATATACAAACTTTACAAAGGGAACTACGAGCCCACTCGAAAAATATAAGTTTTACATCAAGTTTTCTTTACAGGAACTACCTATTTTGGAGAATCACATTCGCCCGATGCTCATACAAATCTACTATCTCCTCAGCATGTTGCGCCACAACAGCATAATGAGGACGCATATCCCAAAGGGTGCCATCAGGCC
Source organism: Avena insularis (assembly GCA_023614405.1). Classification (NCBI taxonomy): domain Eukaryota; kingdom Viridiplantae; phylum Streptophyta; class Magnoliopsida; order Poales; family Poaceae; genus Avena; species Avena insularis. The sequence goes on along the minus strand of CM042689.1, from coordinate 250,486,797 downwards.
GAAGGGGTGGCCCAGTCGCCACCTCCGCAAGGTTGACATCATGACGATGCAGCCAAACAAGGGACAATGCAGCCTTCACCCTAGCGACTAGCTAATGCTGCGCTAACTCCTTGATGTGGCCCATGTTCTGAAATTTCTCCAGCAAACCCCAAAGGTTAGAAGGTGCCTCATCCAAGGGAAACATCGTGGCCCAAGTGGACGCCAGAGAAATCCTCGCCTGCTTCAGCACCGGAGAAACCTGGTGCACGCGATCTTGCACCGTCGCAAGGACGATGGCCCCGTCGCGGTCCATCCAAAAGAAGCCATCAACCTCCAGGTCCTGTTGCGTCAGGCAATTCATCCGAACAACGATGCGCTCTTTCTCTTCCTTCGGAACGAGATTTGCACCTGCAGAACATACTGTCGTGGGAATGGTCACGACAGATGCTGCAATCGGCAGCGAGTAGTAGAACGAGGGGCAAGGGCGGCCAGCCATCTGCGGAGCGAGATGAGGGCGGAGACACAGGGTTTTACCTAGGTTCGGCCCCGAGGGTAAAGACCTACTCACGCTAGATTGTATTATGAAGGTGGTACAATGGGCGAGCTCGGCTAGGCGAAGTCGCGTGGGGGTATGATGGAACGATTCTACACGCCCAGGAGGTTTATATAGGCTCACCTCCCTAGGGTTTACATATCTCAACCGATTCAGTTAAAGCTTGATACTCGTTTAACCTAATCCGATGGCCTATCTACTACTGGGCCTTCAGCTTCGATCGCTTGGTTCCTCTGGGCTTCAATCCAGCTGCCTTGTGCCCACTCGCCAAGTCTTGGGCGATCGAAACGCCCTGGGTATACCCCGGTAGGCATATCCCCATCAGTAGTCCCCGAGGCCGTCGTCGATTTGGCGTAGGTGGCTGCTGGCAGTCGGAGCATACGGCTGCTGAGTAGACATCCAGTTGAATCAACGGCGGGCTCCTGTATAAAGGAAAAACTAATCACACTACCCGCAGCTTTGGCGAGTCGAGTCAAAACTCTTGTCATAGTGGTTGGGTCGGCGAGCAGTGGCTGAAGTTGGACCGTTAAACATGGTCAAACTAGCCGCTGGAGTTAATCCAACGGTAACTTTTGGCGTAATCATCCTGTAACGGTTCCCTGATTTGGCGGGTAGCAACCGCTATATAAGAGGAATGGCTAGCGATCGAGGACCACCGTCTCACCATTTCCTCCATTGCGCACCTTTCGCCTCCCTCCGCACTTTGTGACCCAGCCAACCGGAAATCCTCCGAGCCCCACAAATCTTTCCGCCATGGCCCTCTCCACCGAACCTTGGGGATCGAAATGCACTAGGGCATCGGCTTCCTTTGAGGAGGGATTACAAGCAGTGCTGGCGCATCCTCGGCCGGAGAGGTGACTCAAACCCGCGAGAGAGGAGTTCATCTGCTTCACCAGTCATCTCGAACGGGGGCTAGGGTTCCCCACGTCCCTATTCTTCCGGCGCTTCTGCTCCTACTACGGGATCCAGCCGTCGGATCTGGGCCCCCATAGCGTTGAGGAGCTCGCCATCTTTGTGGCGTTCTGCAAGTGCTACTTGGGCTGCCGGCCCTACTTCCCTCTTTGGCAAGATCTGTTCCATGGACGGATCAGCCGCGAGGAGCGGGCGGCCCAATGCTCGCCGCGGGTGGCCTAACCTTCCAGCTGAAGTCGAAGGCCTCATTCTTCGACCTGATGCTGCCCGCCAAACAGCGGCGGCGAAAAAGTCGTAGTTCTATGTTGCCGAGGCGACTCCGGAAGGCGAGACGGCGATTCCGCGGTACTCTGCCGATCGGTCCGAGCCGCGCCGCCTTCAAATCGGCAAGCTTCCCGGCGACCAGCGGATGGTCGTCGACGAGATGCTTTAGACCATCCGCGGTCTAAAGAAGAAGGGCCTCCAGACGATAAACCTATACAACTGCTGGCTCGGGCGGCGACTCGTCCCGCTGGCCAGGCGCGAGCACTACATGTACCAGTACACCGGCCGGGATGACCCGACAAAAGCTAGCCTGACCGAGTGGAGGCTCGGTGACTACACCGCGGCCCTGAAGAAAATCACCCAAGCGCGTGCTTGACGCTGTGGGTCGCCCCTATACTGAAAGCGCTCAGCTAACGGTAATCGCCGTATCATTCGCACGCGATCCTTTGCAACAAGCGGTCATACTAATTTCAACTTGCCTTTGTTGCAGCTGTTCCAAGTGGTGGAAGGGTGGCTCCCGCCCTCGGATGATGAGAATTCAAGCTCGTCCGTCCAAGACATGGGCGGGTCGCCCGCTAGGAGCGACTAAAGCGACGGCGACGACGAATCCGAGGAGGAAGCCGCCCCGCTGGCTCGCAAGACCATGAGCAACGTCGGTAGCGAGCTCGAGGCGAGCAAGAGCCTCGGCGCCATGATGATGAAGAAGAACTTCTGGAGACGACCTCGCGCCGCCAAGCTAGTCCGTCAAAGAAGAAGAGGAAGGAGAAGGAGGCGAAGGCCCCTCCAAGAAGGAAGACAAAACCGACGAGGCCGGCCTCGCCACCACACTCGGCAAGCAGTTCCGACGCCCCCAGCCCGTCCAAAGATGAGGCGCCGCCGACGACGGCCGCGCTGGACACGGCCACCATCGAGGTGACCCTGGCGTCGATGCCTCCGCCATTCGCCCGTCTCGGGCTGGGGAAAACTCCGCCGCAGCGACTTCGCTGGGGAAGCTCCTGTCGAAGAAGTTACAAAGGCTCCGGTCACAGCTTCGACGACAAAGTAGCCGTCCGTGTCTTGGGCACGTGACGTCCTGGACATGGGGCTCAGCCGCCGTGGGCCTCGATTTGGAGAAGCCAGCCGCCTCCGACGGGCTGCGCTTCATTCCGTCGCCAAGTGAGTGCACTCGCCTTTGTCTCCCATAATCATTGAATTATCTTGCTTATATGATCGATGTACAGGACCGGAGTGAAGAAGATGGGCCACCCAACCATGGCTAAGGTGCCGTCTGCCGTCGGCGAGGAGGATTCTTCCCAAGAGAGGAAGGCGACGAAGTCGTCGCCCTCGCGGATGGCGGCAAGAAGAAGGCCAAGGTGACGCGTCGTCATGATTTCGACGACACGACGGCCGTGCCGGCTGGTCCTGCAACGGAGGCGGCGTCCACGCGAGGGCGCTCCGTTCGGAACGGCCGAGCCGACCTTTGGGGTGGGTGCCTCTATCGCCACCTTCCCGCTTCATGACCAAAGCGCGCGGCGGTGGAACCGCCTTCAAGCCACGCTCAGAGTCGCCGACGCTGAAGTCGACCAGCGCCATGGGCATCGCCAGCTTCTCGCGTCCGTGGACACGACATACAACTCCACGGCATGCTTGGCGCAGCCATCCGTACATCCGGTCCCGAGGATCAGGTCGGTGCTTTGCAGCGCCTGATCATTAGTGTCTTATATTCACTTTTCGCATCGCCCCGAGTGCGCTTTCGCTGAATTTCAGCGGGTGGGCACTTAAATTTCTTTGAGTACGGTCCCGATGCGCTTCGCTGAATTTTAGCGGGTGGGAACTTTAGGAGTTTCTTTGATTGCGGTCCCCGAGTGCACTCGCTGAATTTAAGCGGTGGGCACTTTAGAGTTTCTTTGATTGACCTTTTGGTGATGTGCAGTGGTCTGCACTTGAATCGGCCGACCGATTGGCGCGGCAGCAGGCGTGAAAAGGAACCGCCATCGCCCAGAGGCGAAACGAAGGCTTGGGCTGTTGCGAAGGCGAGAGGAAGCTTCGCCAGGGCTTGTCCCGCTAGTGAATTGGCGGCGCGATCGGCTTTGAGTTCGGCCGAACAACGGATCGCCGACCTCGGCGCCAGTGCAGGAGGCGAAGGAAGAAGCGAGCTCAGCCGATGGGCGAGCTAAGGCCGCCGTTGCAGCCGCCAAAGAGGATCGCAGAGTGTCAGAAGTCCTTATTGCTGGGCTTCAGGACGACCATACGTCGCTTCAATGCTTCATCACGGATCTCGCCCGCCCGTTGATTGGTAAGTGCGTCTGCCTCTTTCAGTAGTTGTGCCATTTGTGGTGTCCGTCGTATTCATTATTGTCTTCTACTCGTAGGTCGCATCATCGACAGCGCGGAAGAAGCAAGCACGTTCAACGCGCGGCAGTGTGTGAGCACGCTTGTCGATTCGGCAATGTTGTCGGCGACGTGCATCCGTGCCTATCTCCAGGAGATATCGCCCACGGAAGTGATTCCCAGCGACCTCGTTGAGGTGTGGAGGTATTTGGAGAAGGCGCCCACGGTCGTTGAGTTCATGACGCGGTCGGCATTTCGGCGTGGGGCGGCAACGGCGCTTAGTCTTGGACTTGCCCAATTTCCCGAGGACTTCGACATCGACGACGTGACGAGTGGCTACCCATCGTTGACCGGCGCGGTGGAGCTTTCCGAGGTCCTCAAGTTGCAAGACCGCGCCGCCAAGTACTCGGAGCGTGTCTTGGCGATGGGCGACCTCCTTCCGTACCAGGAGACGGTCGTCGTGTCTAGCGACCCCGAGCCGCCGCATCGTGATTTCAAGGTTGAGCAACCCTTCCGCGCGGCGATGGCGGGTGAACTGACGACGTATTCGTCGAACCCGTACACGCCGTTCATCCGCAATCGCCGGGGAGTTGGCGAGTCGTTGTCTAAGCCTGCAGAATAGGATAGTTTGCCTTGTGGCGTTAGCAGCAGTTCTGCCATGCGGGCATATTTTGTAATGCGAGACAATGCAACATGCTATCGAATGATTGTTGTTTGTCAAGTGTTTGTGATTGTTGTTTGAACGAGTCCCTGAGCGCGTCCGCCCTTTTATGGGGTTTACCTCGTATGTGATGTGTTTGTTGTCTTTGTGTGTTTTATTATTATGGTCGACTCGCCCGGACTCGAAGAGCCAGTCGCTAGGCGACTCCCTTGAACGCGCTGTACTTCGCCGTTTTCCCGTCTTGCGAACGAGGTCGGGTGGTCGAGTCCCGGCGTGGTACTTGGCTGTTCGAGCACGACTCGAGGTGAGTGAGGACTTGGCGCGTTAGTTTGTGCGCACTCCTGCCTGGCCCGTGGGTCGATCGGCGTGGCGAGTCCTGGGCATGCTCTCCTACTTGGCGTTTTCCCGGACCGCTCGAGGTGAACTGGTCCGCAGTCCCCGAGCGTGGTACTTAGCCGTTCGAGTCGCTATGTCGAGGATGCGGAGGACCGTGGTCGCTGTAAGAAGCGTAGGCAGTAGTCTTGGTTCGTAGAACCAGTCGAGCTAGGCGACTCCAATGGGGCTCCGGGTAGGCGTTGTGTGTGGACGATGCAAGACCTGAGGTGACTCGGTGCTCTTGCACCGCACTACTTAGCCGCCGATCGCTGTACCAAAGGTTGACTTGCGGTTAGCGTGTTGCTGTTATTACGAAAAGAGTGGCACAAGACACGGAGAGTAGGCGCAATTTGCGGTAACCGTTTCTTTTTATTTCATAGCGACTGGAGAGTACATATGTGGGGTTCTAGGCGTAGAACTTCCGTAGGAGGTTTACATTCCATGGTCGCTTGACGTCGAGTTCGCCGTCCCCGCGGACGTCGGTGAGGTAGTAGGCGTCGTTGCCGAGTACACGGCCGATGGCGAATGGTCCCTCCCATGGAGGGGAAAGCTTGTGCATGCCCTTCTTGTCCTGGATGAGACGCAGCACCAGGTCGCCTTCTTGGAAGGTGCGAGTTCTCACCCGCCGCTGTGATAGCGGCGGAGTCCTTGTTGGTAGATGGCGGTGCGCGGCGAAGCTAGGTCGCGTGCCTCGTCGAGTTGATCGACTCCATCCTCGTCGCGAGTTAGATTCGCAGCTTCCGTGTAGTGGGCGACCCTTGGCGAGTTGCGCTCAAGGTCGGTGGGCATGAGCGCCGGGCGCCGTACACCATGAAGAAGGGGGTGAATCCTGTCGACCTGTTGACCGAGGTGCGGATTCCCCAGATGACGGAGGGTAGCTCCTCGACCCAGCACCCGGCGGTGCGCTCGAGTGGTACTTGGAGTCGCGGCTTCAGGCCGTGGAGGATGCTTTGGTTGGCCCGTTCCGCCTGGCCGTTGGATTCCGGGTGGGCGACTGACGCGAGGTCGAGCCGAATGTGGTGCTCTTCGCAGAATTCGGCCATGGCTCCTTTGGCGAAGTTGGTGCCGTTGTCCGTGATGATGCTGTTGGGGAACCCATAGCGATATATGAGTTCGCGCTAGGAATTTCGTGGCGGTCTTCCCGTCGCATTTCTGGACTGGCTTGGCCTCCACCCACTTTGTGAATTTGTCGACTGCGACTAGGAGGTGGGTGTAACCGGAGGGAGCCTTCTTGAAGGGGCCCACCATGTCCATGCCCCATACGGCGAATGGCCAGGTGATGGGGATTGTTTTGAGCGCTGAGCTCGGCACGTGCGTCTGGTTGGCGTACTTCTGGCACCCGGCGCACCGCTGGACGATGTCGACAGCGTCGGCGTGTGCGGTGGGCCAGTAGAATCCATGTCGCATAGCCTTGGCGACGAGAGAGCGGGCGCCGGCGTGGTGGCCGCAGTCACCGGAGTGGATGTCGTGGAGGATCTTGCGTCCGTCGGCGGGTTGGACGCAGCGTTGGAACACGCCGGTGACACTGCGCTTGTGGAGCTCACCGTCGATGATGGCGTAGGACTTGCATCGACGGGCGATCATTCGAGCCTGTTTCGTCTCGCCGGGCAAGGTGCCGGCTTCCAGGTAGGCGATGTAGGGCTTGGTCCAGTCATCTGGCTCGTTGACGAGTGCGACCAGGGCTGCTTCTGGTTGGAGCGGGACTCCGATGTCGATCTCCCTTGGGGGAGAGACTGATGGCTTGGTGATCGTGTCGAGGAAGACGCCGGCGGGTGGTGCGAGTCGAGCCGACCCGATGCGAGAGAGGGCGTCGGCCTCCTCGTTCTTCCGCCTGTCGATCCACTCGACGGAGTAGCCTGTGAAGTGTCCGCCCAGATTGTCCACTGCTTGGCGGTACGCCGCCATGGTGGGGGAGACGGCGTCGCAGGTGCCAGCGACTTGTCCTGCGACGAGGTCGGAGTCGCCGTAGCAGCGTAGGCGGTTGACATTCATCTCCCTGGCGGCCCTCATGCTGTGTAGTAAGGCCTCGTACTCGGCCATGTTGTTTGTGCAGGGTGTGAAGTCCAGGCAGAGGACATAGCGGAGCTTGTCGCCCTTCGGAGAAGTTAACACGACCCCTGCGCCTGCGCCGTCCGCGTTCTTGGAGCCGTCAAAGTGCAGGCTCGATGGTGGAGGTATGGCAGCTTCTGCTGCTGGGCTTCTTCGGTCGGCGAAGTCCGCTAGGGCTTGCGACTTGATCGCTCTTCGTGGCTCGTATTTGATGTTGTGGACGCCGATCTCGACGGCCCACTTGGCGACTCGCCCGGTCGCCTCACGGTTGCGGATGATGTCCTACAACGGTGCGGAGGAGACGACCGTGATCGGGTGCTCCTGGAAGTAGTGCGGCAGGCGTCGCTGTTCCCTGAAGACCGCGTATACCAGCTTCTGGTACTGCGGGTACCGCTGGCGCGACTCGGTGAGGACCTCGCTGATGTAGTAGACCGGTCGCTGTACTGGGCGCTCCTTTCCTTCCTCCGGTCGCTCGACGATCATGACCGCGCTGACGACGCGCTCGGAAGCCGCGACGTAGACTAGCATGGGTTCTTTGTCGACCGGGGCGGCGAGTAGCGGTGCGGCGAGTAGCACCTTCTTGAGGTCGCGGAGGGCGTCGTCCGCCTCCTTGTCCCACTGGAATGTGGGGTTCTTGCGCATCAGGCGATATAGAGGCATTGCCTTCTCGCCCAAGCGGGGGATGAAGCGACTGAGAGCCGCTACTCGCCCGGCCAGCTTCTGAACATCACGCAAGCACTCGGGTTTGCCGAGTCGGGCGATCGTGTCGATCTTGGTGGGGTTCGCCTCGATCCCGCGCTTGGAGACGACGTAGCCCAGTAGCTGCCCTGCGGGTACACCGAAGGTGCATTTGCCTGGGTTGAGCTTTATCTTGTATTTTCGCAAGTTGGCGAATGTTTCCGCCAGGTCGGCGAGTAGGTCGCCCTGGCGAGCGGACTTTACGACCACGTCGTCGATGTAGACGTGGATGTTGCGGCCAATTTGGCTCGCAAGGCATTCTTGCATGCACCGCTGGTAGGTTGCCCCGGCGTTCTTGAGGCCGAAGGTCATGGCGGTGTAGCAGAAGGCTCCGAATGGCGTGATGAACGCCGTCTTCTCCTCGTCCGCGACAGCCATTTTGATCTGGTTGTAACCAGAGTAGGCGTCGAGGAAACACAGCGACTCCGAGCCCGCGGTGGAATCGATTATCTGGTCGATCCGCGGGAGGACGAACTGCTCCTTTGGGCAGGCGCTGTTCAGGTTTGTGTAGTCGATACACATCCTCCAGGTCCCGTTTTTCTTCTCGACCAGGACTGGGTTTGCCAGCCACTTGGAGTATTTGATCGGCCGGATGAAGCCTGCAGAGTAGACGCTGCACCTCTTGGCGATTTCTCGTGGGCGCTCTTCATTGAAGGGTCGCGGCGATCGCTGACAGTCGCACTTTGGGGTCGGCGTTTAGCTTGTGCTCAGAGCTCCACAGGGACACCGGGCATGTCAGAGGGCTTCCATGTGAAGATGTCCCTGTTCTCACGGAGGAACTCGATGAGCGCGCCTTCCTATGCCGGGCTCATGCCCGTCCTGATCGTCACCGTCTGGCTGGAGTCGCCTGGGACCAGCTCGACGGTACGGGTGCGTAGTGGCCTCAAAGGTTGAGGTGTTTGCGCCCTCCGAGTTGGGCTTCTTGAGTATGGTGGGGTCGTCGTTGTTGACCCCGCTCGCGTACTTGGCGAGTTCATCCGCGTGGTTGGTCTCCGCCGCGATGACGACGGCGAAGCTTCGGCGCTTTTGGCCTCGCACTCGGCGGCCATGTCGGGTCGCCGTTGATGGGGATGACGCCGCATGGCGGGAGCTTCATCGCGTTATGCGCATAGTGGGCGCCATGAACTTGGCGAACGCCTGGCGCCCCAGGACGCAATGGTAGGGGCTGTCGAATGGCACGAGCTCGAAGACGATCCGCTCGGTGCGGAAGTTTGCTGGTGTGCCGAAGGTGACTGGCAGCGTGACCTTGCCGATCGGGTACGCCTTCCGACCGGGGACGATGCCGTGGAACGTGGTGTGGGTCGTCTCGATCATCGACTGCGGGAGCCGCAGCCGCCTGAAGGTGTCCAGGTACAGGATGTTGATGGAGCTTCCGCCGTCCATCAATGTCTTGGGGAGCCAGTAGTCGCCGACCTTGGGCTTGACCACCAGGGCGACTCGACCTGGGTACTCGATGCATGGAGAGTGGTCTTGTCGACTCCAGGTGATGGGCTGCTCCGACCAGTTGAGGAAGCGGGGGCGTCCACCGGCCAACGCGTTGACGGCGACGGCGCGGGCGATGACCTTCTTCTCGCGCTTCGTGTTGAAGCCCGTGAAGGTGTGGAGCGAGCCGGCCACTTTGCCGAATTTTCCGCCGTTTGGCGGGTCATTGTCGGGGTCCTCCCGTGCTCGCCGTGCCTTCTCGATCTCCCTGAGGGTGTGGCAGTCGGCGGTGGTGTGCGTGGCGGGCTTTCCTTCCCTGCTATGAAACGCACATGGTTGGTTAAGGAGAGCCGGGTCGAACTGGCCTGGCCTTGTAGTTGCCGTCGCGGCGTTGTCCTCCGTCGCGGCGGAAGCTCTTGGCTCGCGTTGCGCATGCTCGGGCGTTGGCGGCGAAGTCGACTCGCCCATCATCGCGGGCGCTTGCCGGTGAGGCGAGTGTTGCCAGAAGCGCAGTCGGACCGTCGTCGCTGTCGTTGCCGCGGCGGCGTTGACCTCGACTTTCGTCGGCTTTCCTAGTTTGGATCTTCCTCCGCATACCGTTTGGCGATCTCGAGGAGGTCGGGATGTTGTCGAGTGCGAGTGTCGCTGAGCTTGGCGACCAAGGGCTCTGTCGGCACGAGGTCTTGAAGCAATGGATCGCGGTGTCCGGTGGATGCCGACCGTTATACGAGTTCTTGCCACCGTTGGACCCGATTCTGGGTCGACTCGCTGGGTCCTGGACGATCGCCGAGGTCCTCGATAGTGGTGGCACGGTGTAGGAGCACTCGAAGTGCCTGACGAAAGCGTCGCGCATCTCCTCCCAGGAGTCTATACTGTCCTGAGGGAGGGTGTTGATCCACTGCTCGCCCGTCCCCTCCATCATCAGGGGGAGGTAACAGGCGTCCAGTAGGTCGGTGTGGCCTGCGATCCCCATTGCCATGAGGTATGTGTCGAGCCAGACAGCGGGGTCGTACGAGGGATCGTACTTTTCTATCTCCTTCGTCGCCTTAAAGTTTGGCGGGTACTTCTCGCCTCGGATCATCGGTCCGAAGAACTTGGGGCTGAGTCGACTGAGCGAACCCATCGGCTCGCCGTCGCGGCGATTGGTTAGGGTGTGCCGCAGGTCGTCGGGCTGGCGTGCGCGCCAGCTTTGGTTGTTGATGATGTGGGTGCGGGCGTCGATGGGCTGACCGTTGGCGGCGACGAGGTTGGTCGCCGGCCTGGGGTCGTTGGTGGAGAGTGCCGCGTTCGCGGGTCGGTGTTGGAGCTGCAGTGGCTCCGGTGGTGGGCAGTTGAGTGTGTTTGCCGCCATTGGGCGGCCGCTCGAGGCTGCCCTGCTTGCCGAAGAACGCGAGTATACTCGACCTTGCGAGTCGGCACCCGCTCTTTGCTGCTCGACGGCCTTTGCGAGCAGGGCCCTGACGTATTGGATCTGTAGGGCGCCGTCGCCGGTGGCCGTGATGCTGTCGGCTGCTGCTCGGCCTGCCACGAGGTTGTCCATAGGGGTGGAGAACAGTGGGAGGCCGTTTGCGTCTCGCTCCCGTGAGGAGACTACTATCCGCGGCTGGTCCCTGGGGGGTGTGCGGTTGGGTGGAGGCGGGGCGCCCATCGCCGTCGACCCTGGCGGGGGTCGGGCGCTTCCTCCTGGTGGCGCGTTCTCGCAGATCGCGCGCTTGGCCATGCAGGCCGGGTCGTTTTCGTCGTCGAAGTTCAGGGCGCGCCCCTGAACGGTGGGGTTCAAGCGCGACCTGATCCGCTGTTGGTGGTAGCGCGATAGCTCCTTCGCCGTCACCTGCTCCTTGCGCACTGCCTCTGCCAGTTTCAGGCGGAGTTCCTCGACCTCCGTCGCCGTGGCGTTAGGAGGGATTGGGGTGGAGAATGGATCCTCTGGCGGATCGGTGCCGGTCGCCATGTAGGTCGCAGCGTGGCGGCTGGTTCCGTCATGGAGGTCGGCGGAGTTCTTCTACCCGGAGTCGAATTCGAAGATCCCGAGGATGGAGGGGTCCTCGAAGTCTCCCACGTTGGAGACCTGAGTAATGGAGTCCGCGGGTGAAGCCGCGGTGATGGACCCGGCGAGTGACGCCGGGGTCGCCGAGTCGGCGTCGTCGTTGAGGGCCGTCTTCCGGCTGCTGAGTTTTCGCCACGCCTGCGGCGGAATTGTACCGAGGCGAGGCGATGGATCGTCGCGGATCTGGCTTTCGGAGAGCCGATCGGGCGGGCGACTTCGCGGATGCGAGCCGAGTCCTCCGAGACGGCGACGTCGGTGAGGCCGACGAAGAGGCTGATCGTGCCGATCGGCAGGATCACGCTGTGCGTGACGGGTCGCGCCGCCGGGACGTAGCTGCTCGGCAAGATTTGGAGCATCTCGCCGATCGCTATCATGCAGCCGGTGGCGACCGTCTCGTTGATGGGCAGATTGGATCTCGCCGCAGAACACCGGCCAGACCGGCCAGGCCCCACGGTGGGCACCACTGTCGTGGGAATGGTCACGACAGATGCTGCAATCGGCAGCGAGTAGTAGAACGAGGGGCAAGGGCGGCCAGCCATCTGCGGAGCGAGATGAGGGCGGAGACACAGGGTTTTACCCAGGTTCGGCCCCCCGGAGGGTAAAGACCTACTCCTGCTAGATTGTATTATGAAGGTGGTACAATGGGCGAGCTCGGCGGCGAGTCGCGTGGGGGTATGATGGAACGTATCTCTACGCCTGCAGGAGGTTTATATAGGCTCACCTCCCCTAGGGTTTAAATATCTCAACCGATTCAGTTAAAGATTAGATACTCGTTTAACCTAATCCGGTGGGCCTATCTACTACTTTGGGTCTTGACTTCCGATCGCTTGGTTCTCATTGGCTTCAATCCAGTCGCCGTCTTGCAGGCCCACTCGCCAAGTCTTGGGCCAGTCGGAAACGTCCTGCTGGGTATACCCCGGTAGGCATATCCCCATCACATACAGACTAAGAAAAAATGCAGAGCTCCACACGAAAGAACAGCAGTTAGAAAAGACTCACATTGTAGTTGCTCGCTCTTCTGTCACAGTTCTCCCATTAAGAACTCCTCCCTGGCAGTGGCTAGCTCAGCTTTCGACTTCCACATATCTGCGTGGCCTCGAATGCCAAGGATATCCTTCTCCAGGCTGCGGACACGGTCGCGAAGAAAAACCAGCTGCGATGCATCATCCAAGGATGGACATGGCTCAGGAGTATCTGGAGTGACAATGGGAACCTCACCCGAAGGACCCTAGAGACAAGCAAATCAAGACATGAACATCATAAACATCTCTGGCAACAGCTCGAAATATAAATTTATATACATCAAAGCCACCTCGTGGCATAGATGGGATTGTTCATCAGCATAGATTAGACTACAAAAGAAAAAGGGTAAACTATCCTACCTACAACACTTGGGGCTAGGCACCTGCATCTGGAGTGGCTTCAGAGCCAGATTGCCTGCTCTTGGCCTCCTCCTGCTGCTTTGCCGCATACTCTTCTAGCATATCAATGAGTTCCGCCCCGTAACGCTTACAGCGAGAGGCGAAGAGGGCGAACGCTACCTCTGAGCCATCTGCAGCCGTCGGCATCTGGGAGGTTATGTGCAGCAGGTCCAACTGCGCTCCAGACGCCATCGCCATCGCCAACCCCATGGAGGCACCGATGCCCTTCTGCTTGCGCTTGTACGCTACCGGAGCTTCCTCCGAGAAAGCATCCGCAAGAGCATCGACATCCTCAAGGGCATTGCCTTTGGGGACAACCTCCTTGTAGAAGCGCTGGAGAACTTCCTTGGCCATTGCCAAGGAGCCACCAGCAGTGCCGCAATGATCTTCGATCACTGCGGTGGCATTGGCCAGAGTATCTCCATGCTCCAGCACACCTCGGTCAAACGTGATGCCCAAAGCATCTGAAACAAAGAAGGAAAGATACCGAATAAAGAGCAAGACAAGGCACAGTCGAAAAATCACAAGACCCAAACAAGCAAAAGAACACTCACCAGAGAAGGCCTTGGCTGCAGCCATCAGCCTATCCGCCATATCCTTCTCGTGAGCGGCCGCCGCAGCAGCAAGCTGCTCCTCATGATCAGCAGCCTCCTTCTGCAGGCGCTCCCTGGCTACAGCAGCATCAGCAACCTCCTTTTGCAGACGTTCCTTTGCCTCTACAACATCTGCAGCCTTCTTCTCCGCTCAACCAAGGCTCTTTTTGAGAGCGTCCAGCCATCGAAGAGCCACATTGTTTTCATCTGCAAAGATCAAGAGCAACATGATCAACAAAAGCAAAGTCCATATAACAGACGAACTACAAAAGGATGAGTGCATTACTCACCTTGAAGCTGCTGCATGCTAGCTTACAGCGCCAGATGCTGCTGATGAGCAGGTTAGTGCTGTGCATGAATGGCTGCAAAATAAAACAAACAGAAAGAACCATCAGAAACGACTCAGGGGCTACGCCCTGCAAGAGGAAGCGACCAACAGGTCACCCGAACAAGGCTCAGGGGCTCCCCAAAGAGATAAAGCAGGAAAACTTACGTCTTCAGGAGGGGACTCCGAAGTTCCGCGTGCGGTCTTCTGAGTTACGACTGCCCGGGCTTCTCGCTTGGAGAGGTTCGGGGCATCGTCCTCAGAGTCGGCCACCACCTGAGGGGGAGGAGCTATCAACGACGCCTCTGACCTCTCGGGCGTCAAATCCTTTGAGTCTCCTCCAAAGAATGGCTGCAAGAAAAAGTCCGATCAAGACAATAACCTACATTACACAGACAAGTGGCAGAATACAGCGCAGACAGAGTCACTTACGAATCAATATCTGACAAATTGAAGATGGGCACCGCCTTTTCTTTCTTCTTATTGGCCAGCGGCTGCGGTGCCATCGCCCGAATAGGCATGGCGGGGATAGGTGCGGATGAGGCACCTTCATCCTCAGAATGCTGCTCCAGGAAAGACGGGCCTCTGGGAGTCAGCGGAGTAGACGCATCCGAAAACTCGCTTCGGGAGCGCTTTCGGGTCCGTCCCTCGCTCGGCTCGGGGGCTTCCAAGTTCGGAGATTGCGCCGGAGGAAGTTTGGACTCAGAATCCACAACTTCATTGTCTGGCGCAACCAGAAAATTCTCAGGCAGCGGGGTATCATCCCGGCTACCTTAAGATCCTGCAAACCAAAGACGTCAAAAGAGCATGATTAGTAACACTAATCATAATAAAATAGCACTCAAAAAAGGCGCAACGCGCATAACACAAGTCACCACCTGAGGGAATGCATTCACAGTAACTGAAGGGGGCGGTCAAGGACTTCCCCGGGAGGTCCTCATCGGCCTTGTTCTTCAGCAGAGGCCGAAGGGCTCTATCGAGATCGCCCTTGGACAACTCCTCGGATGAGACCCTTGTCGGGTCATTCTGCCTTGTATAGAGAAAGATCGGATGCACCCTCGCTTGGAGTGGATGCACCCGACACTTGAGGAAGGTGCGGATGATATCCACACCATTGACCTCTTTCTCAGCAACCATCTAGAGTGCCTCCACACGATGGTAGAGTTCCTCCACCTCCGCCACTTCGCCCTTCAAGATGTGATTCTTCCAGGATATCTTCGGGATGATTTCCTGGGAGGAGTCGAAGGGAGCAAGGACAAAATCTTGTCCGTCCACCTTGGCGTCGCGGATGTAAAACCACTTCTTCCGCCAATACTGGACGTACTCACACATCGAGAAGGAGAAGAATAGAGATGATGCAGCCACCGAGCAGATAGACTCCGCCGGTGCCATATTGCCTCTTCATGGAATAGAGCTTCTGGAAAAGGCCAAAGTGCGGCTCGATACCGATCCAACACTGACAGAAGGTGATAAAGCAGGCAATATGGAGGAGAGAATTGGGAGAGAGATGATGTAGTTGGATCCCATAAAAGAAAAGGAGTCCACGAAGAAAATCGTGAATAGGAAGGGAGAGGCCACAGACGACAAAGGCAAGAAACATGAGCCAAAATCCTTCGGGTGGGTGCGGGATTACCTCATCGCCGGGCAGGATGGCGTCGTCCTTGTTCTGCGGGATCAAACCCGCATCGCGCATCTTGCGCAGATCGGTATCGCGCATTTCCGTGTGCCTCCACTTTCCATCGGTGATACGGGCAGCAGTAGCAACCTTCTTGCTGCCGGCGGCGGTGCTCGAGCCAGCTCTAGTGGCGACCTTCCTCGACTTGCCCATCATGCGGCGTGTGTGCGGAGAAAATACGAAGGAAACGAAAGGAGAATTTCCAGTGCGCAGGGCGAGAGGGGCAATGCTCATGAAAATGGAGGCAATGGCGAGAAAGCAAATGACAAAGGGTAAAGCGAAATCACTGTTTACCCACGGTATTAAAGGATGAAGATGACGAGCACAAGCCGTTGATCCAGAAGCCCTAGCGCGCAAGCAAGATCCAACCCTACACGTGTTAGCACAACAACGAACTGTTGCCAGCACGCCGTCCACTACGCACAGAAACCGAGGATATGCCATAATTCTCGCCACGTTCATGCGTGACTAGTCAATTTCAAGTCAGACGGTGGGACCCACGATTATCCCATCGCGTCATCTCTGCTATCGTAGACGGTTGAGATCACCAATCGTCACCAATGACGTCATCAAGACTAAGCTAGCAATGATTGGAAATCTTCGGCTGACAAATCAAGTACTCACTCGAATCTACGATTCAAGCAACTACTCCTATCAGGAGAGCTAACCGCGCACCTGAGACATGGTTAAGGTACTACACCTCTCAACTATCTTCGAGTCCCACGTCGAGTCTGTGACTCCACTAAGGACTCAGGGGCTACTCCCATAGGGAGGATTGGTCAAGCATCCAAAAAAATGGTGTCCTTCGGACCTTAAGTTAAAAATAACTGAACAAAAGTCTATGTTCGAGTCTATGACTCGAACAGACACTCGGGGGCTACTGCCATAGGGATCGCTGGTCGCGCACCCTATGAATTATTCGAATGCGATCCTTCGGATCAAAATACAACAAACTCTTTCTGTCAACCTTGCCCAAACTGACGCTAAGTGAGAAGCAATCTCCTGGGCCGCCCGAAACACCTCCGCGGTGATACAATTTTGGATGTTGTGTCCGTGACACAAAGATAAGACCTACATATATCATCTGATGTCCTGGTAACCCACCTGATTGCGCTCTGCCAGTAAACTTCCGTGTCAACTCGCACGACGAAAAATCTTGACGGACGCATTGGGTACATCACTTGAAACCACTGGGATCCGACTCCTATAAGACCTCAACGGCCTGAGTCGAATTACGCCAGCATTCGTTCCAGATTCGAGTCTGGGGACTCGAGTCTAAAGAAGATCGTATTGTTTTGTACTATGACAGTTAACTGGCCCTAATCCGTCAGGAGAATCCGGCACATGCATCAACAATCCCTATGAACTAAATCATTTTCTCTTACCAACAGGTCCAGCTGCACCCGAAAGATTAAAGAGTCCTCAGCCGAATCTACGATTCGACTGAACACTCGGGGGCTACTGACATAGTTATACCCCACGGTTACACAACATTGGCATACCTTGTCCATCCCAGGGAAGGCCCACGACAAGATACACGGCCTGTGAGGATTTCGGGTGGCCCAAGCCCATGACGCGTTCGGATCCTTGGAGAACAAGACTAGAGTAGATAGAATTTCAAAGGGACAAACCCTAATCTGTAACTGACTCGACCTGCGCCCGGGACTTGCCTATCTATATAAAGGCTAGGAGGGCACGGCGAGGAGGACAATACTCACCTCATAAGAACCTCACGCCAGATCGCATCTGCATACCCTTGTAACCTTTGGTTCCGCCGTAATCAAGAGTAGTCAAGCAGGAGTAGGGTTTTCCCTCCAGGGGCCTGAACCTGGATAAACCTCGTGTCCCCGTGTTGCTTGTCTGTTAACCGTTCCGCGATCTCCAACATCCCCATCTTCTCCAAAACCCAAGTCCATAACAATGGGCATTGATGAGATCGTATCTCGTCAAACTTATCCAAGAAGTTCATAAAAATCTTATTCATGAGATTCATGAAATAAGCAGGGGCATTGGTTAATCCAAATTACATGACATTTTACTCATACAATCCATATCGGGTAGTGAAGGTAGTCATTGGAATATCCGTTGAACGGATCTTCAGTAGATGATAACCAGTTCTAAGATCAATCTTAGAAAACACGCTGGCACCAGACAGCTGGTCAAACAAATCTTCTATCTTCGGCAGTGAGTAATTGTTCTTGATGGTGACGTCATTCAGCTTCCGGTAATCCGTACATAAACGGGTGGCACCATCTTTCTTATCCACGAACAAAACAGGGGATCTTCACGGAGATGCACTTGGTTGTATTAGATTTTTGCTCAACATGTCATCAAGTTGCTTCTTGAGCTCCACTAATTCAGCTAGATTCATGCTATAGGGTCTCTGGGATATGGGTCCAGTTCCAGGAATTAGTTCAATGATAAACTCGATATCCCGATCAAGGGGCATATCGGGTAATTCATCTCGGAACACATTGGGATATTCACAGACTACTCTGACTTAGTCTAGGGTTGGTTGGACTAAACTCTTGTTGCACTTGAATTGACGGGATAGCGTCTCAGACACATTCTCTACTGATACTCTGGTGCTACTGGTCACGGTTATGGATTTCTTGGAACAGTCTATTAATCCTTGATGTTTCAACATCCAATCAATTCCTAGTACTACTTCCAAACCTTTTGTTCCAAGTACTATTTAGTTGGCATAAAAATCTATTCCATGTATTATGATAGGTACGACCTTGCAATTTTTTCTAGCTTTGGTAGGTTACCTAGGTATTTGAACTATCATAACATGCTTAATTTATTGGTTGAATCTTACTAGTGCATGCAAATTCTTCTGTAACAAACTAGTGCGATGTTCCATAATCAAAAAACACTCTTGCAAGTACCGAGTTAACAGAAAACATACCCATCACGACATTTGGCGCTTCCTAGGCTTCTTCCGCGTTCATGTGGAACATACGGCTGGTACGGTTGTGCGGTTTGCCTGGGGAAAATCTCTTTCCAGGATGGACACGGCGCTGCTGGGCAGGTGCAGTGGCATTGGGTGTTGCAGCAAGCTTCTTGGGGAACTCATTGGAGTAGTGACCCGTGATTCCACATTCAAAGCAGGTTATCATTGATTTGTCCTTCCCAGCAATAGGCACAACATTTCTTCTAGTCCTTGGGGCAGTATTGTTGTTGTTGTTGGTGGGCCTTGGCGATGCACGGTTGAAGTTATTGGGCTTGCCGGTGTTGTAGTTGTTGTGACCTCCGGGCCTCGGGTTTCCTCCGCCACAATTGGGAAAGTTCGGATGGGACATAGGTGGCCGGTTGTTTCTTGGTGCAAATCCTGCAGACGAACTGGGGCGATACTTCGGGGTATGGTGTGGTCCAGGATGGTGCATCATATGACGCTTACGGTTCTCAGTGGCTTGATTGATATTTCCTTGCATCTGGATAGCAGAGTCCACTAGAGCTTATAGATTGGCAAAGAGAATATTGACAGAGAGAGTGCCAATTTTAGGAATATTGACAGACAGTCCATCTAGAACACTGTCTGCATCTCATCATGTAGACCATTCAGGAATCTTTCCTTCTTTGATTCAGTGCCAATTTCATCGGGAGCATAGCTAGACAGAGACAAAAATTTGTCACGGTATTCCATGACAGTCATTCTTCCCTGCTTCAATTCCTTGAATTCATCCCTCATCCTCAGAATCAAACCTGGAGGCACATGGGTTCTGCTGAACTTGAGCTTGAATTCCTCCCAAGTCATCATTTGTCCTCCATTCATTGTACGAGTGCTATTCCACCATGCTCTTGCAGAACCTACCAGATAATGGGTGTCAAACCGTACTTTCTCCGCAGCATCTACTCCTGCAACTTCTAAGTTGTTCTCCATTGTTTGCAGCCAGTCATCAGCATCTAAGGGCTCTTCAGATTTGCTAAATATAGGAGGATTGGTGTTTTGGAAGTTCTTAAGCTTAGATCCATGGTGATCCTGATTTCCATGGCCTTGGTTATCAGGTGCCATTTGGGCGATCTGCTGAAGAGTGGCGAGATTGGCTTGACACTCGGTTCTACCGGCTTCTCAATCTACTACTAGCATTTGCAGAATTTGAACCATTGGGTCCTGGGATGAGTTGCTTCCACCACGAGTCATCTAAGATTGAGGTAGATCATAAGACAAGAGGGAAATTTCTATGTCTTGTGGGCATGGTTTAAAGTTTTTAAACTTTGAGTATGGCTAAGGTTTGAAAACCAACAACTCCTTTTAATTCATTCCAAACAACTCATACAAACCACACATTCCAAACAACACATCACAACTACCAAGCAGATGGTTTTAAGAACCATTCTATCAATCTACGATATAGTCGGACCGGATACAAACTCACACCTACAAAAGTTATCTAGTGGTTCTACTCATCATCAGAACCGGTGGCCTCTTCGTCATCGATGAAATCGCAGTCCTTATCGTTAGTGTGGAACTCCATGTTGATGTCCTCAAAGTAGTTATCATCGTCACCGAGGTACGAATGGATATCCCCACGAATATCTTCACATTCGTTTTCCCTCTCCTCGAGCTGCATGTCTTGATCATGGATGGTTTCTTCTAGGGTTAACACATTCTGACGGAGGAGAGCAATGATGCAGTCCTTCTTCTCACGCTAGCGGCAAAGTGACTTGCGATATTTAGCTAGGTGGAAATGGTCTGGTTCTTCTCCACTGCAACACTTTGCTTCTAGTTGGCGTAGGCACGGTTGTTGTCCAACTCTTTCTGGTTCTCGTGCAGCATGAAGGAGAGATGATCCACATGATGCTTTAGCTCTGGATGTCTTGGCATGTCCAAGGGGTGTCCATTGGAGTCACGTCTTGCATAGTGAGCGAAGCGGGTGCCACTGATCTGGTTGACGTTCTGCCCACACAGACGGGCAAGTGCCTCCTGCATGTCTCTAGCTAGTCCATCCAGCCAGTTGTTCTCTCTCAATATGAACTGTATCTTCTCTTAGGTGGGTGGCTCCATCTTGCCTCTCAGGTCGACAATGATCAACCACTGCAGTTCTCCTCCTGGCTGACCATTGAGCTGTGATCCATAGAACTCCGGGTGCGGGC
Organism: Avena insularis; assembly: GCA_023614405.1. Classification (NCBI taxonomy): domain Eukaryota; kingdom Viridiplantae; phylum Streptophyta; class Magnoliopsida; order Poales; family Poaceae; genus Avena; species Avena insularis. The sequence continues at coordinate 250,466,373 of CM042689.1, read as the reverse complement.
GTCTAAGAAAGTCCGCAAGCTGACTCAAGTCCCTCTCGAATATGAGGTCCCCTACGTTGCCAAGATGGTAGAACTTGCTGTACTTGACTTCCATCTATAAGCAATTAAGATGAGTAAGTTAGAGAGGTGATCAAGTGTGTCGAATTTTATGTAGGATTGCAAAAACTTCGAGGAACGTATGACTCTCTTTTGGAAAGAATTTCAAGGATAAGAGTGAGAATAGTTTTTCATAAATACTCACTTTCTTTGTTTTGAAACTAAGTTTTTCAGACGCCCATTCTAACTAGGGTCTCCTATGGTCAGGATGGATCTGATACCAACTTGTCAACACCCGGATTTTTAAGTCCAAATGCCTGTTATGCCATACATCGCAATCCCAGGATTACCATTTTTGCGAGACATAACATAATTGGTAGCACAACACATCATCCATTAAAAACCATAATAGTATTACAAATAGTTGATCGCATGATGAAGTCTTAATACACATCAAAGCAGCAGAAATAAAATGTTATAGAGGCTCCATCTTCATTGTCACAGGCAATGATGACGATGGGAGATGATCCTAGTTATTATAGGCGTCCTGCTGTCCGTCCTCCTCGTATTCCCCTTCATAGTTGGCCATGGGAATAGCCAGGGACAAAGCCACGAGTACTTTCAAAGTACTCGCAAACTATCATTAAGATAAATACCATTATAGTAGGAATCCTAAGCTCTAGGTTTGTTTGCAATAAGCCAATTTTATTTCAAAGATACTTAGTAGTAAAGACCTAACTTTAGTTATCTAGATTACTCAAGAGGGAACCTAGTTTCATGTATGCAACCTCGTGTGGTCAAATCCAAGTCATATTTCATGTCACAGGTCATTTTGAAAACATGTGACAACGGAATAGTATGGCCATCCAACTGTCCATGACCGCGGACGCGGCTATTCGAATAGTTTGACACTGTGCAGAGGTGGTACACTTTCACCACAACATTCGATACATCAGTCAGGGATAACCCTAAATCAACATACTTTGTATGCGGATAATCAATCCTAGCCTTTCAATTACACACCCTAGTATTGGAACCTCCCCTATGAGTTTAGCCTCCCAGCCATGGCCATCTGCCATCCTAGGCGCTGCATAGGTGGACATTCATATTCACGAGGTAGCCTCAGCTCAACCTCTTTTCGTGAGGGAACCCATACTAAGACACATAAACTTCCATTTAAGCCCTACCCAACTCAGGTATTGTGGTTGTACGGTAAAATTGGAATGGTACCGCATTCGAACCCAACCATCAGTTTTTATCAAAGTCAGGGCACATGCTTCATTCAATATCATCTTCAACTCATTGTGTTCCATAACACATGTCAAAACATTTGAATAAAATGACTCATCATTCCAAGGTTTATATAATCATTTTTTCCAAGTGTTCCCATCTACAGTGATCAAGATTAGTTTAGCACTAGCATCTATCAATGAGGGTGTCACTATTGGGGGTACTAATCAAGTGTAACTATCTAACACCTAGTTCTATGCTCTTGAGGGCATCTTTCATATTTTTCCACTGATCACCAATTTATTAACTATTGAGCAACTTTGCAAAAAGGATGAAAAGATAAAGCTTGCAGGTAAAACTTGGGATTGGTATAATCAAGGTGGTATCATAATAGTATGCATAGTTCTATCTTGCATAGTGTAGCTTGACTTGGTTGGTACAGTGGTCGTAGTTCTCTTCTTCTTCATAGAATACTTCCTCCTCATAGCCCGGGTTTATACTAGCGTCTATAAATAAATACGAGGTACACAATCATCAGACAATACTTAACTACTTCTATTTAGCACACAAGGATCCACACTATATGATCTAACATCATCTCAATCACTACAAGAAACATGCACAAGGTTTTATTTCTCTTATTTTAGAAAAGCAATTTCTACTCATTGAAAAACTACTTAAGATTTAATATTCTCCAATTAAAATATGGGATCATATTGAAACATGTCATCACCACATATTCCAATACTTGGGAATGTGATTTAAAGTGGATGGCAACTTACAAAGTTTAACATTGCCATTTACTAATATTTAAGTGACTAGTAATGATTATAAAGCATTCTTTTAATTTTGGTCCAGGACAATTGCATGTAAAAGTATATCTTTTTACATATTCAGATCGGTCATGGCCAATGTGATTTTTGAGAGTTGGAATCAACTCAAAAGAATTTATAGTTGATTTTAGAAAAAGTTTGAAGTTGTAGAAGTCTTTGCCTAGTTATTTTTACTAGGGATGATCTACACATTGAAACTGTTTGAATCCAATGGGAGTCTTTAGAGATTTTCATCTACTTTCTAACAAAATTGGATTCATTCAATTTAGTTCAGTGAATCTTCCTGAATTGAATTTAAAAGTAATCTACAATATAGGATTTTGAAATAAAAGGAAAAACTAAGTTTAAATTACTGGCCAGCGTGCGGGAAGGTTACTGGCCTGGCCCAACTACGCGGTGTGCGCGCAACGGGCTGCACCGACGTTGGTCCCATGTGTCAGCGACTAATCTAGCATGAAGCGGTATCCATCAATCTGGACCGCATGATTATAGCACGATCGACGGCTCAGCGTCGTCGTCTCCGTCGCACGACACACGCGAGATTCTAACCCTATCTCTATGGTGGGGGTCGTCAGGGGATTACAAGGTCTCTAGCTAAGTACAGTAAGGTGGGAGAACAAGCTTATCAACGATGGCGGTTCGAATGGTGGTCGCGGCGGCTCCTGGGGCGGCTCCTAGCGATGGCTTCCTTCCATCACTACAGCGGAGGGCTCCGGTGAAATTCCGGTGGTGTGGTGCTCTCCTTGCTCTGGGGACGGGCCAGAGAGGTTTCTGGGTGAGAGAGGAGTGGAATGGTGTGCGTTTTGAGGCAGGGGGAGGGGTCTATTTATACCCCAGTGAAGGGAGCAGGGCGGCATGGTTTTGGCTTGTCGGCGACGTCGTTACAGTGTGCTATCGGCATGGCTGAGTGCGTAGGCCGACGTAGGGCTTCATGGCGGTCGTCATGTGCATTGTGGCACGACGAGGCGCAGTCTCCATCGTTCGGTGGCATCCATGCTCTGATCCTGTACAGCGGGTGTTTGTCACGGTGTACGGTGGTCACGGAGCACGTTGGGTCAAACGGGCATGTCTGGGAGATTCCTGGCGTCGAGGCGATCGCATTGACGCAACACGAGAGCAAGACGCGACGTGGTTGCACGGGGTGGCTCGGTGCTCTGGCGCGGCGATCATCATGGTCGAGAGATAAATGGGAGCGGCTACGCTGGCGTCTCCACGGGATGGCGTTGGTCGAGGCATACACAGGCAGTGGCGGTGAGGTTATGGCTACCTACAAGACATCGTTTGCGAGGGCGGCGCGGCGTGTAGCAGTGTGTCCACGTCGGGGTGACATGGGTGAGCTTAGATACGGTCGGCACTAATAAAAATGGTGACTGAGAGGGGCTCAATTGCACGGGCTAGTACTTAGTTGAGTAAGGGCGAGTAGTGGAGGCTGTGTAGAGTACAAGGATGATCAACAGATTCATTACAATAGTGTAGAGTTGGTAAACTTGTATTGTTCTTACTAAGTGTTTGATTAAATGGCTGCAAGAACTAAACCTTTGAATTTTCAAATTCTTTTTGGTGGGTGTGTTGGTCATATTCTTAGTAGTCTCTGGGTGCAAGGGTTTGCCAAGTGGTGAAGGTTTTCCAAAAATGAGTATCTTGATGCATAAGATAGATTCAATTTTGAAATGTCCTTCAAATGAATTTGAATTTGTTTCTGCAAGTTTTGAAAGATCACTTGTGTTCATTGTTACTTGTTCTAGCAAGGTGGGAACAGAAATGGAATTGTTTCTGTTTGAAATCAGTTAATAGAGATGCTCAAAGTGAGCTAGGTGTTAACTTTTGCAAAAATGACCATCAGGTCATATGCTTTATATATTGATCTTCTTTTGCTCTGTTTTGGGTTTGAATTGACCTAGATGATATGGTTTTGATCTTTAAACCAAAACCTCATCATTTACAACGAACAAACATGGCATTCCAAGCATTCACCAACATTCATAAACACACAAGTATTAATATAGTTTTTAATATTAAAATCTTTTGTTAACCCTAATTTTGTTAGATTAGAAATTGATATCCTCATTAATAATTTTGAGATTTTACAACAACTCCTCTCCCCTCCCTCATTTCCCTCCCTCGCCCCATAACACCTCTCCCTCGAGCTCCAGATCTCGCCCTTAGCCCCCCTTGCCATGGCAGGAGAGATGTCGTGGTATTGCTGACAAATACGCCATGGAGGGGTCCTCCCAGTGCGTGTTTAGAGACGTGGGGTAAGGCAGATAGTTGACGGTACGAGGTAACACAGCTTACCCAGGTTCAGATCCAACGACGGTGGTGGAATCCTACTCCTGCTATAAATCACTATAATGGCAATACGCCGAGTTACAGGGCTTGCTTCACTGTGTGAGGTATGAGTTGTGTCTTGCCCTAAAGGCTCCCATATGCCGGGATTATATAGTCACCAGGTCCTAGGGTTACATGGAAAGTCCTAGCCTGACAGGTTACAGAGTCCTACACTGCATACAACTAGTCTAGCGTGTCTTGCACTCCAAGGCTTCGGGTACGTCGGTGACTCCTACGTAGACTTCCTTTATCTGGCATGGGCCTCCCTTCTGGATCCATCTAACTGGGCTATCCAGCAGGCCATGGGCCATGCTACCAACTATGTGCCACCCGGGTTATCCGGATAGGAGACATGCTATGAGGATACCCATATAGGATATCCCCAACAGTAGCCCCCGGAGAACTCCGAGATCTTGCGCCGTCTTGCCTCTTCAGGTTCAATGCTTCGTCTAGATGGATGTCGGCAAATCGTCAAGCAATATCTTGTAGTCCTCCCAAGAACCCTGCAATTTTCTTCGTCTTCAACTTGTAAGTCGACGAAACGCTGAATCTTCCATCGTACTCTTCTCGTAGCTGGACTGGATCTGTCCATGCCAAAATATTCCAATGTGATAGTTCACCTACCCGTGTCAGCTACAACAACGTAGACATAGGTCAGCGACGCCTCGTAACTCACACATGCAGAGAAAACAATCATGTCTGTTTTCCCGTGCGAAGGATACGAACCGTTGGCAGTGGCGATTGGGAACATGGCAAAATTTCCGCGCACGCGCACACACACACATCATCCATGCGACAACCATTCGATCATTTGCACGAATCTTGACGCTGGGGGTTATAAATTTCAATCGTGGTAGATTTCATCTTTTCACCTCATTCTCCCCCTGCGTCATCGTCTTCCTCCTGCGAGCATCTCCTCGAGCCCTCCGCGCGCATGCGAAAAACCCTAATCTCCCCAATCTCTCAGTCACCTCTCTCCCCTCCCAATGGTGAGCAGTAGCTCCAACCCATCCATGGTAGCACGGCTGATGTTGCGGCAAAGCCGGCGAGCTCCGTCCAGGTGCCCCCAGAAGGTTTGGTGCTGCCACGGTACGCTGTGGTGGAGTCCATCGGCGATGACCATATTCCAGCGGCACTGGAGCCGCTGGAGGAGGAGGGTGACTCCCATAAGGGGGAGTGGTGCGGCTCTTATATCACCAACAATGATATCAAAGAGCTGCTCGTCGAAGGTTACCTCCTCTTGACGGAGGGGCTTGTCTGGCGGGCGGCATCGGCGAGGTTACCCCTTCTCCCCAAGCCGGAGAGAAGGTGTACCTCAAAGTACAGTTGGTACGTGGTGTCTCCCTCCCGATCTCCGACTTCTTCCTTTCTGTCCTTAGCCACTTTCGGGTTCAACCTCAGAACCTATCCCCCAACAGCATCCTCGTGCTTAGCAACTACGCGACGCTTTGTGAGGGTTACCTAGAGATTAGGCCTAGTTTAGACTTGTTCATCTACTTCTTTACCGTCAAGAGGGAAGCCGTAGCGAGCAAGGATGAGCTCAGGAATTGCGGAACAATTAGCTTTCAGATCTGACCTGGCCGGCGGTTCCTCGACATCGTCGGCCATGAGTCCTACAAGAACTAGCAGCAGACATACTTCTACTGCCCAGATATCCCTCTGGCCGGCCGAGATGGTGTAACATCCCAAAAATCATGATTTGAAAAGTCTGCATATCATTCATGCATTCATAACATTTGGTCATTTCAAACAAGATTTCAAAATAGGAAACCATGTAATGCCTATTATTTTATGTAAGAAAGACAATGGTTTTATTTTTACTTTCAAAGTATGAGAATTCTTTGGTTTGATCAGAAATGTTTTGAAGTTGAATGCAAATCTTGCACAAAGTTTTCCAAAACAAAATTCAATATAAAACCATTTATATGCCTATTATATATATCAATAAGGCAAGGTTTTATTTTTTATTTTCAAAGGATCAAGTGTGGATGATTAAACAATAGTGTTTTATACACAATTGTGTGCTTTGTTCACACTACAAAAATCCAGAGAAAATTTCAAAATCAAACTCATTTGAATTTTAATTGAAAAAGATTCCCGAAAATTCAAACAGAAAACAAAAAGGCAAAAATAAAAAAATAAAAATGCTCACCACCTATCTAGCCCAATCCCACTATCGGCCCAGCAAGCCCACCCGGGCCATTCCCCCTCTGCTCCCTCTCTCACGCGCGTAGCTCTACCCACAGCCACTGACATGCGGGCCCCACTGCCACCTCAGCCCTTCTTCCCCAAATCATGCCCGCGGACTGCGTTGCCGCTGCCGTTGCTGCCGATAATGGCGCGGCGTAATTAGCCGTGAATTCGTAGGCGTTTCCTGTCGAGCTGCTGCCTACTTAAGCCCTACACCCCACGGTCATTTCCCCCCTCTCAGCACACTCTCTCCGCCACCAGGCTGCCGGCAATTCGCTCTGCACCTCTGTTGCCCGACGCGCTCCGGCGAACTATTCTGTTGAGTCTAGCGTGCCCCTCTACCTATCATTCATACGAGCGTACTTGCCAGGCCCTGGCGCATATGCTCACACCTTTAGTTTGCTCTAAACCGCCCAGGAACGTCGTCTCCATCGAGCTTCTTGAACGATAGGAGCGCCGCCCAACTCCGGTGAAGAATCATGGTAAAGTCCGTCGTGTCTCTATGCGTCTCCTAATGCCTTTGGTTCATCTTATTTCGCCATAGAACGTCGCCTTCATCTCCGACAGTAAGAATCAGACGCGGGCATGAACTCTGTCGAGGTCTTCCCACCACCACAGCACGCCCCCGTCCACACCGATGATTCGTTGAGCTTCCTCGCAACTTTGCGATGCTGGTAAGACCAACCACAGCCCCCAACCCCCTCTGTAGCCGCCGGAACCTCACTGGCAGAGCGTCGCCGTCGTGTCGCCGTCGCTAGCGCCGCCAAGTTTTGGTCACTGAATCTGCACCATTAGATTTGAATCGCGAGGATAGGATTAGATCGAGTACGAATCGGTATCCTTTGATCTGGGCCACTGGATCTAACTTAGATCCAACACTCCACGTTGGCCGATCCGTGCATATCGGTACCGTCCAATCAGAGCACGCCACTTGTGGGTGATGTTTAAATAAAAATCCAGAAAAGATTTTTGAATGTTTAAACTTGTAAAATTCATAATTTTTGATATGATTGTCAAAAAAAATGCAAATAATATATCAATGGATTCACAAAAATAAATCCTACACTACTGTGGGTTTGGTTTTGTATTTTTATTCTTTTAAAACGGAATTTTATGCAGAGACATTTATAGGCTTATTTTGAGTATAAAATTGTTTAAAAAATGTTTTTAAGACTAATTTTAGTTTATCTAGTCTATAAAAGTTTAGTTTTGTGTTTAGTACTGTTTACTTGTCTTGTTTGATTTGGGAAAATCATCACATGGCATTTGCATGCATTCATATATTTTTGCTTGATTAATTTGAATGTGAATTTGGTGCTATCATTTTATGTGTAGATTTTGGTGCTAGTGGTGATTGTGATTGTGAGGATTTTTGCTACTCCCCCAACTACCAAGGCAAGTGTTGCTTCATGTATTTGTCCCATTATTTTATTATGCACTAGTGATATTTTTATAGGGCTTGCATGAGATTTTTGCTAAGTATCTATATGCTATGCTATGGGAAATCCTAGTAGTTGTAGTCTTGGTAGAATTTGCTCTAAGTTAAGATACTTGTTATATTGCCATGCTTAGCCTAGCTAGTTGCCAACAAGGGTGGATTATATACATACTATGGAAAATATTGTTAAGTCTTTGACTTGTGTTTTTTGTAATAAAATAACTAAGTGAATGAATCACTGGGTGGAATGGTATGTTTGGGTTATGTTGAGTGGTTACACAAGGCCCATATCTATGGTCTACCTTGTGTATCACACTTGTGGAAAGCCACCCAGAACAAAGGGATTTGAGATACTTAGTGTTTAAAAGCTTCTAGTGCAACCACATGGCATATGGGCTCTGCCTTGATCATATAGGTTGCAATAACTTAGCCAAATGGACAGTGGTGGTAGCATGATAGTTTGGAGCGCGTCCATTTGGTCTAAGGAAGGCTTCTGAAAGGTCTCGTCTCGATGCATGTCAAGTCTTGTGGGGAAAGTGCACCACCTCTCAAGAAGGAAAAATCTAAGTACTTAGCCGTGTCCCCGGCAATGGACAATTTGGTCATAAAGACATTGAAGCTATCAAGGATCTCCTCATCCCAATTTCTAAGTTAAAAACTTGTGGTTGAACAAGGGTAAAGGTTCACCAATGTCTATTAGTGGTTCCTTGGGAGTTTTTGTCAAACAAAAACTTAGTGTTTTCAACTAATAGGGAAAACCTATCTTGAGCAAAGCAAGCCTAAGATACACTTAGCCAAATTCATATAGAAGCTAGAAAGTACTATTATACTAAGGTATCATTTGCCAATACTATTCCAATGTATTGACCCACTATGGTTGTAACTTGTGATGTTGAAGGTTACTCTGATGAGGATTAGGGTTATGAGTCTACACTCAACATGCTTGCCTGTGGCACACGAAGATAAAGACTTTACTTTATTTACTTATGTTGAACTCTTGTATTATCCTATGGCTATGGAGTTGTAAAAGACTATGTTATCTCTGGAATGACGATGTAATAAAGACCTTTGCATCTGTGTACTTCATCTTAAACTATGGATGCTAGCATTTGATCTAGGGACTAGCATTGCAATCACAGGGACCATTACCTTTATAAAGGGTGGGTCTTCTGTATGAACATACCCGGACTTTGTCGATGGGGCCGTCGCTGAAGCCCCGACATGGAGATCGCAGGCCTCCCTCCCCTCCGACAATGATGCTTCCCGTGCCATAAGGCGGATAGAGTGGTTCGTAGAGACGGGTCTGACTGGGTTGGACCTAGCCATGTGCTGGTTCGTCAGGCGGATCCTGCCTCTATAGCACCGCTTGAAGCTGATGCACCAGTACACCAAGAATAGGAAAGATAGCCTCCGCATCTCCGAGGACAATTTCTCGAGGGACTCCTTCAAGCTCTGCCTCAAGGACATCGTCAAGGTGAAGGACAGGAAGCATGGCTTCACCATCACCTACGACATGTTCGAGGAGGGCAAGTGCCCAGAGGTACCTGTTTATTTTTCGTGTATGACATATACTCCAGCTCTTCTGTCTAACCATTACCATTTCATCTAACACTTTTGGATTTCACTTAATAGCTCAAAAGTCTAGAGGAGGATAGCATGGCTGTCCAAATCTACGACCCCAAGATGAAGGAAGTCACCATCGTGTCCGACGATGATGTCCTGTTAGCGCGAAAGCGGAAGAGTTCCACCTCTGACGTTGCCGACGGAGGCAAGAAGAAGAAGACGGAGGGTGGAGCCTCCACGAAGACTACCGCCGCCCTGGAGACGGAGAAAAGAAATATTACCGGGATCCCTTTTACCAAAGCACCCACTATTGTGTAAGTTTCTCATCCTCTGACATTGTCCATTGCTCGTCTTATTACCGTACTTATACTTTTGCACGCTTTTGAAGAAGGCCAGTATAAGTTTGAAGAAGACCTCCAAAACATTGGGGCTTCTAAAAACATTAGAGACATGTTGCACCGAGATGTGTCGCACCAAGCATCTCCCGCCATCACCCCTACCACTCCCAGTGTCAAGCCTGCCACCGCTCCTACAAGCTCTCTAGCTAAGGATGCATCTGGCCCTTCAGCCATGGAAGTGGACCCAGGTGTCTCCGCGGATCTTGTCCTAGTCGACGAGCAGGTGACAAAAAAGTACTACTTCCAAAAATGGTTGAAGCTCTGGCTAAGGATGCCATCAGTAGAAGTAAGGCGATGGTGGTATGCGGAACGTCTGTCGAAGGCGGCGCCTCTGCACCCAGGATATCCACAAAGCTTCCGAAGATAGTCTACCTGGCGCTTACGTCGAGTAGCTCAACTCTGGCTCCTGGTGCGGCTCCAACATCTCCGACTTGCGGTCTTGAGGAGCTCCTCAGGCAAGCTGATATCCTACGAGCAAATAGCCTTTCCTTCAGCAAGATATTTGCCGAGAGCGCCACCAGTCTCAAGATCATCGCACTTGTAAGTTTTATTTGCCTTTTTCATTTCATATGAGTATCCCACTGTAGCCCCCGAGGATTTAGACGAAAAACCATAGGTCTTTGCGTCTGAATGCTCTAAGAGTGACTAAGCTAGAAAACTTCGCATTGTAGCCCCCAAGTATTTAGTTTGAATGAATTATTCTAACTAGATACTTTTAGAGTAGAATACGCAGTGTTTGTAAACTTAATACTATAGCCCCCAAGCCTCTAGTTGAAACAGAATTAGTTCCGACTAGATGCTTAAGGAAAGACTAAGCATACTTGCTGAATTAAAAACTCGTACTGTAGCCCCCAAGCTTCTAGTTGAAAATTGAATGTTCCGACTAGATGCTTAAAGAAAAACTAAGCATTTTTTCGAGTTAGAAACTCTCACTATAGCCCCCAAGCCTCTAGGTGGATAGTTATCCTGCTAGATGCTCCAAGTAGACTAAGTGGTTTTGATCTTCTTTCCATAGAACGAGAATGCTCGGAGAGGCATCACCAACGAGAATTTCCACAAGATGCACGCGGAGTTGGAAGCTGAAAAGGGTAAAACTGCTTTCTTGAAGGAACAAATCACCAAGAGCAAGAGTCTGTTTTTCCTTTCAATTTTGCAATCAACTTGGTCTTGTGCCATCACTCTCCGTCTACTCACTATGTACTGTTCTTTCTCCGACTTGCAAAAACCATCGCCAAGGCCAAGGACATTGTTGAGAAATCCAAGCACATTGAGTTGCTAGATAGCGAAAACAAGATCCTTAAGCAGGAGAGGACTGATACCCTGAAGATGCATGAGGAGTCCATGAAGGCATTGTAGGAGTCCGCCAACACGGAGATGAATCGCCTAAAGGAGGAAATTGCAATCCTCAGGGATCAGAAGAAAGCTGCCGATGAGCCGAATCAGCGCAACCTAGAGGCTTACAAGATTCTCGGACAAGAGTGGGACTCCATGGCGGAGACACTCCAGCAAGCAGAGGCGAGCATCCTTGGTAAGCAATTCTCTGTCTTGTACTTCTGTAAGCCAGGTACTTTGAACTTTTGTGTTATTGAACTCATGTGCTTCTTTGTCGGAAATGCAGCTCCTATTGGTTTGACCAAGTCTCCTCCTCTACCAAAGGAATGCATGGTCCTCGCCGGGAACTTCATCAACACCGCCGTCAAGCAGGCCAAGGAGATCGCCAAGCCCCTCAATATCAATATCAAGGCGGTGGACTCCATGATGAAGTACTCGGAGATCTTGCGTTAAGCCCCCGAGCGTATCGTAAGCTGGAAAGCTTCATGTACCCGGGCTGGCGCAAGGATGTCTCTAGCAATGGACAAGGCGCACTACGAAAACACCAACCTCGACACGGTGACCTTGGGTCTTCCTGACGTGGATGATGAAAGCCAGAAGATTGACCACAAGGCTTTCTGGGCATCGCTCGCGGGTTTTGACAAAAATAAATCCTACACTACTGTGGGTTTGGTTTTGTATTTTTATTCTTTTAAAACGGAATTTTATGCAGAGACATTTGTAGGCTTATTTTGAGTATAAAATTGTTTAAAAAATGTTTTTAAGACTAATTTTAGTTTATATAGTCTATAAAAGTTTAGTTTTGTGTTTAGTACTGTTTACTTGTCTTGTTTGATTTGGGAAAAATCATCACATGGCATTTGCATGCATTCATATATTTTTGCTTGATTAATTTGAATGTGAATTTGGTGCTATCATTTTATGTGTAGATTTTGGTGCTAGCGGTGATTGTGATTGTGAGGATTGTTGCTACTCCCACAACTACCAAGGCAATTGTTTCTTCATGTATTTGTCCCATTATTTTATTATGCACTAGTGATATTTTGTATAGGGCTTGCATGAGATTTTTTGCTAAGTATCTATATGCTATGCTATGGGAAATCCTAGTAGTTATAGTCTTGGTATAATTTTATATAAGTTAAGATACTTGTTATATTGCCATTCTTAGCCTAGATAGTAGCAAACAAGGGTGGATTATATACATGCTATGGAAAATATTGTTAAGTCTTTGACTTGTGTTTTTGCTTAATAAAACAACTAAGTGAATGAATCACCTGGGTGGAATGGTATGTTTGGGTTATGTTGAGTGGTTTCACAAGGCCCATATCTATGGTCTACCTTGTGTATCACACTTGTGGAAAGCCACCCAAGAACAAAGGTATTCGAGATACTTAGTGTTTAGAAGCTTCTAGTGCAATCACATGGCATATGGGCTCTGCCTTGATCATATAGGTTGCAATAACTTAGCCAGATGGACAGTTGGTGGTAGGGTGATGTGTTGGAGCGCGTCCATTTTGTCTAAGGGAAGGCTTCTGAAAGGTCTCGTCTCGATGCATGTCGAGACTTGTGGGGAAAGTGCACCACCTCTCGAGAAGGAAAAATATAAGTACTTAGCCGTGTCCCCGGCAATGGACAATTTGAGCATCAAGACATTGAAGCTATCGAGGATCTCCTCATCCCAATTTCTAAGTTAAAAACTTGTGGTTGAACAAGGGTAAAGGTTCACCAATGTCTATTGGTGGTTCCTTGGGAGATTTTGTCAAACAAAAACTTAGTGTTTTCAACTGATAGGAAAAACCTATTTTGAGCAAAGCAAGCCTAAGCTACACTTAGCCAAATTCATATAGAAGCTAGAAAGTATTATTATACTAAGGTATCATTTGCCAATACTATTCCAATGTATTGACCCACTGTGGCTGTAACTTGTGATGTTGTAGGTTAATCTGATGAGGATTAGGGTTCTGAGTCTACACTCAACATATTTGCCTGTGGCACATGAAGATGAAGACTTTACTTTATTTACTTATGTTGAACTCTTGTATTAGTCTATGGCTATGGAGTTTTAAAAGACTATGTTATCTCTGGAATGATGATGTAATAAAGACCTTTGTATCTGTGTACTCCATCTTAAACTATGGATGCTAGCATTTGATCCAGGGACTAGCATTGCAATCATAGGGACCTTTACCTTTATAAAGGTGGGGTCTTACATATGGTATCAGAGCACTGTGTTTCCTGTAGGATTATGACCCTAAGTTGGATTAGACTAAGAAACCACTAAGGAAAATTTAAACACTTTGTAAAATTCCACACTTGTCTTTTCTTTCGTAAACTTTTCTAATCTTTTTTCTCATCTCTATTTGTAGATGAACTCCATCAATGAAGCCGTCAGGAAGGGACCACTCATGACCATGACTTTGGAGTGTGAGACGGAGTTTCCCAAAGCACTCAAGAACCTTATGGTTACCATGGGGATACATGGTGCAGTTGTGTACAAGTGATTCCCTGTGATAGATGAAGGAGAAGAGTATTGGTGGGTGCAACTTCACTTGTACAAAAACAACGAAGACAACCACAAAGAGTCAGGATTCTGCATGGTCACCAACTCTAAAATGCACACAACATTCTTTGACTCTGCAAGAAATGCAGCTTGGAATGTTATCAAGGAGCTTGGTGATACACTCAAGTGTAGAATGCTCAACTCTCAAAATGACCTTAGAGAAGAAAAGAAGCATACCCAAGACTTAGAGGCTACCAATCAACGTCTAAGGGAAGACATCACAGACTTAATATGGGAGTCTTGTAATCAAGATAGACGGATTGCCACTAAGGATGCCCTAATAGCTATCTTGTCTAGTGAGTGAGAATTGTAACGTACTCTGTTAGTTGGACCAGCATACTTGTCGTTTTACTCGCAAAAAATTTGTGTAAGTTATATTGAACCTTGGTGTTTGTATTGGATTTGTGTATGCCATGACTTGTATGTTTTATTGTTAAAAGTGTGCTTGTGTTTTTATTGTCTTGTGATTTTTCCTACCTGTATTGATTCTAACCTTTCTCTATATTATAAAATAGATGCCTAACATTGTTATCAGTACTGCCGAGGAGTTCAAGCAAACTCGTTTCGGTTCTCGTCTTGTGGAGCTCACTAGTGTGCTCAAGCTTCCACTTCCTAGTATCACGACACTTCAGCTCACCAAGTTTGAGAGGAAGGACCTTTGGGGCTTCAGAGTCACACAGCCGGGACGCCAGACAGAGCCACCCATGGAGGACATCACCTTCAAGCTGATGCATGATGACAAAGAGAATGGCTTAGATGTAGTCATGTAGGAGTTACTTGGACGCCTCGTTGGGAGTCACTCCACTGAGCTTAGAGGCCTCTACTTTCACCCGTTCGGGAGGCGTGACGAGCAGGGTGAGGCAGTAGAGTATGATGATGCTACTAGAGAGACGATTAAGCCAGTTCGTCTGTACCTTCAGGACCTAGAGGGCCTTATTAGACACCTTGACATCGATAGGACCAACTTCATGCTTAGCAATGATGAGTTCCAGGTTCAGTTAAGGGAGAAGGACAAGCTCTTCGCAGAGCAAGACGAGATCGTCAAGGAGATGGAGGCCAGATTCGAGAGCCAGGACAAGAAGTTTAAGAATCAGGAGAAGAGAGTCCAGGAAAGGAACAAGAAGATCAGGTAGATGAAGGATGAGTCAGAGGCCAAGGACTTTGAGCTTGAGCACCAGCAGGGAGTGATTGAGAGGCTTCGCTCACAGAAGAGGGCCCTCAGGGCAAAGATCGAGGCCTTGACCACTAGTGTAGAGGAGTACAAGGCCGCCATGGAGAATGCAGGTCTTTCTCTTGTTGACGTGGAGGTCGACATGGAGGAGTAGCATAGACTACTCGACTATCTTTTATCTATCCTACTTTGATTATTGAGTCGCAATGACCATCCAACATGTGGATGGCTTCCTATTGTGTGTTTGCATTTTAAAAACCTGTAGTTTATGTCGTTCAAACTCTATGTTATTTTGAGCTTGGTTATTATGATTGTTTCTATGTGATGTATTGTGCATGTTAAGCATCTATGGGTATCTCATTCTTATCCTTATTGAAACCACAGATGCCTCCCCGTCGTGCCAACCCCAACCCAAACAACAACAATAACGTCACTCCCAAGATGCAGCAGTTGATGACAGCTCAAGCTCAACTGATGCAGATGATGACACAGTTCATGCAAATTCAGAATCAGAACAACAATAAGAACAACAAAAACAATCAGAACAATCCTCCAACATTTGACATGCTCACTAGATTTCTAAGACTGAGGCCTACAAAGTTCTCGGGAACCACTTATCCAATGGTAACCAATGACTGGTTACATTCGGTGAACAAGGACTTAGTGAAAGTTGGCTGAACCGACGAGGAAAAAGTCAGGTTTGCAGCACATCTGATTGAAGGACCGACAGCAACCTGGTGGGACAACTTTTAGATCACCACTCCCCTTGAGGATGTGACTTGGGCTATTTTTGAGGATGGATTCCGTACAGCTCACATCTCATCCGGAGTGATGAACTTGAAGAAAAAGGAGTTCCACAACCTGAAGCAGCGTCACCGCAGTGTGGCTGAGTACATTGAGGAGTTCAACAATCTGGCGCGCTATGCATCGGATGAAGTTGATACTGATGCTAAGAGGAATGAGAAATTCCTCGAAGGACTAAATGATGAGCTGAACCTGCAGCTGTTTGTTGCCTATTTCCCAACCTATCAATCACTTTGTGACAAGGCTACCATCTTGGAGAACAAGATGAAACAGGTTGAGGGTAGGAAGAGGAAGCATATCTTTGATAAGTACAACTCGGGATCGTCTCACAAGCGTTCCCATCATGATGACGGTGGAAGTTCTGGATTCCACAAACATGGAAAGTACAACAACCACCACAACCACAACCGTCATCATGACAACACGCATCATCGCAGTCATGATAATGACAAGTATAAGAACCACAAGAGTGGACACAAGAGCCACCATAGTGGGAGTGGAAATGGAAGTCAGCCTGTAAAGAAAGATCTCAGTCAGGTTGAATGTTTCAAGTCTAAAAAGATGGGGCACTATGCTAGTGAGTGCCCAAAAAAAAGTTGAAGGTGCCAACAAGCCCAATCCCTTCCAAAAGGGACAAGTGAACCAAATTAATGTGGAAGAAATATATGAAGAGTCTGATGCCGTGGCTGGTAAGTTCAAGCTCAATTCTTTTCCAGCACTTGTTCTTTTTTATACTGGCGCATCGCATTCATTCATATCAAGAGAATTTGTTGATAAAAATGGACTACCAATTGAAAATATTGGGTGTCCTATAAAAGTAAGCTCTCCCGGTGGAGAGATGATAGTGAGCCTCGGATGTCGTGGTCTAGTGATAGAATTTGGGAAGTATAAGTTTCCGGTTAGTTTGATAATCCTGGATTCCCAAGGATTGGATGTTATTCTGGGCATGTATTGGATGACCAAGTATGAAGGAGTACTACATTGTGCCAATCGTACTGTCACACTCACAACCCCGGATAATAAAAGGATTAGATTCAGGTCTAACTTTGAATCAAAAGGGAGTAAGCTAAATTCTCTTAAGGGGGTTAGCATAGACAGTGTGCTAATTGTGAGAGAGTACCTGGATGTGTTTCCAGAGGAATTACCTGGAATGCCACCAGATAGAGATGTTGAGTTTCTGATTGACTTGCTGCCAGGATCTGGACCAATAGCAAAGAGACCTTACAATATGTCAGTTGATGAGTTGAAAGAACTCAAGAAACAGCTTGGAGAACAGTTGCAGAAAGGATTTATTCAACCAAGTTCTTCATCTTGGGGTGCACCAGTCTTGTTTGTTTAAAAGAAAGATATAAGTCAAAGGTTATGCATAGATTACCATTCACTCAATGAGGAATATCAAGAACAAGTATCCTTTGCCTAGAATCAATGATTTGTTTGATCAGCTAGAAGGAGCCCAAGTGTTCTCAAAGATTGATCTCCAGTCAGGCTACTTTTAGCTAAAGATAGGGAACAAGACATACCAAAAACTGCTTTCACCACTAGGTATGGTTTGTATGAGTACACTGTGATGCCATTTGGTTTGACAAATGCACCAGCCTACTTCATGAATACGATGAACAAGGTGTTCATGGAATTTCTTGACAAGTTTGTTGTCGTATTCATCGATGACATTTTGATCTACTCCAAGAGCAAAGAAGAGCATGAAGAACATTTACGATTGATACTTGAGAAGCTTAGGGAGCATAAGCTGTATGCCAAATTCAACAAGTGTGAATTCTGGCTGAATGAAGTCGGATTTCTCGGACATATTGTGTCAAAATATGGTGTAGCGGTTGATCCCGCAAAAGTGTCAGCTGTAACCGAGTGGGAATCTCCTAAGTCAGTGAAAGAAGTACGTAGTTTCCTTGGCTTGGCAGGATACTATAGAAGATTCATTGAGAATTTCTCAAAGGTAGCAAAGCCAATGATAGAAATACTTAAGAAAGACAAGAAATTTGATTGGACTGAAGGATGTGAACTCAGTTTCCAAGAGTTGAAGAAGAGACTAGTGATAGCACCAGTCTTATGTCTGCCAGATTTGGAGAAGGATTTCCAAGTGTATTTTGATGCATCACACCAAGGATTAGGTGTAGTTCTGATGCAAGAAGGGAAAGTTGTATCTTATGCCTTGAGACAACTCAAAACTCATGAAGTAAATTATCCTACTCATGACTTAGAGTTAGCCTCTTTTGTCCATGCACTCAAAACATGTAGACATTATCTTTTGGGAAAGCAATGTGAAGTGTTCACAGATCACAAAAGTTTGAAGTATATCTTCACTTAGAAGTAAATCAATATGAGATAAAGAAGATGGATAGAACTCATCAAGGGCTATGACTTGAGTTTCCAATACCACCCCGGTAAAGCAAATGTTGTAGCGGATGCATTAAGCCGTAAAGTTTATGTGAATGGCCTCACTAAGGGAGAATTGCCAGATGATCTATGTGCCCAATTCAAGGATATCAAATTGGAGATAGTGCCTGAGGGACATCTCATGTCATTGGATGTTCAACCCACCTTGTTGGACAAAATCAGGGAAGCCCAGGAGACGGACAAGGAAATTGAAGAGATTAATGGAAAAATTAGCAAAGGGAAAGCCAAAGGATTCCATGAAGACGAACATGGTACTTTATGGTATGGAAAACGTATCTGCATTCCGCAAGATCCGGAACTTTGGAAACTGATTTTACAAGAAGCACACAACTCACCATATTCCATTCATCCGGGTAATACCAAAATGTACATGGATGTGAAGGAATTTTTTTGGTGGAATAATCTCAAGAAAGACATCGCAGAACATATTCCTTTGTGTGATGTGTGTAGTAGAGTGAAAGTGGAACATCAAAAACCAGCAGGATTGTTACAACCACTACCTATTCCTGATTGGAAGTGGGACAAGATTGGCATGGATTTCATCACCGGACTGCCAAGGACTAGATCAGGATATGATTCTATTTGGGTCGTGGTAGATCGCCTAACTAAACTGGCTCATTTCATACCCGTGAAGACAACCTATACAAGTGCTAAGTTAGCCAAGATTTATATGAAAAGGATCGTGTGTCTACATGGAGTACCCAAGAGTATTGTGTCTGATAGAGGAACCCAATTCACTTCTCATTTTTTGCGACAACTGCATGAGTCATTGGGAACAAGATTAGAGTTCATCACATCTTTTCACCCTCAAACTGATGGACAGGCCGAAAGGACCAATCAGATTCTGGAGGATATGTTAAGGGCATGTGCCCTAGACTATGGTGCTAGTTGGAATGAAAGTCTGCCTTACGGAGAATTCTCTTACAACAACAACTATCAAGCCAGTATTGAGATGGCACCATTTGAATTTATCTATGGAAGGAAGTGTACTACACCATTGCTATGGAGTGGTGTTGGAGAAAGAAATTTGTTCGGGCCAGAGTTGATCAAAGAGGCTGAAGAGAAAGTCAAATTGGTAAATGGCAGATTGAAGATAGCGCAATCCTGACAGAAAAGCTACGCCGATCCAAAGCGTAGAGAAGTCACCTATGAGGTAGGTGATAGAGCTTATCTTAGAGTCTCACCACTTCGTGGAGTGAAGAGATTTGGAGTCAAAGGAAAATTGGCACCAAGGTATGTTGGAACATTCAAGATTCTGAGTCGCAAAGGAGAAGTGGCTTATGAGATTGAGTTGCCTGAATCACTGTCTGCCGTTCACAATGTGTTTCACGTAAGTCAGTTGAAGAAATGCCATCTGGAGATGGAAGAGACTTCTTTGAAGGATACTATACCTTTGGAAGAGGTTCAGTTGGAAAGTGGTCTCACTTATGAAGAGAAACCTATCAAGATTCTTGAAACTTCAGAAAGAGTCACTCGTACTAAGACTATGAAGTTTTGCAAAGTTCAATGGAATCATCATTCCAAAGAGGAAGCAACTTGGGAAAGAGAAGAGGACCTTTGGAAAGATCATCCTCACCTATTTGCTAGCCAATCCGAATCTCGAGGGCGAGATTCACCTTAAGGGGGTTAGATTTGTAACATCCCAAAAATCATGATTTGAAAAGTTCGCATATCATTCATGCATTCATAACATTTGGTCATTTCAAACAAGATTTCAAAATAGGAAACCATGTAATGCCTATTATTAGATGTAAGAAAGGAAATGGTTTTATTTTTACTCAAAGTATGAGAATGCTTTGGTTTGATCAGACATGTTTTAAAGTTGAATGCAAAGCTTGCACAAAGTTTTCCAAAACAAAATTCAATATAAACCATTTATATGCCTATTATATATATATCAATAAGGCAAGGTTTTATTTTTTATTTTCAAAGGATCAAGTGTGGATGATTAAACAGTAGTGTTTTATACACAACTTTGTGCTTTGTTCACACTAAAAAAATCTAGAGAAAATTTGAAATCAAACTCATTTGAATTTGAGTTGAAAAAGATTCCTGAAAATTCAAACAAAAAAGAAAAGGAAAAAATAAAAACGCTCGCCACCTATCTAGCCCAATCCCACTCTCGGCCCAGCAAGCCCACCCGGGCCATTCCCCCTCTGCTCCCTCTCTCACGCGCGCAGCTCTACCCACATCCACTAACGCGCGGGCCCCGCTGCCACCTCACCCCTTCTTCCCCAAATCACGCCCGCGGACTGCGTCGTCGCTGCCATTGCTGCCGATAATGGCGCGACGTAATTAGCCATGAATTCACAGGCGTTTCCTGTCGAGCTGCTGCCTACTTAAGCCCTACACCCCACGGTCATTTCCCCCACTCAGCACATTCTCTCCGCCACCAGGCTGCCGGTAATTCGCTCTGCACCTCTGCTGCCTGACGCGCTCCGGCGAACTATTTCGGTGAGTCCAGCGAGCCCATCCACCTCTCATTCATACAAGCGTACTTGCCAGGCCCTAGCGCATCTGCTCACACATTTTGTTTGCTCTAAACCGCCTAGGAACGTCATCTCCGTCGAGCTTCACAAACGACAGGAGCGCCGCTCAACTCCGGTGAAGAATCACGGTAAAGTCAGACCACCCCTTGACCCCTGAGCCAAACCACTAAGTCCGTCGTGTCTCTATGCATCTCCTAATGCCTCTGGTTTATCCTATTTTGCCGTAGAACGTCGCCTTCGTCTCCGGCAGTAAGCATCAGACGCGGGCACGAACTCCGTCGAGGTCTTCCAGCCACCACAACACGCCCCCGTCCACACCGACGATTCGTTGAGCTTCCTCACAACTTTGCGATGCTGGTAAGACCAACCACAGCACCCAACCCCCTCTATAGCCGTAGGAACCTCACTGGAAGAGCTCCGCCACCGTGTCGCCGTCGCCGCCAAATTTTGGTCATTGAATCCGCGCTGTTAGATTTGAATCGCAGGGATAGGATTATATCGAGTACGAAATGGTATCCTTTGATCCGGGCCACTGGATCTAACTTAGATCCAACACTCCACGTTGGCCGATCCGCGCGAAGCGGTACCGTCCAATCAGAGCACGCCACGTGTGGGTTCTGTTTAAATAAAAATCTAGAAAAGATTTTTGAATGTTTAAACTTATAAAATTCATAACTGGTGATATGTTTGTCCAAAAATGCAAATAATAGATCAATGGAATTCTAAAAATGCAAATTTTGCTTCTGTTAAAATGGAATTTTATGCAGAGACATTTGTAGGCTTATTTTGAGTATAAAAATTGTTTAAAAAATGTTTTTAAGACTAATTTGAGTTTATCTAGTCTATAAAAGTTTAGTTTTGTGTTTAGTACTGTTTACTTGTCTTGTTTGATTTGGGAAAATCATCACATGGCATTTGCATGCATTCATATATTTTTGCTTGATTAATTTGAATGTGAATTTGGTGCTATCATTTTATGTGTAGATTTTGGTGCTAGTGGTGATTGTGATTGTGAGGATTTTTGCTACTCCCCCAACTACCAAGGCAAGTGTTGCTTCATGTATTTGTCCCATTATTTTATTATGCACTAGTGATATTTTTATAGGGCTTGCATGAGATTTTTGCTAAGTATCTATATGCTATGCTATGGGAAATCCTAGTAGTTGTAGTCTTGGTAGAATTTGCTCTAAGTTAAGATACTTGTTATATTGCCATGCTTAGCCTAGCTAGTTGCCAACAAGGGTGGATTATATACATACTATGGAAAATATTGTTAAGTCTTTGACTTGTGTTTTTGCTTAATAAAATAACTAAGTGAATGAATCACCTGGGTGGAATGGTATGTTTGGGTTATGTTGAGTGGTTACACAAGGCCCATATCTATGGTCTACCTTGTGTATCACACTTGTGGAAAGCCACCCAGGAACAAAGGGATTTGAGATACTTAGTGTTTAAAAGCTTCTAGTGCAACCACATGGCATATGGGCTCTGCCTTGATCATATAGGTTGCAATAACTTAGCCAAATGGACAGTGGTGGTAGCATGATAGTTTGGAGCGCGTCCATTTGGTCTAAGGAAGGCTTCTGAAAGGTCTCGTCTCGATGCATGTCAAGTCTTGTGGGGAAAGTGCACCACCTCTCAAGAAGGAAAAATCTAAGTACTTAGCCGTGTCCCCGGCAATGGACAATTTGATCATAAAGACATTGAAGCTATCAAGGATCTCCTCATCCCAATTTCTAAGTTAAAAACTTGTGGTTGAACAAGGGTAAAGGTTCACCAATGTCTATTAGTGGTTCCTTGGGAGTTTTTGTCAAACAAAAACTTAGTGTTTTCAACTGATAGGGAAAACCTATCTTGAGCAAAGCAAGCCTAAGATACACTTAGCCAAATTCATATAGAAGCTAGAAAGTACTATTATACTAAGGTATCATTTGCCAATACTATTCCAATGTATTGACCCACTATGGTTGTAACTTGTGATGTTGAAGGTTACTCTGATGAGGATTAGGGTTATGAGTCTACACTCAACATGCTTGCCTGTGGCACATGAAGATAAAGACTTTACTTTATTTACTTATGTTGAACTCTTGTATTATCCTATGGCTATGGAGTTGTAAAAGACTATGTTATCTCTGGAATGACGATGTAATAAAGACCTTTGCATCTGTGTACTTCATCTTAAACTATGGATGCTAGCATTTGATCTAGGGACTAGCATTGCAATCACAGGGACCATTACCTTTATAAAGGGTGGGTCTTACAGAAGGAACATACCCGGACTTTGTCGATGGGGCCGTCGCTGAAGCCCCGACATGGAGATCGCAGGCCTCCCTCCCCTCTGACAATGATGCTTCCCGTGCCATAAGGCGGATAGAGTGGTTCGTAGAGACGGGTCTGACTGGGTTGGACCTAGCCATGTGCTGGTTCGTCAGGCGGATCCTGCCTCTATAGCACCGCTTGAAGCTGATGCACCAGTACACCAAGAATAGGAAAGATAGCCTCCGCATCTCCGAGGACAATTTCTCGAGGGACTCCTTCAAGCTCTGCCTCAAGGACATCGTCAAGGTGAAGGACAGGAAGCATGGCTTCACCATCACCTACGACATGTTCGAGGAGGGCAAGTGCCCAGAGGTACCTGTTTATTTTTCGTGTATGGCATATACTCCAGCTCTTCTGTCTAACCATTACCATTTCATCTAACACTTTTGGATTTCACTTAATAGCTCAAAAGTCTAGAGGAGGATAGCATGGCTGTCCAAATCTATGACCCCAAGATGAAGGAAGTCACCATCGTGTCCGACGATGATGTCCTGTTAGCGCGAAAGCGAAAGAGTTCCACCTCTGACGTTGCCGACGGAGGCAAGCAGAAGAAGACGGAGGGTGGAGCCTCCACGAAGACTACCGCCGCCCTGGAGACGGAGAAAAGAAATATTACAGGGATCCCTTTTACCAAAGCACCCACTATTGTGTAAGTTTCTCATCCTCTGACATTGTCCATTGCTCGTCTTATTACCGTACTTATACTTTTGCACGTTTCAGGAAGAAGGCCAGTATAAGTTTGAAGAAGACCTCCAAAACATTGGGGCTTCTAAAAACATTAGAGACATGTTGCACCGAGATGTGTCGCACCAAGCATCTCCCGCCATCACCCCTACCACTCCCAGTGTCAAGCCTGCCACCGCTCCTACAAGCTCTCTAGCTAAGGATGCATCTGGCCCTTTAGCCATGGAAGTGGACCCAGGTGTCTCCGCGGATCTTGTCCTAGTCGACGAGCAGGTGACAAAAAAGTACTACTTCCAAAAATGGTTGAAGCTCTGGCTAAGGATGCCATCAGTAGAAGTAAGGCGATGGTGGTATGCGGAACGTCTGTCGAAGGCGGCGCCTCTACACCCAGGATATCCACAGAGCTTCCGAAGATAGTCTACCTGGCGCTTACGTCGAGTAGCTCAACTCTGGCTCCTGGTGCGGCTCCAACATCTCCGACTTGCGGTCTTGAGGAGCTCCTCAGGCAAGCTGATATCCTACGAGCAAATAGCCTTTCCTTCAGCAAGATATTTGCCGAGAGCGCCACCAGTCTCAAGATCATCGCACTTGTAAGTTTTATTTGCCTTTTTCATTTCATATGAGTATCCCACTGTAGCCCCCGAGGATTTAGACGAAAAACCATAGGTCTTTGCGTCTGAATGCTCTAAGAGTGACTAAGCTAGAAAACTTCGCATTGTAGCCCCCAAGTATTTAGTTTGAATGAATTATTCTAACTAGATACTTTTAGAGTAGAATACACAGTGTTTGTAAACTTAATACTATAGCCCCCAAGCCTCTAGTTGAAACAGAATTAGTTCCGACTAGATGCTTAAGGAAAGACTAAGCATACTTGCTGAATTAAAAACTCGTACTGTAGCCCCCAAGCTTCTAGTTGAAAATTGAATGTTCCGACTAGATGCTTAAAGAAAAACTAAGCATTTTTTCGAGTTAGAAACTCTCACTATAGCCCCCAAGCCTCTAGGTGGATAGTTATCCTGCTAGATGCTCCAAGTAGACTAAGTGGTTTTGATCTTCTTTCCATAGAACGAGAATGCTCGGAGAGGCATCACCAACGAGAATTTCCACAAGATGCACGCGGAGTTGGAAGCTGAAAAGGGTAAAACTGCTTTCTTGAAGGAACAAATCACCAAGAGCAAGAGTCTGTTTTTCCTTTCAATTTTGCAATCAACTTGGTCTTGTGCCATAACTCTCCGTCTACTCACTATGTACTGTTCTTTCTCCGACTTGCAGAAACCATCGCCAAGGCCAAGGACATTGTTGAGAAATCCAAGCACATTGAGTTGCTAGATAGCGAAAACAAGATCCTTAAGCAGGAGAGGACTGATACCCTGAAGATGCATGAGGAGTCCATGAAGGCATTGCAGGAGTCCGCCAACACGGAGATGAATCGCCTAAAGGAGGAAATTGCAATCCTCAGGGATCAGAAGAAAGCTGCCGATGAGCCGAATCAGCGCAACCTAGAGGCTTACAAGATTCTCGGACAAGAGTGGGACTCCATGGCGGAGACACTCCAGCAAGCAGAGGCGAGCATCCTTGGTAAGCAATTCTCTGTCTTGTACTTCTGTAAGCCAGGTACTTTGAACTTTTGTGTTATTGAACTCATGTGCTTCTTTGTCGGAAATGCAGCTCCTATTGGTTTGACCAAGTCTCCTCCTCTACCAAAGGAATGCATGGTCCTCGCCGGGAACTTCATCAACACCGCCGTCAAGCAGGCCAAGGAGATCGCCAAGCCCCTCAATATCAATATCAAGGCGGTGGACTCCATGATGAAGTACTCGGAGATCTTGCGTTAAGCCCCCGAGCGTATCGTAAGCTGGAAAGCTTCATGTACCCGGGCTGGCGCAAGGATGTCTCTAGCAATGGACAAGGCGCACTACGAAAACACCAACCTCGACACGGTGACCTTGGGTCTTCCTGACGTGGATGATGAAAGCCAGAAGATTGACCACAAGGCTATCTGGGCATCGCTCGCGGGTTTTGACACCAGGGTTGCCGAGTTGGTCGTCACAACGTCTTCGTGCCGCTGGAGATCATCGACGGCGACCGCCAGAGCTCCTGCGAGTCCCTCAAGACCACTGACTCCAAAGATGATGGCTCTACTGCTGCGATGATGCTGCCTCGAAGTCTCCTGTGCCAGATGTATGAAAATACACTTTTTAATATTTGTTTCCTCTGGTTTGGTGTATGCAGAAAAACTACTATGTTAACTTAAGGCGGAAAAACAATAGTTGTAATTTCCTGCTACTCAAGTACTAGTTCCAGCATGTAAATATTTTTTAAGCAAGTGCTGGCTTATCCATTACTTTTGTTTTTATGCTTGACCTTTCGTGAGTTGGAAGGCTCGTAGTCGGAACCATGCTCTCAGGTGATGATGCCCAATGGCACCGTCAAAAAACCTAAGCACAAAATCGCCGACAACAAGTGCCAAAAGTCACTACTCCAGAATCCACATAAAAACAACAAAGAACATGTAGACCAGAAAACTTAGCTAACGCCCGTAGGCGGAATTTTCACAAGTCCAAATGCAAAGCTTGCGCATAAAGGTTTTATACGATTCAAAAATGAACACTAAAGGAGGTAAAAGACTCAGAAATATGAGTGAACCAGAGAGCTTTATTTCATTGATCATATAAGAGGTACACAGTAGATTAAAAAAATATGCTAAGTGTAAATAGGACATAGCTGTACTATGTTCCATGGCTGATCAAGATCCGGGTAGTCATCATCCGGGTCACGTCGTTTACGCTTATGATCATCGCTAGGTCTATCCTCAAGTTCATGATTGTTAACGAGGTAGTAAGACCCATTGAGCAGCGCCTTGTTTATGATGAATGGTCCTTCCCATGGCGGGATAATTTGTGTGACTTCTTCTGCTTAAGTCAGAGCACTGGACCCCCCTCTGTAAATGAGCGATGCCGAACGCGGCGACTATGGTAGATGTGTAGCTTCTGCTGGTAGATGGCGGATCTTTGGCATGCCAAAATGCGCTCTTTCTCAAGAAGGTCCATATCTAGGCATCTAGATTCTTTAGCGTCATCTTCGTCGTAAGCAGCAACTCTTGGTGAATCGTGAAGGATGTCGGAAGGCAGGATGACTTCTGGTCCATATACCATGAAGTAAGGGGTGTAGCTGGTGGATCTGTGGGGTGTAGTTCGGAAACTCCACAGCACAGATGGTAATTCCTCCGCCCAGGATCCAGCTGCTCTATCTAGCGATGCCTCAAGACATGGCTTGATTCCCTGCAGAATTAATCCATTGGCTCGCTCAACTTGGCCATTGGACTGTGGGTGTACCACAGATGCTAGGTCAATTCAGATGCCCTTCTCCCAACAATAAGCTTCCACTTCTCTGAGTGACAAGTTTCTACCATTGTCGGTGATAATGCTATGTGGGAGACCAAATCTCACCACTAGATCCCGGACGAACCTAAGGGCAGTTACCCCATCAAGCTTTCTAATGGGTTTAGCTTCTATCCATTTGGTGAATTTATCAACTGCTACTAGCAGATGCGTAAACCCACATGGTGCCATCTGCAATGGACCAACCATATCTAGCCCCCAGACTGCAAACAACCAAGTTATTGGTATTGTTCGCAATTCTTCAGCTGGAACATGTGGTTGACGGGCATAGTACTGGCATCCCATGCATGTTTCAACCAGCTTGTCGGCATCCGCCTTCGCGGTCATCCAGTAGCCTTGCCGGAAGGCTTTGGAGACCAACGATCGAGGAGCGGCGTGATGACCGCAATCTCCGAGATGGATCTCATGAAGGATTTCAATACCTTCTTGTTGGGATACACACTTCAGGTATACACCAGTAGTGCTTATTTTGTAGAGTTGTCCATTGATTATGGTATAGCCCTTTTCTTGACGTACTATTTGCCGACTTTTGACCTCGTCGGTGGCAAAGTTTTGTGTACGATATATTCCATGAACGGTTTTGTCCAAGCCAGAGGGACCTTTGTCACTGTGTGAATGAAAGAGTCAACTCTGTCTGTATTCTTGGTGTCCGCTCCCTTCGTGGATGGTGTCCGTAGATGCTCCAAGAAAACGCCAGGAGGAATTTGTTTGTGTCCTGACCCAAGCTTTGATAGTAGATCAGCCGCCTCATTTTTTTCCCTTGGGACATACTTGACTTCGTAGCCCAAGAAGCTCTTGGCTATCTCGTCCACTTCGTCTCGATATGCCGCCATCATAGGGTTCCACGCGTTCCAGGTGCCAGCCACCTGCTGGGCAACCAAGTCGGAATCTCCATAGCAAACTATGCGCTTGATGCCAATATCCTTGGCTACACGTAGTCCGTTAATGAGTGCTTCATACTCCGCCATGTTGTTTGTAGCCTCGAAGTGGATCTGCAGAACGTAGTGTAGCTTTTCCCCGGTTGGTGACTGCAACAGTACACCAGCCCCCGAGCCATTGAGTAGCTTTGATCCGTCAAAGTGCATCACCCAGTATTCTGGCTTTGGCATAGGGGTAGCATCTGGCATCTCCGTCCAATCTGCAACAAAATCCGCTAAGATCTGTGATTTGATAGAGTCGCGTCTCTTGTAGGTGATATCGAAGGAGGAAAGCTCAATGCCCCACTTCACAACCCTTCCTCTAGCGTCGCTATTGTTGATGATGTCAGACAGTGGAGCTTTGCTCACAATTGTGATAGGGTGCTCCTGGAAGTAGTGCCTTAGCTTCCGAGAAGCAAGGAACACTCCATAAGCTAGCTTCTGGTAGTGCGGGTAACGCTGCTTGGACTCCGTTAAGACCTCTCTTACATAGTAAACTGGTCAATGAACTCCGTACTCATAGCCTAGTTATTTCCGCTCTACCACGACGACGGTGCTAATTACCTGGTTAGTGGTCGCCATGTAAATTAACATAGGCTCCATAGGCTAGAGTGCTGAAAGGATAGGAGCCAACGATAGTATCTCCTTTAGCTGCTTCAATGCTGCATCTGCTTCGTCCGTCCACATAATTTTGTTCGCCTTCTTCAGCAAATTGTACAGTGGCAGAGCCTTCTCTCCAAGTAGGCTGACGAACTGACTAACCGCTGCAGTGTATCCTGTTAGCCGTTGTATGTCCTTCAGGCATGTCGGACGGTTTATGTTTAGGATGACCTTGATCTTCTCTGGGTTGACCTTGATTCCGCGCTGCGAAACGATGAAGCCCAACAGTTTGCCGGCTGGAACCCCGAAGACGCATTTCTTAGGGTTAAGCATCATGTTGTATTTCCGAAGATTATCAAAGGTTTCTTTTAAGTCGGAGATTAAGTCGTTTGACTTTTTAGACATCACCGCTATCTCGTCCACGTAGGCGTGAATGTTCCGATCAATTTGATTGTGTAGGCAACGCTGCATTGTCTGTTGGTATGTAGCACCTGTATTTTTCAGCCCAAAGGGCATCATGACATAGAAAAACGTGTCGTAAGGTGTGGTGAACGAAGTGGCCAATTGGTCCGACTTCCTCATCTTAATTTGGTGGTATCAAGAGTATGCATCGAGAAAACACAAAAGCTCCGAGCCAGCCATCGAGTCAATGACTTGGTCAATGCGAGGCAAAGCAAACGGATATTTGGGACACGCTTTGTTCAAGCCGGTGTAATGAACACACATTCTTAATTCTTTGCTTCCCTTTTTGGGGTCAAGTACAGGATTGGCCACCCATCGGGTGTGAAGGACTTATCGGATAAAACTAGCCTTAAGTAACCTAGCTATCTCTTTGCCTATGGCGAATATCTTCTCATCTTCGAAGCGTCGTAGAGGTTGTTTCACCCGTTTGCATTTTGGATCAATATTCAAGCTGTGCTCGGCAAGTTCCCTAGGTACACCTTTCATGTCGACAGGTTGGCAGGCAAATATGTCCCTATTCTCACGGAGGAACTCGACGAGCGCGCTTTGCTATTTGGGATCCAGGTTTTGTCCCAATGGCGGTGGTCTTGGAGGCATCGCCTATCACAAGTTCCACCGACTTGGTTTAGATGGAGGCCTTAAATGCTGGGGCGGAGTCAGAAATTTGCTTCTTCGACGCCGGCATCTCCGAGGCATCGACCTTGCTCTGGATCTCCTTGAATTCTTCGATGTAGAGGACAGCTTCTGCAAATGCTGCTTCTCCAATCTCGCAGTCCCTTGCCTTGGTAAAGCTTCCGGATACGATGATGACTCCGTTTGGTCCGGGTATCTTGAGCTTATTGTAGACGAAGCATGGCTTTGCCATGAAGGCATGGAATATGTCGCGTCCGAATATGACGTGGTACATGCTCTTGAAGGAGACCACCTCGAAGGTCATGCATTCTTGGCGGTAAATATTAACATCGCAAAAAGCAGCCTGTAGTGTGATGCACCCAAGGGACCGAGCCTCCCGACCAGGAACTAAGCCATGGAAGATGGTGCTAGTCCGCCTTAGTTTAGCCTCCGTCAAGTTCATCTTGTGTAGCGTATCCAGGTACATGATGCTGATGCTGCTTCCACTATCCACCATACATTTGGTGAAGTCATTGCCGTCAATCAGGGGGTTGATGACCATGGCGTACTGGTTCTCTGTAGGGATGAGGTCTGGGTGATCCTTCCTGTCCCAAGTAACTGGAATATCCGACGAGCACAGGTACTAGGGGACTGGGGATAGAGTAGCCATCAGTATCTCATAGAGGTTTTCTATTGTCGGACAGTGGGGGTGCCAAGGAAAGTGCGGAAAATGGCCACCTTCTTCTCGAAGGGGTTCTTGCCCTTTCCATCGCTCTTGGAGGCGTGCTTGGGGTAAACGTCCTCATCCATGTCACTTGAGTCCTTGGACTCCTCTTCCTTCTTCTTCCCCTTGCCCTTGCTTCGCGGTCTGTTCTTCTGACTCTGCTTGTAGCCGGACTCCGGGTCCTCCTTGAGATCGTTGACGAACTTACAATGGCGATTGGTGTGAGTGGCTTTGCCGTTGGCGTCGAGGTGCACAAGGCATGGCATATCACCGTACTCCTCATATTTTTGGGGAACGCGGAGTGCTACCGAGGTAGTTTCACTACCTCGCTGCTTCCCACGACTAGCCCCCCGTCCTCGGCCACGCTGTCCGCCATCACCTTGTCCTACAAATGTCATGGCAACCATGTCGGAGGTTTGCTTTTCTTCTGGCGGGCTCTTCTGCTTGGTGTTGTTGTTCCTCCTAGCTTGAGTTGGAATGGCCATTGCCGGCAGGGAGCCACGAGCATCGCCGATGGCAGCTGCGAACTCACTAGCCAGCTGGATCATCTGGTTGATATCTAGCCGGTGATTGTCCTGCAAGCGCTTCAACTTATGTTGGAGCAACGTACCTTTCTCCAACCCATCGATGAAAGCGGCCATGGTGGTCTAGGCGTGCACTCCTGCGCAGGAATTCTTCATGTCCAGCCAGCGAGAGAGGTAGGCGCGAGATGACTCGTCTTTCTCCTGCATGCACCGCTGTAGATCACCAATAGTATAGGGACGCTTATACGTACCTTTAAAGTTCTTGGTGAACGCTTCTTGCATGTCCAACCAGTTTCAGATGGACTTCTCTGGCAAGTCATCAATCCATTGGTAGGCTGTGCCCGCCATCATCAATGGGAGGTACTTGACGGCGACATTGGGGTTACCCCCGGCGATCTCCACCTTGTTGCCGTAATCCTGCAACCACGTATCTTGTTTGGCGGTGCCGTCATAGGGATTTATGGTCCTGTCAATCTCGAAAACCTTGGGGTAAGTTGCGGTCCGTATTACAGGTCCAAAGCAACGTGGTCCCAAGTATTGTCCTTCCCGGGCCTCGTGAATCTTGTCCAGGCGTGAACGTGCGTCGTATGGCTTAGGGCTTGCTCTTTTCTTCTTGCCGCCAAGGGATGGGCTGCGTGAACGGCGTGGGCCTCCTCCTCCACGGTGGCTGCTAGGGGGTGACGGAGGCGGAGGTGGTGGTGGGTTAGCCATCTTGCTGTTACCCTCCTGCAATGCCTCACGCTTGTCGCGGTTGCTTGTCGGACATGGAGGGTCATGGCGCGACCTGCTCTTGTGCGGTGACCCAGCATACCGCTGCATGATTTAGTACACTATAGTCGTTGACATAACACCAATGAAACACCATTCACTAGTATTACATCCCTCAGGGTGGTACAACAGAAACACAGCAGGTCCAAGACATGACTATAGGTTACAACTCAACTCTTTACAGAAGATCCAGAGAACACTCTAGGTTAAAGAGAGAGAAAGAAACTTCTTACAAAGAAGAATCAGAAATAAATAACTCAAAAACTATCATATTAATAAGACTAATATTTTAACTAATGGTCTGGCATTGCTACTATTTCAATATGCTACAGAAATAGGTTCTATGGCTAGAGATTATATTCCTATCTAATCAGTAACTTCGTCTTCACTTGAGTTGACGTATATGTTGACTTTCTTGACTTTATTGAAGAGCTTTAGCTTTTGATGATGATTACTGAAGCATAACTTGATGTAGACGTCGTCTTAATGGCTTCCGAATCTAGAAAGGGTTAAGAAGATAAGTTGAGTACGATTTTACTCAGCAAGTTCACTAGAAAAGAAGTGTTTAATGCACTATATCTATAGCCAGAGACCGTAGGTCGTAGGCAATGCAAGTTTTCATAAACATTTCTTCAAAGGTTGCTTTTATTCTGAAAAGCTATGTTCGTCAGCCTTCAAGGGTTTACCAGAACTTTCGTGGAGTTACTTTCCCGCCGCATTCGCAGCTCCTTCCCGGAACAGGGAGTAACAAGTTATAGTTCTTACACTCTACAGAGGTCCGTTACTTTACCCATGAGAGATCAAATCCTTGTTGCACAACTGGGCGATCTTTCCCGTCCACATTTCCTATGGTGTGGGGCCCAGTAGATGATCCAAGCCAATCACTGTCCTTCTCCGCGACCCCGCATACCCGACGGATTGCACATCAGACCTAGGATAAAACTTGTTTCTATTATTAGCCTAAGGTGTACAACCCTCATAGATACCAGAAGCCGTGGGACGTTGAGGGATCCCACCCATAACCTGCTAACCCTCTACAAGAGGAGTTGCAACAACAGCCCGGTCATCCGTTGGCATGCGAGAGAGAGCCGATCCAGCTGACTTCTCTGTCCCGTTCCAAATCTCATGGTTAACGCGTAATATACGGCACAAGAATCACTGGCGACATTGGTTATTAAGTCCTAGATAATATGTTCCTCTACCACCGGAACTTTCATAGTAGGTTATTACCTCATGGTAAATAACCAGTAATCACATTATTATGAAAATATTGTTTTCGGATATTTTCAAATACATGTCATAACAACACTGGATTTGCAAAATAATTTACAGAAAATAATCAAAGGACATGAGCAAGTGTGAACTTGCCTTTTGTGATTGCAAGATTATTCACTCACGGTCTTCGAGACGACATAAGATCCAATATTTGAAATTTGCATCATTGGTCCGGTAAGGACTACTGTTTAAAGAAGCAATATGATTTTGTTCATAAGTAATGCTATGCTTGTTGTAAAACTCCCAAAGTGAAACCCCAATACTGTAAGTGAAGTGAATTTAGGTGATTCCTTTAAGAGTTGGTTCATCTTTCAATTTTTTTTACTTCACATGAAATGCATTTATAGGAATTTTAAGTCTTGATATACAAGATATAAAAACAGAGTGTAATAGTAATCTAAGATTTAGATTAGTTGCTATTTGGTGATTATGCTGGAAGTCTATGTATTGGATTATTAAGATTTGGAAAGAACTTTCCTAGAGTTGTTGCTTGAAGTGGCAAAAAGAATAACATTTGAAGAAAAGATTTCTTTTCTAAGGTTTAAACAACCTTTATAGTTAATAGAACATGATCAATGTCTTTTGGTGATTGATTGATTAGTTTGGATTTGAGATGCTTTATGTCTTAATTGGAATATACCAAAGTTAATTATAAAAACATAAGTAGTTTATTAGACATGATGTTTATAAGCTTTGAGACTAAAGCTAACTTTAAAAGGTTAAGTAAAATTAAGAGGTAATATGTTTTAATTATTCCCAAGTTTTAGATTTCTGACAGGTATAACTAAGATGTGGAATTATTCACTTTATATTTAAGTGAATGATTAGATTAAATTTGGTTTGCTATTATGAAGATAATATGTATTTTTTTAATGAAAGTATAATTAGATGATCTTAGTAATTTGTTAAAATTTGAAGTCATGTTAATGGTGGTTAAGATATAATGATTATTCACTATATTATACATATGAGTGATACCCAATGTTTACTTAAAAGGGTTTTTAACAAGATTTTAAAAAGAATATTTTAAATTAAAAGTTATAGTTAAGTTTGTTTATGAATTCAAGTTATGGTTTTGGAATTAGTACTTAGACACTAATTGCTCAAGATTTTATAAGAATTGAGATTATTTCTTACTTAAGAATTGTTTTTAAAGAATTTACAAAATAAGTAATAGATAAGGATTTATTATTTTAAAATAATAAAACTTTTCTAATAATATAATTGATGTTTTTCTAGTGTAATATATTTATTCAAGATCTTAAAAATGATTTTTATTTATTTTTAAGTATTATTTTTATGTTTATAAAATTCCATAAAATATTAAATGTATTTAAATATTTACTTCAAATTTTATTTATAGAAGAGTTGAGTTAGTATTTTTATAAAATAGTGGATTTATTTTTATACACAAAAATGATTTTTTATTTATTTTTAGGACATTTTCTTATATTGTTATGATTTATTGAGAATTCTAGTGACTTTAACCTTTAATGGTAATTTATTTAACTTAAACAATTAGTTTTATATTTTTCTTATGTAGATATTATTTTTGTGAACATTTTGATATATTATATGTATTTTTACGATTTTTCTGTATTTTCTTGGACTCTTAGAAATTTGTAGGGTTATTTTGGGAAATTCTAATTGTTTCTCTTTTCTTATTTCTTATCTTGGCCTATTAGTTGGCATGGGCCAACTTGGACCAATTAGACCTGGCTCGGGTCATTCCGACCGCGACCCATCTCACCCCTCCCTCTTATCTTCTACACACACGCACACACACCCCTTCTCTTCCCCGTTCCTCTGCTCCTCCCGCACACGCCACCGATGGTGCCTACCTGACCAACGCCGGCCAAATCCATGCCACCGGCTGCTGCCGTGTGCTGGCGCTGGCCTGCCGCCGCCTCCTCTTCCTTTCTCTCTGTTGATTGGGTTCAGTCGCGGCCCCGCGCGCGCCTGACCGAAACCCTAGCCGCCATGGCTGTAGGTCCCGATGTGGCTCCCGCACCGACGCCTTGGTGGTGAGGTTGATGTTGGTGAAGATGGGGTATGTTCTTGGGTTGGTGTAGCTTGGCGCAGGTCGTAGGTTGCAACTCGGTGCAGGCTCAGGTGTCGCCTATGCCGTTGTGCCGCGGTTGTTGCTAGTACGACCACCCCGCCGGTCTACTTCCTCTTCATACACCAGCGAGGACCACAGGTAAGTGGGGAATCTCATATTCTTTTCTTCACTTGATTCCCCTCTGGATTTCTTTCTGTGATTCTGAAATCATCCTAAGTAGCAATGATGCTCTGTTCTAGGGTTTGTGTGATAAGGATCTGATCTCCTTTGGATTGCTCTCTGCTAATTAGTAGATGAAACAAACATATGGGGTTATGCAAGCTATCAGTCTAGTGATCTACTAAATGGAGGATATTGTGTTGATGAAATATATTGGACAGCTTGTGACATTTATTGTTAGAAGTGAGGTTTGTGATTATTGTTATCCTCTGGTCTAAAGTCTGGTGCAAGTATCTTGATTTCTTTATAGTCAAAATTTGAGATCATTGCATAAGAGGGTTCCTAGGGATGACCAGGAAACAATTTGATTGTTGTGTCTTTATTCAGCCACCTAATTTGCTTGTCCTCATGAGGTGCTTTGCACTTGAGATTCTTGAGCTATGTGTTGACTGTTAACTCAGCAGTAATTATCTTAAATATGATTCCTAGATAACTATGCAAGGAAGATGATTAAAAAATGATCTGAATTCATGTGGTGTGCTTTGCAGGTATATTTTACATCTTTTACTTATACTGTCCATATGACAGACTACAGTGGAAATGATTTCTAGCAATTAAATCTAGAGAAATGATTTGGATTCTTTAATAAGTGAGATTGTGATTTATTTAGAATGGACTTGAGTTTGTACTTAAGACATTTTGAATTTGCTAGGTACAGAGGTGCTACGCTCTGGGAATGTGCCCTATAGCCTAGCAGTTGTGGTACATGCTTGTCTAGTAATAAACTAGAAAATGAACTGATGATGTTATATCATGCAAGGCATGATCTTGGACATATATGAATTGGAATATGCAAAGTAGATTCTCTTTATCTACTTAAATGCTTGATTCCTGAATGAATGATTCCTAGATCAAATTATCTAGGAAAATGATTTAAATCATGCTCTGGTTGCTTGCAACGACTCCTAGCTTGATTAGCTAGGAAGATGATATGAAGAACTTAATAAACCTTGCTGAGAGGTAAAGTAGAAGTATCATACATCTCTATTTCTGTTGACAATATTCTAGATGGCTTCTGCCATTCTGGAAATCCTAGTGTGGTGCCTCCTTATGGAGTGTGCACACTAAAATTCCAGAGAGCATGATTGTAACATCCCAAAAATACTAGGCTTGGATCATCAAACTCTAATCATCAAAATTTGGGCTAACAAAAACTTTTCTAAATAAAATTATGAATGCATGCATATGTGTATGCATTGATTTTGAATTCTTTTAAAACCACCTTGTTTGTTTGTTTCATTGCTTGTAAAATGTTTCTTAGGTGAAATAAACATCATCTAAAACATTTCCCACACTTTTCCTAAAGACAAGTAAATCAAAACACATATATTAAATGAATGGTCACTTTGACCAATTTAACTCCCATGCCTACTTTGGCTGTCTCAAACTTTCAGAACCTAACAGAAAATTTTCTGGATCTTTGCACCCCTTGAATGTACTCATAACAAAGTATCAAGGCCCACTTTGAGATCATCCAGAAATCTTCAAATGCATAGTTTAAATGACACTTCAAAATTGAATCTTTATCATATGGGAAGATCCCACTTTTTAAAAACCACTCAAACAAGCTCAACTTTCAAAACCCAAGCATCTGAAGACTCACCAGCACCAATCTAGCAAACTCACCAAAAATCTTTTCAAAATTCAAAACTTGATTTCATGCGGCCATTTCATCAAATAGGTTGCATACACAAATCAAACAAACATCAAACACTATTGTGAGCAGTGATTCTTGCCTAACTTGTTCCCTAGTTAGCTCACAACCAGCTCAGTAGGTCATCTAGGAAGATTAGCCAAGCACTAGCACCACTGTGAGCTTGCAATTGCCATCAATGGTGAACAGCCGAGCACCCCCTGGCCACCCCATAGTCGACAGCAAGCTAGGAGCAGCAACAAGCCTAGCCAACATGTCTGGGATGCAGCCCACCGTCCACCGCAACTCACTGTCCCAGCCGCGAGCGTTGCCAAGCCCTGGACCACGCGCACAAGCCGTGCCCAGACAGCCAGAGACCATGCCAAGCATGCGCCAGAGCACCACCCTCGACCAGCCCCCACGGACCGCACACCGCCCTCACCACGTGCACACACAATCCCCACCGACCCAGGAGACCGCCAGACATCCCCGTTTGCCGCCCCGTGCCGCACAGCCACCGCCCGCCATCGAAGATGCCGCCTCTGCGGCGCAGAGCATCGCCCGTTCCAGACCAAGCCGCACCGCCCCACGCCTCACCACGTTCCACACCGTTCCAGGCCAGGAGACACAACACCGTCCCCTACCCTTGCCCGTGCCATTAGACGCCTGTAACATTGCCCCCGACGAGCTCACTGTGCGCCCCGACAGTCACCTCGCTCGACTATAAATAGAGGCCACCCCCGCTCGATTTCTTCACACCATCTCACTCCCCTCTCCTCACTGATCGTGCCACACCTTTCTCAGAGCAAGGCGAGCACGACCCCGCCGGAATTGCACCGGAGCCCGCCGCCTCTGGAGAAGAAGGGAGCCATCGATTGGCTCCACCCAGAGCTGCCGCGACCACCTCGAAGTTCGCCACATCGACGTGTCGTTCGCCTCACTGACCCTCGCTGCACTCGGTGAGCCCCTAGCACCCCTCACTGGCCACGCTAGGTTTCATTCTCGCCGGCGTTGTCTCGCGTCGATGATGACTCCCAGCCGTTGGATTAGAACTAGATCAAATGATCCACGTTGCCCCATACCGCTTCGCCCAGCCCCGTGTCACTTACGAGTGGGGACACCCACTTAAGCATCCCAACTTCAAAAATCAACCCAGATCGATTCAGTGCACCAAATTGAATGAAACCAATTTTATTAGAAAGGCTTGTGAATGCTGAATCCAAGCCCGCTGGATTCAAGTCATTTGTATCTATAGATCACTCATGGTAAAAATAACAAGGCAGAATCTTTTCTGCATTCAAACATTTTTCAAATTTAAACCATAATAGCTTTTGAGTTGATTCCAACTCTCAAAAATCACATTTAACCATACCTTTCAGAATATATAAAAATATATAGGTTTACTTGCAGAAATAATGTTCAAGTAATAAAAGAATGCCCCATAGGCATTTCTAGTCACTTTATTTAATTAAAGTAAAAGGGTAAAACCTTATTAAATTGTGACACCACTTTAAATCATATTCCCATGGACTACAATATGTGGTGATGACATGTGTCAACATGATCCCATGTTTGGTTTGGAGAATATTAAATCTTAAGTTGGTTTTCAATGAGTAGAAATTACTTTTCTAAAAATAAAAGGAATTAAATCAAGCCTTAACCTTGTAATGTTAGAGATGATGCTAGATCATCTATAGGACCCTTGTGTGTGATGATTGCAAGTAGTTAAGTATTGTTTGGTGATTGTGTACCTCGTATTTATTCATAGACGCTAGTACCGACCAAGGATACGAGGAGGAAGGAGGATACTACGAAGAAGAAGCCGAGGAGAACTTCAACCACTGCTCTACACAAGGCAAGCTTATATTGACACTGATGCAAGCCTAATACTACTAATAAATGTGCAAGCTAACACTTGCAAGATACCCTACTGATGCAACAAACCCCTACTTGTTACCATGCCTACTATATGCCTTAAGCATATGTGATCACACCCACTTGATAAACCAATCCTAGTTTTAATTGCAAGCTTCTTACTTTATTTTCTTTATCAAAGCTTACTTAGAGTTTACTTAAGTGAATTATAGATACTAGAAAGATAGTTGAAGGTTGCATAAAGAGCATAAAATTTGGCCTAAATTAGAAACCCTTATATCAGCCTAAGATATAAGGTTGGACTTAGTTGAACTCCACCAGTTTACCACCCCTCATCAGTACTACCCCCACCTGTAGATGCTAGTGCTAAGCATAAAACTTGATCAACCTTAGATGGGAATACTTGGTGGAAAAAAATGGTTATGCAAACCTTGGAATGATGGATCATTCTATTAAATGTTTTGGACATGTGTTTCTAAACACCTGATGATCTTGGTGATGAAAATGTTGACGGATGTATCGAATGTTGTGGTGAAAGTGTACAATCTCTGCAGAGTGTCAAACTATTCGAATAGCCACGTCCGCGGTTATGGACAGTTGGAGTGGCCATACTGTTCCCCCGTCAGACTTTTCAAAATGACCTGTGAAATGAATTAAGACTTTGACTTGACCAGAACAGAGTTGTGATATGAAATACAAGTTCCCACTTAGGAGTTATAAAATTGTGACTAGCTTTGGAACTTAGTAGAGATAAATCTGGCTTTTGCAAAACAACCCTAGAGCCTAGTGTCCTATTATCCAAAAACCCCTTTTACTTGTTAGTATTAGTTTGCGAGTACTTAAAGAGTACTCATGGCTTTGTCCCTGGCTATTCCCATGGCCAGACTATGAAGAGGAGTACCTGGAAGATGGACCCCAGGAAGGTTACGACAACTAGGATCATCTCCCATCGTCAAGATTGCTGTGACCCCAAAGATGGAGCTCGCCACGCTCAAGTATTATTATTATTCCCGCTTGAACTTGTATTAAGAACTAGATCATGAGATCCCTATTTGTGTAAGAACTTATGTATTGTTTGTAATGGATGATGTACTATGGTATCCAATTCTGTTATGTCTCGCAAAAATGGTAATCCTGGGATTGCGATGTATGGCATAACAGGCATCTAGGATTGAAAAATCTGGGTGTTGACAAGTTGGTATCAGAGCCATCCTGACCATAGGAGACCCTAGTTAGACTGGACGTTTGAACCAAAAACTTAGTTTCAAAACCAAAGAAAACAAATATTTACAAATACTTATTCTCATTCTTACCTCTTTGATTCTTTCATAAAAATTCATGTTCCTAAAAAACTCTTGCAAAATACATAAAATTTTGACACACTTGATCACCCTGCTAATCTACTCATCCTCTATTTTTATAGATGGACGTGAAGTACAGCAAGTTTTACCAACTTGGGAATGGAGGAGACCTTATCTTTGAGAGGGATCTGGATCAGCTTTCGGAACTTCTGAAGCGTCCGCACCCCGAGTTCTTCGGAGCTCAGCTCAATGATCAAGGAGGAGAAGACCTGCAGTGGCTAATTGTTGCAAGTCTCCGAGGAAAAATTGAACCCCGCACTGCGGAGGGAATTCAGTTTACCTTGAGGGAAAACAACTGGCTCGATGGACTTGCCAGAGCAATGCAGGAAGCTCTTTCCCGTCTGTGTGGGCAGAGCATCAATCAGATCAAGGGTACTCGCTTTGAGTTTTGCCCAAGGCGTGATGCAAATGGAAAACCACTAGAAGCCCCAAACCACCCCGAGCTGAAGACTCAGTTGGACCACCATAGCTTCATGATGTATGATCGTCAGCAGGAGTTGGACAACTGCCGTGACTACTGCAACCACAAGTCTGCCATCATCAAGACAAAGGACCAGACCATCGCCATGCTAGCAAGGGATCGCAAGTCTCGCCGCCGTCAGCTCGACAAGAAGGAGCGCATTATTGCCCGTCTTCGCCACCGCATCTCATCTTTGGAGGAGACCATCCACGAGAGAGACATGCAGTTGGAGGAAAGGGAGAATGCCGGAGAGGATCTTCGTGGAGACCCTTACTCCTATCTCAGCGATGACGATGATTTTCTGGAGGATCAGGCCATGGACTTCTTCACCGATGAGGATGATTTCTCCTTCATCGATGATGATGAAGCCACAGACTCCGAGGAGTAGTAGCACTTGAGCACTAGCGTAGTGAGTAGTATTCGGTCCCACTATATCGTAGTTCTCAGAATGGTTCTTAAAACCATTTGTTTTTCTTTGTTGTGGTGTGTGTTGTACTGTGTGCTATGAATGAATGAATGAAAAATCAAGTTGCTAGAAAATCTGATCAAACTTTAAAAACTTTTCAAAGACCCAAGACCTTATAAATTTCCCTCTTTTCTCATGATCTATCTAAATCTTCAGATGCCACGTGGAGGAAGTGGTTCATCCCTGGACCCGATGTTGTAGATCCTGCAACTGTTGACTTCTGACCGCGAAGCTGAAAGAGCGGAACGTCAATCCAACCTAGCCACTCTGCAACAGATAGCCCAGCTAGCCCACAACAACCAAGGCCACGGAAATCAGGATAACCATGGATCTAAGCTCAAGAATTTCCAGAACACCAACCCACCTGTTTTCACTAAATCGGAAGAGCCCCTAGACGCCGATGATTAGCTGCAAACCATGGAAAATAACCTAGAAGTCGCTGGAGTAGAAGCCAACGAGAAAGTCATGTTCGCCACCCATTATCTAGCCGGAGATGCCAGGGCATGGTGGAACATTGTTCGCGCAATGACCAGAGGCCAGATGATGACCTGGGAGGAATTCAAGGTCAAGTTCAGCAGAACCCATGTACCACCAGGTTTGATCAAGAGAATGAGAGACGAGTTCAAAGAGCTGAAGCAACGAAGGATGACTGTAGTGGAATACCGTGACAAATTTTTGTCATTAGCTAGGTATGCCCCGGACGAGATAGAAACCGAAGCCAAGAAGAAAGAAAGATTCCTGAATGGTCTGCATGACGAGATGCAGACGGTGATAGTCAATATCCCCTTTGCAGATATTGAAGCCCTTGTCGACTCCGCTATCCAGATGGAAGGAAAGATCAACCAAGCCAATGAGAACCGCAAGCGTCGTATGATGCATCAACCAGGAACCCATCAGACCCCAAAGTACCGCCCCAACCCATCTCCAGGATTTGCCCCAAGAACCAACCGACCCCCGATGAACCGTCCGACCTATCCCAACCGTGGAAACCCTAGACCCGGAGGAAATCACAACAACCCCGGCAACTCTAGCAATTTCACCCGTGCCCCACCCAAGTTCAACACCAACAATGCTACCGCCAACCCCAACCCTGCCCCGAGGACTGGAAGCAATGTTGTGCCTGTAGCAGCCAAGGACAAGTCGCAAGTGACTTGTTGTGACTGTGGAAATAAAGGCCACTATTCTAACGAGTGCCCCAACAAGAAGAATGCTATAGCCTCCAATGCCAATGCCCCAGCTCAGCAGCAACGTCATGTTCAGCCAGGGAGAAGATTTGCCCCCGGGAATTCACTCAACCGCAATGGCCGTCTTTTTCTCATGCATGTTGAAGAAGCTCAGGAAGCGCCAGACGTCGTGCTGGGTATGTTTTTTGTTAATTCAGTACTTGCAAGAGTGTTGTTTGATTCTGGTGCATCGCATTCATTTGTCACCAAAGAATTTGCATGCAGTAGTAAAATTCAACCAACCAAATTGAAGCATGTGATGATTGTGCAAATTCCCGAATCAACCACCAAGTCTAGGCAAATTTGCAAAGCCGTCCCTATCCGAATCCATGGCATAGATTTTTATGCTAATCTGATAGTACTCGGAACTAAAGGTTTGGAAGTAGTACTAGGAATGGATTGGATGTCCAAACATAAAGGATTGATTGACTGTGCCAAGAAAGCCATCACCATGACCAAGACAAACGAATATCGATCGAGCATATATCTGAAACCTTACCTCGTCAATTCAAATGCAACAAGAGTATAGCCCAACCTACCATTGACCAAGTCCGGATAGTCTGTGAATACCCCGATGTATTTCCAGATGTTTTGCCTGGTATGCCCCCAGATCGGGATATCGAGTTTATCATTGAACTAATCCCCGGAACCGGACCCATAGCCTAGAGACCCTATAGTATAAACCCGTCAGAGCTTGCAGAACTGAAGAAGCAACTGGATTCCATGCTAGAAATTGGATTGATTCAACCAAGTGCATCACCATGGAGACCACCTGTCTTGTTTGTGGACAAGAAGGATGGAGGTAACCGTTTGTGTACGGATTATCGTAAGTTGAATGATGTCACCATCAAGAACAAGTACCCCTTGCCCAAGATAGAAGATTTGTTTGATCAGTTGACCGGTGCCAAAGTGTTTTCTAAGATTGATCTTAGAACTGGCTATCATCAACTAAAATTCGTGCAGAGGATATTCCAAAGACTGCCTTTACCACCAGATATGGATTGTATGAGTATACAGTCATGTCTTTCGGATTAACCAATGCCCCTGCTTATTTCATGAACCTCATGAATAAGATTTTTATGGACTTCCTGGATAAGTTTGTCGTTGTTTTCATCGATGACATTCTGATTTATTCCAAATCAGAAGAAGAACATGAGCTACACCTAAGGACCATTCTTGGAACCCTTAGAGAGCATCAGTTATATGCCAAGTTTAGCAAATGCGAATTCTGGTTACAGGAGGAAGGATTCCTCGGTCACATTATATCGGCCGGAGGGATTGCCGTTGACCCTGCCAAAGTGAAAGATGTAGAAGATTGGCAAGCCCCAGCCACTCAAACCCAAGTTCGTGCTTTTCTCGGATTGGCGGGATATTACCGCAAATTCGTAGAAGGATTCTCGAGTATCGCCAGACCCATGACCCAATTGCTGAAGAAGGACAAGAAGTTTGAATGGACCGACAAGTGTGAAGCGAGTTTTCAAGAACTCAAAAGGAGATTGATTTCTGCCCCAATTTTGATCATGCCGGATATCACGAAGCCCTTCGATGTGTATTGTGACGCATCCAAGATTGGTCTCGGATGTGTGCTAATGCAAGAAGGCAAAGTTATATCTTATCTATCTTGACAATTGAAGCAACATGAGCAAAACTACCCAACCCATGACCTCGAACTCGCAACAGTAGTTCTAGCCCTGAAGACATGGAGACATTACCTGATGGGAAATCATTGTGAGATTTATTCGGATCACAAGAGCCTAAAGTATATATTCACTTAGAAGGAGCTGAATATGAGGCAGAGAAGATGGATTGAGCTAATCAAGGATTATGACCTGGACATTCACTATCACCCTGGTAAAGCCAACGTGGTAGCCGATGCCCTTAGCAGATTGTCGTGCCGCTTGAACTCCATGATTTTGAAGGAGCAACCAAGTTTGCACAAGGAGATAGAAGATTTTCGAATGGGATTAGTAAGTGAAGGATTTTTGGCTAGCATAGAACTCCAGCCCACTTTGATCAGTCAGATTAAGGAGGCGCAGAAGGAAAATGCTAGTATCGACGGAATCAAGCGTCGTATCGGTACAGGCAAAGTACCCGGATTTACCGAGGACGAAGAAGGAGTGTTGTGGTACAAAGGACGCCTTTGTGTACCAGCAGATTCTGAATTGAAAGAAGTTATTTTGAAGGAGGCTCATGATACTCTTTATTCTATCCATCCCGGAGGAACTAAGATGTATCAAGATTTGAAAGATCAATTTTGGTGGCATAAGATGAAGAGAGAAATCGGAAGCTATATCGCCAAGTGTGATATTTGTCAGCGAGTCAATGCCAGACATCAAAGACCCGATGGATTGTTGCAACCTTTGCAGATTCCGGAATGGAAATGGGATTCTGTAGGAATGGACTTTATCACTGGACTACCTACTTCTAGTAGGGGAAATGACTCTATCTGGGTCATAGTGGA
Source organism: Avena insularis (assembly GCA_023614405.1). Classification (NCBI taxonomy): domain Eukaryota; kingdom Viridiplantae; phylum Streptophyta; class Magnoliopsida; order Poales; family Poaceae; genus Avena; species Avena insularis. The sequence continues at coordinate 250,421,543 of CM042689.1, read as the reverse complement.
CAGATTGTCCAAAGTCACCCATTTCTTGCCCGTCAAAACCACCTATCAGAGTTCGAAACTAGCGGAGTTGTACATCGCTAGAATCGTTAGTTTGCACGGAGTCCCCAAGAACATAGTATCGGATCGAGGAACTCAGTTTACCTCGAGATTCTGGAAGAAAGTCCAAGAAGGTTTAGGAACCCGCCTAGATTTCAGTACAGCGTATCACCCTCAGACCGATGGACAAACGGAGCGAGTAAATCAAATACTCGAAGATATGCTGAGAGCATGCGTGTTAGAATATGGATCCAAGTGGGAAGACTGTCTGCCGTTCACAGAATTTTCTTACAACAATAGTTATCAAGCCAGTTTGCAAATGGTCCCATTTGAATTCATGTATGGAATAAAGTGTCGTACCCCTTTGAACTGGTCGGAAGTAGGAGAGAGTCAGATTTTCGGACCCGACATCCTCTAAGAAGCAGAAGAGAAGGTTCACCAGATTCGTGAGCACCTCAAGACCGCCCAATCCAGACAGAAGAGTTACGCCGATAAGAGACGTAAAGACCTCGCCTTCAACATAGGAGATTTTGTTTATCTGAAAGTGTCGCCATTGAAGGGAATGCAGCGTTTCCAACTCAAAGGAAAGCTAGCCCCCAGATATATTGGACCTTTCAAGATTCTGAACCGTCAAGGAGAAGTATAGTATCAATTGGAGCTACCTGAAGAGATGTTAGCCATGCACAATGTGTTCCATATCTCGTTACTTCGCAAGTGTCTCGAAGTCCCCAAGAAGACCGAAGTATTCAAGAATATCGATCACCGGACCATCGAGATCAACGATGACCTGACCTATCCTAAAGTACCCATCCGCATTTTGGAAGAAGCTTTTCAAACTACCCGAACCCGAAGCATCAAGTTTCTCAAGATTCAGTGGAGCAACCACACAAAAGAGGAAGCTACCTAGGAGCGCGAAGATCACATCAGGACGGAGTGTCCCGATCTCTTCAAATCCTAGGTAATCTTTGCGTCCTTTTTCAAATCTCGGGACGAGATTTTGTTTAAGGGGGGAAGGTTTGTAACATCCCAAAAATACTAAGCTTGGATCATCAAACTCTAATCATCAAAATTAGGGTTAACAAAAACTTTTCTAAATAAAATTATGAATGCATGCATATGTGTATGCATTGATTTTGAATTCTTTTAAAACCACCTTGTTTGTTTGTTTCATTGCTTGTAAAATGTTTCTTAGGTGAAATAAACATCATCTAAAACATTTCCCACACTTTTCCTAAAGACAAGTAAATCAAAACACATATATTAAATGAATGGTCACTTTGACCAATTTAACTCCCATGCCTACTTTGGCTATCTCAAACTTTCAGAACCTAAAAGAAACTTTTCTGGATCTTTGCACCCCTTGAATGTACTCATAAAAAAGTATCAAGGCCCACTTTGAGATCATCCAGAAACCTTCAAAAGCATATTTTAAATGACACTTCAAAATTGAATCTTTATCATATGGGAAGATCCCCCTTTTTCAAAAACCACTCAAACAAGCTCAACTTTCAAAACCCAAGCATCTGCAGACTCACCAGCACCAATCTAGCAAACCCACCAAAATTCTTTTCACAATTCAAAACTTGATTTCATGCGGCCATTTCATCAAACAGGTTGCAGACACAAATCAAACAAACATCAAACACTATTGTGAGCAGTGATTCTTGCCTAACTTGTTCCCTAGTTAGCTCACAACCAGCTCAGTAGATCATCTAGGAAGATTAGCCAAGCACTAGCACCACTGTGAGCTTGCCATTGCCATCAATGGTGAACAGCCGAGCACCCCCTGGCCACCCCATAGTCGACAGCAAGCTAGGAGCAGCAACAAGCCTAGCCAGCATGTCTGGGAGGCAGCCCACCGTCCACCGCAACTCACTATCCAGCCAGCGGCGTTGCTAAGCCACGGACCACGCGCACAGCCGCGCCTGCATCATTAGAGACCATGTCGAGCGTGCGCCAGAGCACCACCCTCGACCAGCGCCCACGGACCGCGCGCCGCCCTCACCGCGTGCACACACAATACCCACCGACCTAGGAGACCGCCAGACATCCCCGTTTGCCGCCCCGTGCCGCACAGCCACCGCCCACTGTCGAAGACGCCGCCTCTGCCGCGCAGAGCATCGCCCGTTCTAGACCAAGCCGCACTGCCCCACGCCTCGAAACCATGTTGTTGAGCATCGCCAGGAGACACAGCACCATCCCCTACCCTTTCCTATTCCATTAACCGCCTGTAACATCGCCCCCGACGAGCTCACCGTGCGCCCAGACGGTCCCCTCGCTCGACTATAAATAGAGGCCACCCCCGCTCGATTTCTTCACACCATCTCACTCCCCTCTCCTCACTAATCGTGCCACACCGTTCTTAGAGCAAGGAGAGCACCACCCCGCCGGAATTGCACCGGAGCCCGCCGCCTCTGGGGAAGAAGGGAGCCATCGATTTCGTCCACCCCAGGAGCTGCCGCGACCACCCCTGAGTTCGCCGTCGTCGACTTCGTCATTCGCCCGCCTCGCCGACCCTTGCCTGTACCCCGGTGAGCTCCTAGCACCCCTCACTGGCCGCGCTAGGTTTCGTTCTCGCCGGCGTTGTCTCGCATCGACGATGACTCCTAGCCGTTGGATTAGAACTAGATCGAACGATCCACGTTGCCCCATACCGCTTCCCAGCCCCGTGTCACTAACGAGTGGGGACACCCACTTAAGCAGCCTGGAGCACTAGGCTTAGCAACCAGCCTGCTTACTTTTCCCGCGCAGCCCAGTTATTCAAATTAAACTTTTTCCATTTCAATTCAAACACACTTCTATACCCAACTTCAAAAATCAACCTAGATCGATTCAGTTCACCAAATGGAATGAAACCAATTTTGTTATAAAGGTCTGTGAATGCTGAATCCAAGCCCGCTAGATTCAAGTCATTTGGATCTATAGATCACTCATGGTAAAAATAACAAGGCAGAAGCTTTTCTGCATTCAAACATTTTTCAAATTTAAACCATAATAGCTTTTGAGTTGATTCCAACTCTCAAAAATCACATTTAACCATACCTTTCAGAATATATAAACATATATAGGTTTACTTGCAGAAATAATGTTCAAGTAATAAAAGAATGCCACATAGGCATTTCTAGTCACTTTATTTAATTAAAGTAAAAGGGTAAAACCTTATTAAATTGTGACACCACTTTAAATCATATTCCCATGGACTACAATATGTGGTGATGACATGTGTCAACATGATCCCATGTTTGGTTTGGAGAATATTAAATCTTAAGTAGTTTTTCAATGAGTAGAAATTACTTTTCTAAAAATAAAAAGAATTAAATCAAGCCTTAACCTTGTAATGTTAGAGATGATGCTAGATCATCTATAGGACCCTTGTGTGTGATGATTGCAAGTAGTTAAGTATTGTTTGGTGATTGTGTACCTCGTATTTATTCATAGACGCTAGTACCGACCAAGGATACGAGGAGGAAGGAGGATACTACGAAGAAGAAGCCGAGGAGAACGTCAACCACTGCTCTGCACAAGGCAAGCTTATATTGACACTGATGCAAGCCTAATAGTACTAATAAATGTGCAAGCTAACACTTGCAAGATACCCTACTGATGCAACAAACCCCTACTTGTTACCATGCCTACTATATGCCTTAAGCATATGTGATCACACCCACTTGATAAACCAATCCTAGTTTTAATTGCAAGCTTCTTACTTTATTTTCTTTATCAAAGCTTACTTAGAGTTTACTTAAGTGAATTATAGATACTAGAAAGATAGTTGAAGCTTGCATAAAGAGCATAAAATTTGGCCTAAATTAGAAACCTTGATATCAGACTAAGATATAAGGTTGGACTTAGTTGAACTCCACCAGTTTACCACCCCTCATCAGTACTACCCCCACCTGTAGTGCTAAGCATAAAACTTGATCAACCTTAGATGGTAATACTTGGTGGAAAAATGGTTATGAAAACCTTGGAATGATGGATCATTCTATTGAAATGTTTTGGACATGTGTTTCTAAACACCTGATGATCTTGGTGATGAAAATGTTGAGGCATGAGCCTTAGCCCTTTATGAAACTGATGGTTGTGTGGATGCGATACCATTCCAATTTTATCGTACAACCACAATACCCGAATATTGGGTAGGGCTTGACTGGAAACTTATATCCCTTAGTATGAGTTCCCTCACGGCCAAGGTCTGAGATGAGGCTACCTTGTGAAGATTGTCCACCTGTGCAGTACCCAAGATGATAGTTGGTCATGGTTGGGAGGCCAAACTCACAGGAGAGGTACTTATACTAGAGCGTGTAATTGAAAGGTTAGGATTGATTATCCGCATACTGAGTATGGTGAATTCAGGATTTGTTCCTGACGGATGTATCGAATGTTGTGGTGAAAGTGTACAATCTCTGTAGAGTGTCAAACTATTCGAATAGCCACGTCCGCGGTTATGGACAGTTGGAGTGGCCATACTGTTCCCCCGTCAGACTTTTCAAAATGACCTGTGAAATGAATTGAGACTTTGACTTGACCACAACAGAGTTGTGATATGAAATACAAGTTCCCACTTAGGAGTTATAAAATTGTGACTAGCTTTGGAACTTAGTAGAGATAAATCTGGCTTTTGCAAAACAACCCTAAAGCCTAGTGCCCTATTATCCAAAAACCCCTTTTACTTGTTAGTATTAGTTTGCGAGTACTTAAAGAGTACTCATGGCTTTGTCCCTAGCTATTCCCATGGCCAGACTATGAAGAGGAGTACCTGGAAGATGGACCCCAGGAAGGTTACGACAACTGGGATCATCTCCCATCGTCAGCATCGCCTGTGACCCCAAAGATGGAGCTTCGCCTATGCTATCGTTAATATTACGTATTCCGCTGCTTGAACTTGTATTAAGAACTGGATCATGAGATCCCTATTTGTGTAAGAACTTATGTATCGTTTGTAATGGATGATGTACTATGGTATCCAATTCTGTTATGTCTCGCAAAAATGGTAATCCTGGGATTGCGATGTATGGCATAACATGCATCTAGGATTGAAAAATCCGGGTGTTGACAATGATGGGATATTTATGTTATTGCCTTGGCTTATTAAGATTGTTTGCCTGATGGTTTAATGATGGAAATTAAGATGGATTAGTTCCTTTCCTGTGATGCAAAGACTGAGGCCTTGATAGAAATAAGAACAGATATTTATTTATTTTGGTGGCTTTCATTCTTTGTGATGAGCTTTGCATAGCATCTCTATGCAACCTGAGAGAAAATTCTCCATCCAATCCTCCTAGATAAACATCTAGTGGAAGGGTAGATGGATTTGGATGATTTGTAATATAGCCATTATTTCTCTTAAATCTGATGGTGCAAGATAATAAGAACAGGTGCTGCATGATCTAATTTATATTTTGGACTTGTACCTGTTTTTGGTGGCCTATTGGGGATATTGATCTACTACTACTTTCCCTCCAGGTTCTGGTTGCTCCTTCTCTTCTTCTTGTGATACTGATCTTCTCCTCCTTGTGATGCATGATGGTTATAGTGGTGTTGGATGATTGTTGGGAAGTTGAAGGGTGTATGTGCATATGTGGTGAAACTGGTCATGTTCTTGGTGGTGCTACGGTTGGCTGCTGCTTTTAGCTATCTAATACGGTCCTTGTTGTGTTGACAACACAACACTTGCATGTGTTGTGTGAGCTGCTGTCCAGTGGACCCCCTCTGGTTCAAGTTTCTATGTCTGTGACTCCTCCTTGGAGATGAGATCAAGTAAAAGTGAGCTTTACTGTTTGGCTGGATCCTCTTCTTTATCCATGGTGAACTTGCCTCTCTCCTTACTTGGTGAAATTTTCCCCTGCCTATGATGCATCAGTTCTGAGGCTAACATTCTGGATAAGAAAATATTTTTACATTTGCCGCTTTTTTGAATAATACTCAATGATGAGTCAAAGCATATCATCCGTATGGCAAATATGAGAGTAAAAATAATATACTAACCCTTCTTTTATTCTTTATTGTTTTTTGTTATATTTTGTGTTGTTTTGCAGGAATCAAGAATCAGAAATATAAAGAGTGGATTTACAAGATGAAGAAAATGAAGATGGCTTTAGTTTTAAATTTTACTTTATTCTTTTGTAATTCACTTTTTCTTTTGTGAAGTAATAAGCATTGTATAATTGTAATAAATGAATTCTTTTTTATTTATTCATTCTTCTTTTGTAAGGAAATATTGTATTATTTATTTTTATTCAATAAAGTGTACTAGTATTCTTTTTCTTTTATAATGCATTTGCAAAGACAATGTAATATTTATATATGCTTGTAATAAAGAATCCTTTTAGTTATTTATTATGTAATTCATTTTTATATTTATTTGTTTTATAATAATTTACTTTTATGTTTTTATTATAATAACAATGAAACATTGTATTCTATAATAAAGTGTTCCATTATTCTTGGAACTAATTAAATATTTATATCTTACTTATAAATAAGAAGTCCATTCTTATTTATTATTATAATTCATTTCATTCAATTTTGTTTATTAATTAAGACTTGCAATTATTCTATCTTTTCATAAATAAGATTTCACCTAGTATCTCTTATTACAATTTAATTTACAATTATTAATCTATTTCAAACTCTTTTTGTATTCAAATTCATCAATTAAATATTGTAATTTGAATTGCCTTCCCCTCAAACACAAAAGTACAGTAGATGTCATGTAGAAATCCATCGCACATGTGCTGATGTTTCCATCAGAACAAGAGAGATCTCGATCCCTCTACAACTTCTTTCGTTTTGCGTGAAAATTCCCTGGAATTTTCTCATGCGTGAATGCAATGCACACACATGTGTCTCTTGGGCCACGCAGAGATAAAACAAAAAATTTCCTCTAACGTGGTGATCCCAAGATCTAGCTAAGGTAGAAGGCCACGAGGTTTACCACTAGGCGCGCGGTTGCAGATTACTGATGAAGCGTGTCGATTGATGCAGTGCAGTCCCCACGATCCGATCGTCCTGGTGCTAATCGCACAACACCTCTGCTGGTATCCACACGTACAAGGAGGAGCACCGGCGAATCGCTAGGTTCACAATTACGGCAGGATCGCGTGGAGCTAGGGTTTCCAACACATGGAATGACCTAACCGAACAACGATTAACCTTTCTGGGTTACGGTGCTCCACTATATATAGGGAGTGAACGTGGAATCTGCTCGCGTGACCCATTCACTAAAGCCCATATAACACTAGTCACCGTGAGTCCAACTCACTAACTCAGTCCTAATCCGGTTTAGGTCCAACCCAACCAGATTATAAGTTCAGATACAATCCGAACTTGCTCCCGCTCTTAAGTGTGTGACCTCGCAGGCTCATGGCAACTTGGACATGATTGGAGTTCCACTCTCAATCGATCAGTCGGTAGCGGCTCCTAGCAGAACGTGCCGACTCCCAAGTACCAAAGAATCATGACGACTTGCCTTTCCAATGCGACTTGCGTCCGAGTCCCTTTTGCCTCACGATATACCTTGTCAGACTATAGGCGAATATTTGTCATCCCCTTAAATAGTCCGACTCTCTTCTCGATCCGAGATAAGTAATTCACCTGACTAACTCTTAGTCGATCGCCTCGGTTAACACTTAACCGAGTCGTGCATGGCCATGCTTTCCGAATCATATCTCATGAGAGGGCCCAGAGAATATCTCTCCAAGTGGACGGGCAAAATCCCATCTTGGTTATTCACATCACGCAGATTGATTCTCGATCCAACGAACCGCCTTTATAACGCTGAATGTTACGGATCATCGTTTGACAAAACCTAAGTCGGTGATCCTCAACTCGGACTATGCAACAACCTCAGGTCTAAGGATTACATTGATTGAGATATAAAAATGACAACTTGTTCGTTGTACCTCAATATGGGTCAATCCGACTCGCTAAACTCTTTAGCCAAATCTGTGTAAGTTGGAATAGCATCTCCATGCCCATGACAAGTGGAACCAAGTCGTCAAGCCAACTTTCACATTGGTCTAAGTTGTGTGTCCATCACAACTTCAATGACCAAGGATATTTAGTACAAACAACATGAATGCATAGTTCCAAAACCGAATCACATATTCAATGATACACATTAGATGTTTATACAAGGACTACTTAATATCTTTATGAATACAATGGGAAATCTCATCATACATGATTGCCTCTAGGGCATATTCCCAACAGTCTCCCACTTGCACTAGATTCAATCTTCGGACATCAGATGTCTAAGCATCTAATGCCCATGGCTCTCAGGTGCGCCTCATGCTTCAGCTGGGGTAACGGCTTTGTCAATGGATCCGCAATATTTGCATCCGTGTGTACCTTGCATAACTTGATATCACCCTGATCCACGAACTGACGAATCGGGTGGTACCGCATGAGTATGTGCTTGTTCTTCTGGTGCTGTCTAGGTTCATTGTCTTGTGCAATAGCACCATTGTTGTCACAATACACGTCCAACGGATTGGACGAGCCCTAACCACACCAAGATCCATGAGGAAATTCCTCATCCAAATAGCTTCCTTTGCTGCCTCCGAGGCGGCAATATACTCAGCCTCTGTTGTAGACGCAGACATAGTCTCTTGCTTGGAACTCTTCCAGCTCACAGCACCTCCGTTTATAATAAACACGTATCCGGATTGCGAACGAGAATCATCAGAGTCGGTAAGATAACTCGCATCCGTGTAACCCTTTACACTGAGTTCATCTTCACCACCATAAACCAAGAACATATCCTTAGTCCTTCTCAAGTACTTTAGGATATTTTTAGCCGCTGTCCAGTGGATCTCTCCAAGATCAACCTGGTATCTGCTCACAACACTTAGAGCATAGGAAACATCCGGCCTAGTACAAATCATGGCATACATGATGGATCTGACTGTAGAAGCATATGGAATCGCACTCATCCGACTTCGCTCATCAGTTGTCGAAGGACACCGAGTCTTGCTAAGTTTTACACCATGGGACATCGGTAAGAACCCCTTCTTAGACGATTCCATGTTGAAATTCTTCAACACTTTGTCCAAATAAGTACTCTGACTCAATCCAATGAGCCTCCTTAATCTATCTCTATAGATCCGGATTCCGAGGATATATGTTGCCTCACCCAAGTCTTTCATTGAGAAACTCCTTTCCAATGATTCCTTGGTTTCTTGCAACATATGGACATCATTTCCAATCAGTAATATGTCATCCACATATAAGATTAGAAAATTTACTTTGTTCCCACTAAACTTCTTGTACAAACAAGAATCATGATCACTCTTGATGAAGCCAAACGATTTGACTACCTCATCAAAGCGAATATTCCAACTCCGAGATGCTTGCTTCAACCCATAAATGGATTTCTGAAGTTTGCACACTTTGTCAGCACTATCCGGATCGACAAAACCCTCAGTCTGTATCATATACACGTCCTCGGTTAAATTTCCGTTAAGGAAAGCCGTTTTGACATCCATCTGCCATATCTCGTAGTCGAAATAGGCCGCTATAGCTAACATGATCCGAACTGATTTAAGCATCGCTACGGGCGAGAAAGTCTCGTCGTAATCAACTCCTTGAACTTGTCGGAACCCCTTCGTGACAAGGCGTGCTTTATAGACGGAAACATTTCCATCCATATCAGTTTTCTTCTTAAGGACCCATTTGCACTCGACGGGTCTTGCACCGTCTGGCAGATCAACCAAGTTCCAAACTTGATTTTCATCCATGGACTTTATCTCACATCTCATGGCTCCAAGCCATGACTCGGAATCAGATCCCACCATCGCTTCCGAATAATTTGCAGGCTCATCACTGTCTAACAGTAACACATCACGAACACTTCGTAATCCCGCCGATCTTTGTAGTATAGGTGCTGCTGCCGGCTCAGCTACCACGACCGGCTCAACCTCCAAGGTTTTTGCCGACTCGCCACTAGCCGGTTCCTCTCGAATTTCTTCGAGCTGCACCGTGCTCCCACTTACTCCCCGACTGAGAAACTCTTTCTCAAGGAAGACACCGTTCCGAGCGACAAACACTTTGCCCTCTTCTCAGTTGTAGAAGTAGTAACCCAAGGTTTCCCTCGGATACCCCACAAAAATACACTTATCCGACTTGGCTGTAAGCTTGTCCGACTGAAGTCGCTTGACAAATGCTTCACAACCCCAAATCTTAAGAAAAGACAAACTCGGCTTATTGCCTGTCCACATCTCATGTGGTGTCTTCTCTACCGATTTTGATGGTACTCTGTTTAGTGTGAACGCTGCTGTTTCTAGACAATAACCCCAAAATGATAAAGGTAGATCTGTTCGACTCATCATTTACCGTACCATGTCCAACAAGGTCCGATTCCGCCTTTCCGAAACACCATTCCTTTGCGGCGTTCCTGGCGGAGTAAGTTGAGGAACTATTCCACAACTTTTAAGATGGTCATCAAACTCATGGCTCATGTACTCACCTCCTCGGTCCGACCGAAGAAACTTTATTTTCTTGCCAAGTTGATTCTGTGCTTCATTCTGGAATTCTTTGAACTTTTCAAAGGCTTCCGACTTATGTTTCATCAAGTAGATATATCCATACCTACTCAAATCATCAGTGAAGGTAATGAAGTACTCATAACCACCCTCGGTCGTCGTGCTCATTGGTCCACATACATCACTATGTACTAGTCCCAACAAGTCGGACGCCCTTTCGCAACTCTTTGCAAAAGGTGTCTTGGTCATTTTGCCGAGTAGGCAAGATTCGCATGTCTCGAACGACTCCAAGTCGAACGAAGTTAGGAGTCCATCATCATGGAGCTTCTTCAGGCGTTTCCAACTTATATGACAAAGCCGACAGTGCCAAAAGTAAGTCATATTCAGATCATTTGGTTTCAACCTTTTAACATTTATGTTATTAACCGACTCACCATCAAGATTCAAAATAAATAACCCGTCCTGGACGGGTGCAAAGCCGTAAAACATATCATTCAAATACAAAGAACAACTATTATTCTTGATATTCGACTCATAGCCTTGCCTCATCAAACATGAAGCATAAATAATGTTTCGACTGAGCACTGGAACATAATAACAATTATTCAGTTCCATAATGAATCCGGAAGGTAAATTAAGTTGCATTGTGCTGACTTCCAACGCAGCAACTCTTGCTTTGTTGCCGACTCGAATATCAACCTCGCCTCTTGCTACGCTCCTAGTTCTTACCAGTCCCTGCAACGAGTTGCAGATGTGAATAACTGATCCGGTATCATATACCCAAGAACTATTATGTGCATCAGCAAGATATATGTCTATAACATTGCAAACAAGTGTACCTGAGTCGAAAGTCATACCTCCACTCTTGGCTTTGTCGGCCAAGTACTTGCTGCAGTTCCTCTTCCAGTGGCCATCCGTCTTGTAGTAGAAGCAAGTGGATCCGGCTGAAGGAGATGGCTTAGTCCCTGAGGAAGCGCTTGGGACCGGGTCTGGAGCCTGCTTTCCTCCTGACTTAGCCTTCTTCTTAGTCCAAGAACTCTTCTTGAACTTAGCCTTATTCTGCACCATCAACACTTGACTGGCGCCCTTCTTGAGATCTGCCTCTGCCTGCTTGAGCATCCCATGCAATTCAGTGAGCTTCTTATCCATACCATGCATGTGGTAGTTCGAAATGAAATGCCCATATGCACTAGGAAGAGAGTTCAAAATTATATCCGTAGCGAACTCTTCGCTAATGGGGTAGCCAAGCCTCTCCAGATACTGCACATAACCAACCATTTTGATCACATGCGGACTCAGTGGATCACCATCCTTAAGCTTGCAACTCAGCAAAGCCTGGGAGACTTGATACCTCTCAGTCTTCGCCTGAGCCTGGAACATACTTTTGAGGCTTTCGATCATATCGTAGGCCTGAACATGCTCTAACTGCTTTTGCAAGTCCGGTTCCATGTGAGCAAGCATAAGACAACTAATATCCATGGACTCATAATTAGCCCGATGGTAGGCATTGGTGGCTGCGACAGTCGCATTCTCATTCGGCTCATCTGGAAGTGGTTTGTCTAGGACATGGTCCTTCTTTTCTTGTTTGAGAACAATTCTCAGATTTCGATACCAGTTGGTAAAATTAGTGTTGTTCAGTTTATCTTTCTCAAGAATGGTTCTCAACGCAAAACCGGATATCTCAGAGTGACTGCTACTTGGTGCCATGATCTACAACAGAAAATATGCAAAACACTTAAGACATGCATTCATAAAAGAGCAAGCATATTAAACATTTTAATATTTTATGCTCCCACTAGAACCAACACCCCTCCGATGGTTGCTTAGTGATTCAGTATCCTAAATAAGCAAGTCAGCTAGTGAGATTTAGCATCACCGCTAGCCGCCAAGTGATCTAGGTAGACAACTCCTTGTCAATCGTATCTCATACGACTCCTGTTGGACGGGTGGCATCACATGCCCCGGCTCCCATCCTACCTTTCCCCGAGACCCACAACCGTTGTGGTAGACCCGTCTAGCTTACCGAGTGTTTCCGCAGTAAGAGTCCGACTCGAAACCACCTAGTCGGAAAGAATTGGCAGCACCTCAATTTTATAAGCCCACTACCAAAAATGTCCGACTTGTGATGGTGCAAACACTGGCGGGAAAACCGACTAGACCTTCTTTGAGGGATTAAAATTTACCGACTATCTAATAGAGGTAAAACTGAGACATAACAATAACACAAAATAAAGCATTTATAATGTGAAATGGTATGGCTCTCTTCATGGCGTTCTCCATCTCCACAAAGCCTATAATCCGACTCGTGCCAACTCTTGTCACTTGCCGTCTTACTCCATGTCGCCGACATGTACAACGCCTTACATGCCTTCCGGGTTCTCCAAACAGCTACACTAGCTTTGTAAAGTAAATTACATAGAGAATCCGACACGCAGGTCGTCATACAATAAAATGACAGCACCTAGGCTCCAGCCGGCTGACAAAAACCGTGATTCGCAGATCACGTATGGATTACACACATACATCACATGCACATGAACCATACCATTCACAACTTCCTGCAAAAAACAAGTTATGCATAGATACAATATCTACCGGTGTTGTGAAACTCGCAACGACATCTAAGGCGGTACGACAGGGCGAAGCCGGCGATTTTTCCGAAAACGCAGATCTCATCTACGATCCGAACATGGATTCCGACCATCATTCTGATTCGATCAAACTCTTTGATCTTCAATCACCGCTTCTGGATTTACGTGTCACAGTCTACCCCGATGGCGGAAGCCGACCGGTAGGGGTATGTCATTCCACGACCTCAGCAGTATGATCACGGAAATCAGATCTACCATTCCCCGAGTACAGTTGATCCAATCAACTTCGTACAAAACCGATATATCTCATAGATCGACCACCAAACAGCACATAGATCTCATCTAGAGCCAACTACATATCACATATGCGAGATCTCGAGCCTAAAACCAGAAGCTATCGCTCTGATACCACTGTTGGGCCACGCAGAGATAAAACAAAAAATTTCCTCTAACGTGGTGATCCCAAGATCTAGCTAAGGTAGAAGGCCACGAGGTTTACCACTAGACGCGTGGTTGCGGATTACTGATGAAGCGCGTCGATTGATGCAGTGCAGTCCCCACGATCCGATCGTCCTGGTGCTGATCGCACAACACCTCTGTTGGTATCCACACGTACAAGGAGGAGCACCAGCGGTGAACTGCTAGGTTCGTTACAACGGCATGACTGCTGTGGAGCTAGGGTATCCAACACATGGAATGACCTAACCGAACAACGATTAACCTTTCTGGGTTACGGTGCTCCACTATATATAGGGAATGAACGTGGGCTCTGCTCGCGCAACCCATTCACTAAAGCCCATATAGCACTAGTCACCGTGAGTCCAACTCACTAACTCAGTCCTAATTTGGTTTAGGTCCAACCCAACCAGATTATAAGTTTAGATCCAATCCGAACTTGCTCCCGCTCTTAAGTGTATGACCCCGCAGGCTCATGGCAACTTGGACACGATTGGAGTCCGACTCTCAATCGATCAGTCGGTAGCGGCTCCTAGCAGAACGTGCCGACTCCCAAGTACCAAAGAATCATGACGACTTGCCTTTCCAATGCGACTTGCGTCCGAGTCCCTTTTGCCTCACGATATACCTTGTCAGACTATAGGCGAATATTTGTCATCCCTTAAATAGTCTGACTCTCTTCTCGATCCGAGATAAGGGATTCACCTGACTAACTCTTAATCGATCGCCTCGGTTAACACTTAACCGAGTCGTGCATGGCCATGCTTTCCGAATCATATCTCACGAGAGGGCCTAGAGAATATCTCTCCAAGTGGGGGGGCAAAATCCCATCTTGGTTATTCACATCACGCAGCTTGATTCTCAGTCGACCCGAACTCTGCCTTTATAACTGCCCAGTTACGGATCAGCGTTTGAGAGAACCTAAGTCGGTGATCCTCAACTCGGACTATGCAACAACCTCAGGTCTAAGGATTACATTGATTGAGATATACAAATGACAACTTGTTCGTTGTACCTCAATATGGGTCAATCCGACTCGCTAAACTCTTTAGCCAAATCTGTGTAAGTTGGAATAGCATCTCCATGCCCATGACAAGTGGAACCGAGTCGTTAAGCCAACTTTCACATTGGTCTAAGTTGTGTGTCCATCACAACTTCAATGACCAAGGATATTTAGTACAAACAACATGAATGCATAGTTCCACAACCGAATCACATATTCAATGATACACATCAGATGTTTATACAAGGACTACTTAATATCTTTATGAATACAATGGGAAATCATACATGATTGCCTCTAGGGCATATTCCAAACAGTGTCCTGCCTATTTTTAGCTGCTAATCCTGGGATGTTACAGACTCTCCCCCTTAAAATAAACTTCGTCCTCCAAGTTCATACTTTTTGTGTTTTGGAATGAGGAATTACAATTGTATTGGTTACGACATTTCTCAGTTCCATAGTAAGCTCAAATGGGAATAATTGTAGTATCCCATATCTAGATATTTTTCTTGAATTCTCATCATACTTGGCAATTTCCAACCTGTTGTTTCCAATACCCGAAATTTCCTTTTACTATCATCCCTTAGGGATATTTCCTTATTATGAACTCCATAATTTGGAGTCTCTTCTTTAGTTCATTTCCCTGATTAGGTATCCTATTACAACTCATTTACTTGATCATCAAACTTCCTTTTTATACTATATAAGGTCTTGGAAGTCTCACTAAAATAGGGTTTTAAATTTTATTAGTCAATAGTTGTGGCCAAAAGACTAACTTTTGATTTGTGATGGTATGGTTTATACTGGTAGTCCTTTTGAAGATTGGATTTGAACTCATTTAGTCCATACCCATTGGGATTTCTTGTTCCTCTATACATGTCTAATTTGGTGTGATTATTCACTCTTAAATATCACTTAAGAGTTGTTTCCTCTAGAATTAGTTCGTTAGGATTAATATATTCTATCTCCTTCAAGCTTTTACCTTAGCAGGCTTTAGATAATCTTTCCTTATTACCTTAAGTACTTCTTTAACTTCCAATTATTTACTTAAGGTTTGAGTACTACTACCTTGAAATAAATTTCTATCTTTCATGCAGACATACTTTAGAGAGTAATTTTCTGATGATTTTCTTTTAACCTTATAAAAATAAGGCCTTCTGTTGTTGTGGGTTAGTCCTTCTTCTCCAACCTTTATTCGGAAAGTCAGATAATGATACTTTCATTTCTAATGTTTTACTCTCCCCCTTAGGGTTTACTAATAGTCTTCAAACTGTCTATATAGTATTTATTGGCTTTATAATTAGAATATTGGTCTCTATCCAGCTTATATTTTACCTAATTAGGGTCTGATGAAATATTGTACGGTGTATCCACACAATTGTGGATCTCCGAAGTGAATCTTTCAGCATTATTTGTCTTACTTACTATTTGGACACTTTTGCTCTGATAGGTCCGACTTCGCGAAGCGCCTCGAAAGACGATCGCTTAAATTTTATACTCATTTATATCTTAATTAACTTAGGACAAGTTTTATTCTCTTTATGCAACCATTAAGATGATCTGGTTAACTATGTCAACCAACACCGACTAGTCGATACCAACTGTGGATCAGAATACCGACTATGGATCAAATACCAGCTACGGATCATCCTAGGTTGTAGGTATTACCCTATGGTTTCCGACATACCTCTAGCATTCTCTCCGAATTGTTAGAGCTTGAATACCATTTTTGTTCCAAAGCTACTTCTTTGTACTTATTCATGATACTTCCATGAACTTGGTACTACTACTCCATTACTTCTAAGATATATTACCTATTTTGAATGAACTTTAAGTTTATTACTTATTGTTGCTCTTTGTATTTTCTACACTAGACTTTCTTCTTATAACTGTTTAGTAATTATCTGAACTTGATCCATCCTTCAAATTGCGTTGATACTCCTTATTCTTTGCTTCATTCATCATGTAAATCTTCATCTTGGTCTTTGAAAACCATCACTTCCTTCCACGAATTCCTATTCCTATCTAGGTCTATAACATCAAGAAGTAACTGGATGTTGCAACATGCATTTGCACACCAAGTCAAAGTTAATGTACAGATATAGAAAACCAATAAATCCAAATGTGGTACATATAACACACAATATTCTAAGCCCAAAATATAGTAGTTGAGTATAATATCTCTAGACTTCAGACTTAGTTGTGTAGTATATGACACCTCCTCATATAGATTTACATCGTGATACTTAGCACATAAGGTCAAACTATACTTTGTCTCGACATTTACCCAGATTGATCCATTGCAACAGGATAATTCTAAACAAAGTGGTCTCAATTTGGTTTGGACTAATTTTTTGTCTCACTTTTGAAATTATTAACTATAACCATCCTTTTCCTCATTTAGTAAACTAACCTCACATGATCTCTCCAAACGACTAATAGGTTTCTTAAACCAGAGATTATTGGAATTTTCTAGAACCTATGACTTCTATCATAGTTCTTTCATGCTATTTTCTTACTACTACTTCAAGATAATCAACTAATTACTTATCATATTTACACCAACATCATGGTTTCGGAGCTAATCTCACCATGGTCTTGTTATGTTTTACCTATACGCCATGATTTAAGAATTAATCTATCCATGATGACTTTGTTTCTCACTACATTATTATTAAGTCTTAACATAATTTCACTTCATCACGTATAATTCTCAAGTGAATCCCACATGATTACTACTCATTACATCAACATTTATCCTAATGATATTCATCATGTTGTCTTTGGTTATCAACAAACCAGAAGATTCCACTGTCTTACGTAAATTCTAGGGTTAAGCTATACTATTAGAACTACTTCAATTGATGTCTTGCACTTGATCCTAATCTACGATGACCAATTTGCTTTCCCAAAGTATCTTGGTGGGTTATGTCTCCTTCGGAAGACACTAAATAACACTTTACTAAGAGAATATGGACAACTATTTCTAAGAAAGCTGATTATACACATCGGAACAAGGTTATCCTCAAGTGGATACTCATCACAATTCATAAAATTATTTGGTTTAGATAAGATGGATCCTATAGTCACTATCCAACCTACAGATCTTCCTAAAAGGGTTCTAATCCTAAGGTCAAAGCATATGCTCTGATACCAACTGCAGTGACCCAGCATACCACTGCATGATGTAGTACACTATAGTCGTTGACATAACACCAATGAAACACCGTTCACTAGTATTACATCCCTCAGAGTGGTACAACAGATACACAGTAGGTCCAAGACATGACTATAGGTTACAACTCAACTCTTTACACAAGATCTAGAGAACACTCTAGGTTAAAGTGAGAGAAATAAACTTCTTACAAAGAAGAATCAAAAATAAATAACTCAAAAACTATCATATTAATAAGACTAGTATTTTAGCTAATGGTCTGGCATTCCTGCTATTGCAATATGCTATAGAAATAGGTTCTATGGCTAGAGATTATATTCCTATCTAATCAGTAACTTCTTCTTCACTTGAGTTGATGTATATGTTGACTTTCTTGACTTCATTGAAGAGCTTTAGATTTTGATGATGATTCCTGAAGCATAACTTGATGTAGACATCATCTTAATGGCTTCCGAATCTAGCAAGGGTTAAGAAGATACGTTGAGTACGAGTGCACACAGCAAGTTCACTATAAAAGAAGTGTTTGATGCACTATATCTACAGCCACAGACCGTAGGTCGTAGGCAATGCAAGTTTTCATAAACATTTCTTCAAAGGTTGCTTTTATTCTGAAAATCTATGTCCGTCAGCCTTCACGGGTTTACCAGAACTTTCGTGGAGTTCCTTTCCTGTGGCGTTCGCAGCACCTTCCCGGAACAGGGAGTAACAAGTTACAATTCTTACACTCTGCAGATGTGCGTTACTTTACCCATGAGAGATCAAATCCTTGTTGCACAACCGGGCGATCTTTCGCGTCCACACTTCCTATGGTGTGGGGCCCACTAGATGATCCAAGACAATCACTGTCCTTCTCCGCGACCCCGCATACCCAACAGATTGCACATTATACCTAGGATAAAAGTTGTTTCCATTATCAGCCTAAGGTGTACAACCCTCATAGATACCAGAAGCCATGGGACATTGAGGGATCCCACCCATAAACTGCTAACCCTCTACAAGCGGAGTTGCAACAATGGCCCGGTCATCCATTGGCATGCGAGAGAGAGCCGATCCAGCTGACTTCTCTGTCCCATTCCAAATCTCATGGTTAACGCGTAATATACGGCGCAAGAATCAGTAGCGACATTGGTTGTTAAGTCCTAGATAATATGTTCCTCTACCACCGGAACTTTCATAGTAGGTTATTACCTCATGGTAAATAACCAATAATCACATTATTATGAAAATAGTGTTTTCGGATCTTTTCAAATGCAGGTGATAACAACACTGGATTTGCAAAATACTTTACAGAAAATAATCAAAGGACATGAGCAAGTGTGAACTTGCCTTTTGTGATTACAAGATTATGCACTCACGGTCTTCGAGACGACTTAAGATCCAATATCTAAAATCTGCATCATTGGTTCGGTAAGGACTAATGTTTAAAGAAGCAATATGCTTTTGTGCATAAGTAATGCTATGCTTTTTGTAAAACTCCCAAAGTGAAACCCCAATACTATAAGTGAAGTGAATTTAGGTGATTCCTTTAAGAGTTGGTTCATCTTTCAATTTTTTTACTTCACATGAAATGCATTTATAGGAATTTTAAGTCTTGATATACAAGATATAAAAATAGAGTGTAATAGTAATCTAAGACTTAGATTAGTTGCTATTTGGTGATTATGCTGGAAGAAATTTCCTAGAGTTGTTGCTTCAAGTGGCAAAAAGAATAACATTTGAAGAAAAGATTTCTTTACTAAGGTTTAATCAACCTTTATAGTTAATAGAACGTGATCAATGCCTTTTGGTGATTGATTGATTATTTTGGATTTGATATGCTTTATGTCTTAATTGGAATAGACTAAAGTTAATTACAAAAACATAAGTAGTTTATTAGACATGATGTTTATAATCTTTGAGACTAAAGCTAACTTTAAAAGGTTAAGTAAACTTAAGAGGTAATATGTTTTAATTGTTACCAAGTTTTAGATTTATGACAGGTATAACTAAGGTGTGGAATTATTCACTTTATATTTAAGTGAATGATTAGATTAAATTTGTTTTGCTATTATGAAGATAATATGTATTTATTTAATGAAAGTATAATTAGATGATCTTATTAAATTGTTAGAATTTGAAGTCATGTTAATAGTGGTTAAGATATAATGATTATTCACTATATTATACATATGAGTGATACCCAATGTTTATTTAAAAGGGTTTTTAATAAGATTTTTAAAAGAATGTTTTAAAGTTAAAAGTTATACAAGTTTGATTATGAATTCAAGTTATGGTTTTGGAATTAGTACTTAGACACTAATTGCTCAATATTTTATAAGAATTGTGATTATTTCTTACTTAAGAATTGTTTTTAACGAATATACAAAATAAGTAATAGATAAGGATTTATTATTTTAAAATATTAAAACTTTTCTAATAAAATAATTAATGTTTTTCTAGTGTAATATATTTATTCAAGATCTTAAAAATGATTTTTATTTATTTTTAAGTATTATTTTTATGTTTATAAAATTCCATAAAAGATTAAATGTATTTAAATATTTACTTCAAATTTTATTTATAGAAGAGTTGAGTTAGTATTTTTTATAAAATAGTGGATTTATTTTTATACACAAAAATGATTTTTTATTTATTTCTAGGACATTTTCTTATATTGTTATAATTTATTGAGAATTCTAGTGACTTTAACCTTTAATGGTATTTTATTTAACTTAAACAATTAGTTTTATATTTTTCTTAGGTAGATATTATTTTTGTGAACATTTTGAAATATTATATGTATTTTTAGGATTTTTCTGTATTTTCTTGGACTCTTAGAAATTTGTAGGGTTATTTTGAGAAATTCTAATTGTTTTTATTTTTTATTTTTTATCTTGGCCTATTAGTTGGCATGGGCCAACTTGGCCCAATTGGACCTGGCTCGTGTCATTCAGACCGCGGCCCATCTCACCCCTCCCTCTTATCTTCTACACACACACACCCCTGGTGCCTACCGTACCATCGGCTGGTGTCGTGTGCTTGCGCTGGCCTGCCGCCTCCTCCTCTTCCTTTATCTCTGTTGATTGGGTTCAGTCGCGGCCCAGGCGCGCCTGACTGAAACCCTAGCCGCCATGGCTCCAGGTCCCGATGTGGCTCCCGCGCCGGCGTGAGGTTGATGTTGGTGAAGATGGGGTATGTTCTTGGGTTGGTGTAGCTTGGCGCAGGTCGCAGGTTATAGCTCGGCGCAGGCTCAGGTGTCGTCTGTGCCGCTGTGCCGTGGTTGTTGCTACTACGACCACCCTGCCGGTCTGCTTCCTCTTCAAACACCAGCGAGGACAACGGGTAAGTGGGGAATCTCCTATTCTTTTCTTCACTTGATTCCCCTCTGGATTTCTTTCTATGATGGTGGAATCATCCTAAGTAGCACCGATGCTCTGTTCTAGGGTTTGTGTGATAAGGATCTGATCTCCTTTGGATTTCTGTCTGCTAATTAGCAGATTAAACAAACATATGGGGTTATGCAAGCTATCAGTCTAGTGATCTACTAAGTGGAGGATATTGTGTTGATGAAATATATTGGATAGCTTGTGACATTTATTGTTAGAAGTGAGGTTTGTGATTATTGTTATCCTCTGGTCTAAAGTCTGGTGCAACTATCTTGATTTCTTTATGGTCAAAATTTGAGACCATTGCATAAGTGGGTTCCTAGGGATGACTAGGAAACAATTTGATTGTTGTGTCTATATTCAGGCACCTAATTTGCTTGTCCTCATGAGGTGCTTTGCACTTGAGATTCTTGAGCTATGTGTTGACTGTCAACTCAAGAGTAATTATGTTAAATATGATTCGTAGATAACTATAGTGACCTCGGATCAAGTAAGATCCTAAGTCCCTGTGAATAACATGCTAGTCCCTGGATCAATAGCTAGCACTCACAGTCGATGAAATATCATGTAAAACACAAGTCTTTATTATATGAATCGAATAATCCAGAGTTTACATTATTACAACAGAAGCGATATAAGTACAACTTGGAGTCCCATCAATGCCACAGGCAGGTTGAGTGAAGACCCGCGATCCTAGCGCACCTTTCAAAGATCTCCGAAATTCTGCACATGAAACGTGCAACCAACAAGTTGGGTCAATACTTTGAATGTATTGGCAAATTACACCAAGGAAGGAAAGACTAACTCTACATGCAAGGCTAGTTTAGGCTTTGGTGTTCATTTGCATAAAGCTAATTTTCTCTAAGTATGGAGAAAAGAGAGGGAGAGTTTTACCCTACTTTGTAAACATTTGCTTAGATAAAATAGGGTCGAATGGCACACGAGGATATTACTCACCAAGTGTCCAAACAACCAAACACTTGGATATTACGCACCAAGCGTCACTTGGATATTACACACCAAGTTCCCAAATTCCCACCCATTAGCGATATTACGCACGCCATGGGGTTTCAAAACTTTGTTTTAGAAAAGAGAGAGGAAGATCCTTCAGAGGCTCCATCCTTCAGACTCTCATTGTTGTTCTGTTACCGTGAATACGGCTGATCGATCAGATTGCAATACTCTCGAGAGTTTGTGCACTTTACCCACAATCCACGATCAAGTCCTTTTACAAACAAGACCATGGCGAGGCTTTCCCTTAGTATCCCCTCTACCTTCCGGATCCAACCGTGCCAAGAACCTCCAAATGTTGGTACCCAGGTGAGGTTTCCCACTAAGTAGTATGCCAAGACAGAGCCCATAATGTATTGTGGTTGCACTAGAAGCTTCTGAATTCTGAAACATGGCAGACTTCTTTGATTCCTGGGCGGCCGTCCTCCACCAAAATCTCACTCGTTGACCCGACAACCATTCCGCCCAGAAGAAAACTTAGTTTTATTTTGAAGTGGATTTGAGAAGAAAAGTTTGCTCAAGAGAGCCTTTATACTTAGAAAAATTCATTGTCTTTCGAACCCCCCAACGGTACTTTGTATATATAGCATAGCAAGCAATACTTAGCAAAAACAGGGTAACCTATTAGGATGGGAAATCCTAAGTATAGAGCTACTCATGGCATACTACAAAATCATCGCACTTGCAAAATAATACTAAGGGAAAAATCTACTAGAACATTCTACACATGCATACTACAGAATTTTGAAGATCACATGCATAGAATCAAAACTGGGACAAAATTATGAACAAGTGGTGTAACTTGCCTTATGTTTATAATATGGGTGTTGATTGTATTTCTCCGCAGCAATCGCACTCTCCGAACAAACTAATACGAGGACAAGGTAGTTCCAATCAAAACAATTGCAAACATAGCAAACACAACAAGGATGATCGAAAACATGCATGCTGATTTAACATGACACAATGGTTATAATTAGTTTTATGAACATTAATATATCATATGATGCATGTATGAGTTCATTTAATGCAATAGGGTACTTGTTATTAATGATTACTTGCCAATATAAGGGTTTTGATAGTTCTGTTGTAACGCATCTTCTACCTGTAGAATTAAATTTGTTTCTTGGGTTTACTGGATAGAGGACGTTAATACGAACCAGTAGGCGTTGGATTCACCTAATCGGAGTTATAGATCTTTTTATATGATTTAAATAGTGTTTAATGGGTTTTAAATGATTCATACAGTTTCTGTTGCCTAAGAATCAAACTAAAATTATATCTGTAATCTCCACAGAATTGTGATTTCAGGGACATATTATTTGTAATTTTCTGAATAGTATTTATTTTCTTATGAATTTATTACTCTAAATAAGCCATTAAACCATTTATTTAATTGCTGCGAAACCTTATAGTATTTTACTGAACCATTTGCAGATTGATGATCTACATGGAACCTGCTTTCTATCGGTATATTATTTATATTTTTGTGACAAGCAATTAATTTACTATGAATTTAATGATTTATAAAGCCATTAAAACTAATTAAATTTCTACGAGTTAAATAATCTGCAAAGGCTAGATCCAACCATATATTCTTAAAGTACATTACAGTAGCTTCAATTTGATATATTATTCATATTTTTCGGAGTTACAGATAATTTCTTATGAATTTATTAACCTAAAAGACTATTAAAACTAATTAAATTACTGCAATAGCCACGTACAGTAAAAGTTGGATCTATTCAGATAAGATGATTCTACGTGAAATTATCTTCAATTTGATATATTATACGCAATTTTTGAACATGGTATGAATTTCTAATAAATTTTACAAGTTGGATCTATAATATGCAATTTTAAATTCGAACGGAATATTCCGCTGACTGGACAGGTTGACTTTCCATGCTGACTCGGATTAGATGTTGACCTTACGTTGATGTGGTGTTGATGATGAAGATGACCGGGATGACGACATGGCACGCACCGGTTTGATTGGATCTCGACCGTCTGGATAGGATCCGGTGGCTAGAAGAAGAGATTGACCCGATTTTGGCTCCGAATAGACAAGAAATAGATCTATGTTAGAGAGACAAATCCGTAGGTCAAATTGAAAAACTCAGAACATGAAAGTTGTGGGGAATCATTATTCGTACCTTCTCACCAAAGAAATTTGGATTTGAAGAAACGAGCGCGAGTAGATCTTGGATTTACACCGTAAGATCTGAAATATTGCGATACGAAATTCTCCGGCTGTGGTGGATGATAAGAGGTGAGGTTTGTCGGGCTTGAAAGATTTCGACGATTCCTACAACTTTCGTTTTTTGACCGAAGGCAAACGACGAAGTCTAGATGGGTTAAAAAGCGAAATAAGATTCGGGCATATGTAGATTCAGGATTTCGAGAATAGAAACTCGTACAACCGTGGCTCCACGAGTTTATATGGAGGTTTAGGATGGTTTAGAGATAGGCCTTGGAGTAGAGAACAAGTAGAAACAAACGGAAGTCGATTCGGAGTTGTAGATAAAAAGTTATAGCAGTTTGAGTAGAGATAGGTTTAACAAAACAGATTTTGCACGCTTTTTGAAGCAAACCGATCGATCCCAGACGATATTCGCCCCGGCTGGTTTCGGTCCTATCGAACCGGTGGGCAGCCCGTTTTTTTTTATACTTGTTTCCCTCATATCTTTTGCATACGAACTCCAAATGACATGATTCTTGTTTCTAAATTTTTCTAAAATTGAATAGATCATTATAGGATCAAATTTGTAATCTTTTTACTAGTTTGGAAGTAGTGGATTTATAAATCCTTGTATATTTCATTTTATTTATATCTTTATGTGTTTGTATTTGTTCCATAACTTTTTCATACTAGCTCCAAATGAGCTCAATTTTGTTTCTAAAATTTTGTAATATTAATTGGATCCTTTTAGGCTATAATTTAGCAATAATCGCTGTCTTAGCAATAGTGGGTTTTAAAAAGTCAATTTAGTTACCCTTAGGAACATTTGGGCGAATCAACTATAGGATTTAGATACCAGGATTTGGATTCAGTTTGTGAGAACTTTGCATGGATGAAATGCTTATGAATGCTTCATGATTTTTATTTTGAAATCTTGCACACCAATTCTACAATCCATAATCAATCCATGCCCTTTTGCCTATATGGCTACTTAGGTCTTAACAAAACAATATAAGATTTTGAATTCATGGTTGAGAGGATTTTTCTATTCAAAAAGTTTCTTCTCTTTGAGAATTTTCAACATAGTCAAACAATCAATCAAACTTATTTATTTATTTCACATTCCAAAATTAGGAGAATTTTGGGATGTGACAGACTACCACCCTTAAAAGAAATCTCGTCCCGAGATTTGGGAAGGCTAGAAAGAAAGAAAGGTTCGGGATCCATTAGGATGCTACCACCCTTAAAAGAAAATTGACTAGGTCACTTCTCGAGGATTCACTTAGCTCAGATTGCTTCTCCTTTAGACTTTCATTGGCACAATGTCTCTAGCACATTCTAAACATCATGATTGATAGTTTCCGAGAAAGCACTTCTTAAACTAGCAAAACTCTCATGGTGGGCAAATAGGGAATGTTTACTTAACGGTGCCCATAATTCACGGTTGGGATTCATCCTTACCGTACATCCTATGCTTAGCAATGGATGCTTTTAGAAGGGTGTAACAATATACCATTCTAGGGTTTAGGCTCAACGTCGACTCTCTGCTAAGGTTGAAAAGGGCACTCAAGATTCGCAAAGCCAACAGTACAAGAGCGAATAATAAGAGTAGTAGGAATGGTGATCAATCCATCCTGCACCCAAATCATTACCCTGTATGAGGATAGGTGAATCACGTTTTTCTATCACTCGGGCATTATTACTTGCCTTGAAGAATGTTTCCATAGGCACGAACTAATGCTCTATGTATACTCCCATGTATTCAATCAACAAAGCTACTACTAAAACTAAGCTATCGATACTTTAACTTTCAGGTTGGGTAATCTACTACATAACATCATGTGCAACACCTCATACTTCCACATCCTTTTTTTCTATTAGGTGGAGCATTCCCTTCCTAAATGCATTGTGTTGTCAAACCTTCCACTTAACACATTATTATATCTCCAAGGGTTCAAGATAGGAAAGGATAGATTCTATAGGAAAGACACGACTAAGAAAATAATCCTACCCATAACTATATGAAGCAATCAATGTCACAAACAAGGAAACAATCATAAGAAATCAACACACAAGCAAGCACCTATATAATAACATTACATGTGTATAAACTTAGTAGTATATAACCACAAAATAGTTTGAAAGCATTGGAAACAATACTAGAGTAAAGTAGAGCAACATATAAGCAATAAACAAAATCTGTCAAAACGGTACAGCAGACTTCACGAATTTTTCTGACCGACTTAAACTCATCAGGAATTTTAGCCAATTTTTTTGCATATACTACAGGTAATTATGCTCCAGATTCTATTTTTTGAGATTTATCTGAGTTATCAATAAAATATGAAAAATCGCGCGGCACAACAGGTCAGGCAGAAAACTGCAGCAGTAATCCAACGAATTTCAATCAATTCACATCATTAAAATAATTTTAAAAATCACACGAAAACTAAAGAAACTTTAGAGTTTCAAAACAAAAGATCCTAAACAAGGCATCATACGATATGGTTCAGTACAAACAAGCAAGTAACATATATTGTCATACCACATAAGTTGGTAAAAACAATATGCTAACACGATAGCGATGATCTCCTAAAGAGATAAAATATGGTGGTCCATACCTAACCAAACTTGACGAGATGTTTATTTATGTCATACTATTTGTTCTTTGACTTAGCTAACTCTCATATAGGTATCATAAGAATGGACAACTACAAATTTGAACAAGAAGAGGTTATAGAAAAGATAGACAAAAAATATAAGAACATCTAATAAGTATAAAATATGATAGTTCTCCTAATAGAGGTCTTCTATTGCTATTACCATCGTTGTTTTTATCCTTTCCAGCTACATTCACATGTTTTGGACAATTATCAGCATAATGCCCAGGATTGTGACACTGGAAGCATAGGACTTTTGCTTAGATCCTTCCTCCTTTTTGGCAAGGACATCCCGTCTTGTGGTTCTTCATGCTCTACCTCAACATTTGGAAGCCTTGATCGTTTCCTTGAGCCAGTTTGGGGAAATGGGCATTCCTTTCATATGTCGAGTATTGTGAAGTGATGACTTTGGGTGCGGTGTCTAGGGTCTTGAATCCATCCCTTGTCTTTGTCGTGTCCTCGCGGAGCTTCATGAGGTCTTGGCACATTCCGTCTCTGACTTGTTGATTCAGTTGATGTACCACCGGGTAGAGGTGCATTGAGCGGGGTTGTGATTGGTCCCTTCGCACAGGAAGAATGTAACTTGAGAGGTGGGACATTCTTCTGATGGGTGCCTTCCTTCACAGTAGGGGCGCTGATCATGATGCTCCTTGGTGATATGCCCTATTTCTCCATAGATCGTGCAACCTAAATGTTTCGGGACTTCAACTTCTTGGATTTTTGGTATACGAGACGAGATTGAAGTAGAACCACTTTAAATTCTTCCTAAGATATCACCCCTTGATGATCATCAATGGTGTGTTGCATCTCCCACCAAGTTGGAGCGTCGTCCTTTAGGAATTGGGTGGCATAATGAAGCATTCTGTTGACTTCAATGTTGGCATCCTTCATTCTTTCTTCAACCTAGAGCATCCACTTCTTTGCATCGGCGTGGCTCTTACGCTTGGTGGAGTTGAGTTCCTTGTCCTCCTTATTGATATGGTCCATCCGTCGAGTTGACCAAGGTTTAGAGTAGGAACGAATGGAGTATGGAAAGAAGAAGAATAACCCATACAAGAAATCATGTTTAGAAAATAGGTTTTCATTAGCTATGGTAATAAACCATACAAGATAGCAAACAATTTGTCGTATCTATATTTAGCAAAATCTTATTCGGGTTTGGTTCCTAATAGGTCACTTGGAATCTTCGAGGCTTCGAGTCTCCAAAAGTATTCGTGCTCTTGATAGTCTTCATGTTCTTCATAATCTTCAATCTTTCAAGTTCTTCAGTTAATAACATTGATTTAAGGCCTTTGAAGTCTTTAATCTCGTAGCTTCAGTCTTGGAACATCTTTCATGGAGATCTTCAAGTACCAACTTAATTGAAACATTGAGATGATCTTCTTTGAAAAGGTAATCTTGAGAAAAGTTTCTTCTTGAAGTGTGTAGTGGTCATTTTCTAATGTTGAAAAGAAGAGACTTAAGAAATTTTAAAACCCCAAGGTAGATGATGAGAAGTATGAGAGTTTTCTGAAATAACTTAGAAAATATTTGTCCTAAGGTTTTTCCATGTCTAGGGTCACGATCTACAGTCAACCTGGCTCTGATACCATCTGTAGTGACCTCGGATCAAGTAAGATCCTAAGTCCCTGTGAATAACATGCTAGTCCCTGGATCAATAGCTAGCACTCACAGTCGATGAAATATCATGTAAAACACAAGTCTTTATTATATGAATCGAAAAATCCAGAGTTTACATTATTACAACAGAAGCGATATTAGTACAACTTGGAGTCCCATCAATGCCACAGGCAGGTTGAGTGAAGACCCGCGATCCTAGCGCACCTTTCAAAGATCTCCGAAATTCTGCACATGAAACATGCAGCCAACAAGTTGGGTCAATACTTTGAATGTATTGGCAAATTACACCAAGGAAGGAAAGACTAACTCTACATGCAAGGCTAGTTTAGGCTTTGGAGTTCATTTGCATAAAGCTAATTTTCTCTAAGTATGGAGAAAAGAGAGGGAGAGTTTTACCCTACTTTGTAAACATTTGCTTAGATAAAATAGGGTCGAATGGCACACGAGGATATTACTCACCAAGTGTCCAAACAACCAAACACTTGGATATTACGCACCAAGCGTCACTTGGATATTACACACCAAGTTCCCAAATTCCCACCCATTAGCGATATTACGCATGCCATGGGGTTTCAAAACTTTGTTTTAGAAAAGAGAGAGGAAGATCCTTCAGAGGCTCCATCCTTCAGACGCTCATTGTTGTTCTGTTACCGTGAACACGGCTGATCGATCAGATTGCAATACTCTCGAGAGTTTGTGCACTTTACCCACAATCCACGATCAAGTCCTTTTACAAACAATAGCATGGCGAGGCTTTCCCTTAGTAGCCCCTCTACCTTCCGGATCCAACCGTGCCAAGAACCTCCAAATGTTGGTACCCAGGTGAGGTTTCCCACTAAGTACTAGGCCAAGACAGAGCCCATAATGTATTGTGGTTGACTGAAGCTTCAAATTCTGAAACATGGCAGACTTCTTTGATTCCTGGGCGGCCGTCCTCCACCAAAATCTCACTCGTTGACCCGACAACCATTCCGCCCAGAAGAAAACTTAGTTTTATTTTGAAGTGGATTTGAGAAGAAAAGTTTGCTCAAGAGAGCCTTTATACTTAGAAAAATTCATTGTCTTTCGAACCCCCAACGATTTGTATATATAGCATAGCAAGCAATACTTAGCAAAAACAGGGGTAACCTATTAGGATGGGAAATCCTAAGTATAGAGCTACTCATGGCATACTACAAAATCATCGCACTTGCAAAATAATACTAAGGGGAAAATCTACTAGAACATCCTACACATGCATACTACAGAATTTTGAAGATCACATGCATAGAATCAAAACTGGGACAAAATTATGAACAAGTGGTGTAACTTGCCTTATGTTGATAATATGGGTGTTGATTGTATTTCTCCGCAGCAATCACACTCTCCGAACAATCTAATACGAGGACAAGGTAGTTCTAATCAAAACAATTGCAAACATAGCAAACACAACAAGGATGATCGAAAACATGCATGATGATTTAACATGACACAATGGTTATAATTAGTTTTATGAACATTAATATATCATATGATGCATGTATGAGTTCATTTAATGCAATAGGGTACTTGTTATTAATGATTACTTGCCAATATAAGGGTTTTGATAGTTCTGTTGTAACGCCTATTCTAACTATATAATTAAATTTGTTTCTTGGGTTTACTCGAAAGAGGACGTTAATACGAACCAGTAGGCGTTGGATTCACCCTAATCGGAGTTATAGATCTTTTTATATGATTTAAATAGTGTTTAATGGGTTTTAAATGATTCATACAGTTTCTGTTGCCTAAAAATCAAACTAAAATTATATCTGTAATCTCCACGGAATTGTGATTTCAGGGACATATTATTTGTAATTTTCTGAATAGTATTTATCTTCTTATGAATTTATTACTCTAAATAAGCCATTAAACCATTTATTTAATTGCTGCGAAACCTTATAGTATTTTACTTAACCATTTGCAGATTGATGATCTACATGGAACCAGCTTTCTATCGGTATATTATTTATATTTTTGTGACAAGCAATCAATTTACTATGAATTTAATGATTTATAAAGCCATTAAAACTAATTAAATTGCTATGGGTTAAATAATCTGCAAAGGCTAGATCCAACCATATATTCTTAAAGTACATTACAGTAGCTTCAATTTGATATAGTATTCATATTTTTTGGAGTTACAGATAATTTCTTATGAATTTATTAACCTAAAAGACCATTAAAACTAATTAAATTACTGCAGTAACCACATACAGTAAAAGTTCGATTTATTCTGATAATATGGTTCTACGTGAAATTATCTTCAATTTGATATATTATACGCAATTTTTGGACGTGGTATGAATTTCTAATGAATTTTACAAGTTAGATCTATAATATGCAATTTTAAATTCGAACGGAATATTCTAGGGAATATTCCGCTGACTGGACATGTTGACTTTGCATGCTGACTGGGATTAGATGTTGACCTTACGTTGATGTGGTGTTGATGATGAAGATGACCGGGATGACGACATGGCACGCACCGGTTTGATTGGATCTCGACCGTCTGGATAGGATCCGGTGGCTAGAAGAAGAGATTAACCCGATTTTGGCTCCGAATAGATAAGAAATAGATCTGTGTTAGAGAGACAAATCCGTAGGTCAAATTGAAAAACTCAGAACATGAAAGTTGTGGGGAATCATTATTCCTACCTTCTCACCAAAGGAATTTGGATTTGAAGAAACGAGCGCGGGTAGATCTTGGATTTACACCGTAAGATCTGAAATATTGCGATACGAAATTCTCCGGCTGTGGTGGATGAAAAGATGTGAGGTTTGTCGGGATTGAAAGATTTCGACGATTCCTACAACTTTCGTTTTTTGACCGAAGGCAAACGACGAAGTCTAGATGGGTTAAAAAGCGAAATAAGATTCGGGCATATGTAGATTCGGGATTTCGAGAATAGAAACTCATACAGCCGTGGCTCCACGAGTTTATATGGAGGATTAGGATGGTTTAGAGATAGGCCTTGGAGTAGAGAACAAGTAGAAACAAACGGAAGTCGATTCGGAGTTGTAGATAAAGAGTTATAGCAGTTTGAGTAGAGATAGGTTTAACAAAACAGATTTTGCACGCTTTTTGAAGCAAACCGATCGATCCCGTACGCGTGGCTTGCCCGGCTGGCTCGGTCCGGTCGGACCGGGTGGGCCGGCCCGTTTTTTTTTATACTTGTTTCCCTCATATCTTTTGCATATGAACTCCAAATGACATGATTAATGTTTCTAAATTTTTCTAAAATCGAATAGATCATTATAGGCTCAAATTTGTAATCTTTTTACTAGTTTGGAAGTAGTGGATTTATAAATCCTTGTATATTTCATTTTATTTATATCTTTATGTGTTTGTATTTGTTCCATAATTTTTTCATACTAGCTCCAAATGAGCTCAATTTTGTTTCTAAAATTTTGTAATATTAATTGGATCCTTTTAGGCTATAATTTAGCAATAATCACTGTCTTAGCAACAGTGGGTTTTAAAAAGTCAATTTATTTACCCTTAGGAACATTTGGGCGAATCAACTATAGGATTTAGATACCAGGATTTGGATTCAGTTTGTGAGAACTTTGCATGGATGAAATGCTTATGAATGCTTCATGATTTTCATTTTGAAATCTTGCACACCAATTCTACAATCCATAATCAATCCATGCCATTTTTCCTATATGGCTACTTAGGTCTTAACAAAAGAATATAAGATTTTGAATTCATGGTTGAGAGGATTTTTCTATTCAAAAAGTTTCTTCTCTTTGAGAATTTTCAACATAGTCAAACAATCAATCAAACTTATTTATTTATTTCACATTCCAAAATTAGGAGAATTTTGGGATGTGACATAACTAAGCACGGAAGATGATTAAAAAATGATCTGAATTAATGTGGTGTGCTTTGCAGGTATATTTTACTTGTTTTTCTTATACTGTCCATATGACAAACCACATTGGAAATGATTTATAGCAATTAAAGCTAGAGAAATGATTTGGATTCTTTAATAAGTGATATTGTGATTTATTTAGAATGGACTTGAGTTTGTACTTAAGACATTTTGAATCTGCTAGGTACAGAGGTGTTACCCTCTAGGAATGTGCCCTGTAGCCTAGCAGCCGTGGTACATGCTTGTCTACTAATAAACTAGAAAATGAACTAATGATGTTATATCATGCAAGGCATGATCTTGGACAGATATGAATTTCAATATGCAAAGTAGATTCTCTTTATCTACTTAAATGCTTGATACCTGACTAAATGATTCCTAGATCAAATTATCTAGGAAAATGATTTAAATCATGCTCTGGTTGCTTGCAAGGATTCCTAGCTTGATTATCTAGGAAGATGATATGAAGAACTTAATAAACCTTGCTAAGAGGTAAAGTAGAAGTATCATACTTCTCTATTTCCGTTGACAATATTCTAGATGGCTTCTGCCATTCTGGAAATCCTAGTGTGGTGCCTCCTTATGGAGTGTGCACACTAAAATTCCAGAGAGCATGATGGGCTATTTATGTTATTGCCTTGGATTATTAAGATTGTTTGCCTGATGGTTTAATGATGGAAATTAAGATGGATTAGTTCCTTGCTGGTGATGCAAATACTGAGGCCTTGATAGAAATAAGAACATATATTTATTTATTTTGGTGGCTTTCATTCTCTATGATGAGCATTGCATAGCATCTCTATGCAAACCTGAGAGAAAACTCTCCATCCAATCCTCCTAGATAAACATCTAGTGGAAGGGTAGATGGATTTGGATGATTTGTAACATAGCCATTATTTCTCTTGAATCTGGTGGTGCAAGCTAATAAGAACAGGTGCTGCATGGTCCAATTTATATTTTGGACTTGTACCTGTTGTTGGTGGCTTATTGGGGATCTTGATCTATTACTACTTTCCCTTCAGGTTCTGGTTGCATATCCTCCTTAATCTTCTCCTGCTCTTGTTCTTGTGATACTGATCTGCTCCTCCTTGTGATGCTGCTGATCTTGATCTACTCCTCCTTGCTTCTGTCTTGGCATGTTCCCTAAAATCCTCTAGGTAACCATGATGCATGATGGTTATAGTGGTGTTGGATGATTGTTGGGAAGTTGAAGTGTGTATGTGCAGATGTGGTGAAACTGGTGAAGTTCTTGGTGGTGCTACGGTTGGCTACTGCTTTTAGCTATCTAATACAGTCCTTGTTGTGTTGACAACACAACACTTGCATGTGTTGTGTGAGCTGTTGTCCAGTGGCCCCCCTCTGGTTCAAGTTTCTATGCCTATGACTCCTCCTTGGAGATGAGATCAAGTGAAAGTGAGCTTTACTGTTTGGCTGGATCCTCTTCTTTATCCATGGTGAACTTGCCTCTCTCCTTACTTGGTGAAATTTGCCCCTGCCTGTGATGCATCAGTTCTGAGGCTAACATTCTGGATAAGAACAAATTTTTACATTGGCCCCTTTTTTGAATAATACTCAATGACGAGTCAAAGCATATCATCTGTATGCCAAATCTGAGAGTAAAAATAATATACTAACCCTTCTTTTATTCTTTATTGTTTTTTGTTATCTTTTGTGTTGTTTTGCCGGAATCAAGAATTAGAAATATAAAGAGTGGATTTAGAAGATTAAGAAAATGAAGATGGCTTTAGTTTTAAATTTTACATTATTCTTTTGTAATTCACTTTTTCTTTTGTGAAGTAATAAGAATTGTATAATTGTAATAAAGGAATTCTTTTTTATTTATTCATTCTTCTTTTGTAAAGAAATATTGTATTATTTCTTTTTATTCAATAAAGTGTACTAGTCTTCTTTTTCTTTTATAATGCATTTGCAAAGACAATGTAATATTTATATATGCTTGTAATAAAGAATCCTTTTAGTTATTTATTTATGTAATTCATTTTTATATTTATTTGTTTTATAATAATTTACTTTTATGTATTTATTGTAATAACAATGAAACATTGTATTCTATAATAAAGTGTTCCATTATTCTTGGAACTAATTAAATATTTATATCTTACTTATAAATAAGAATTCCATTCTTATTTATTATTATAGTTCATTTCATTCAATTTTGTTTATTAATTAAGACTTGCAATTATTGTATCTTTTCATAAATAAGAGTTCACCTAGTATCTCTTATTAGAATTTAATTTACAATTATTAATCTATTTCAAACTCTTTTGGTATTCAAATTCGTCAATTAAATATTCGAATTTGAATTGCCTTCCCCTCAAACACCAAAGTACAGTAGAGGTCATGTAGAAATCCATCGCACCTGTCCTGATGTTTCCATCAGAACAAGAGATGTCGATCCCTCTATAGCTTCTTTAGTTTTGCGCGAAAATTCCCCGGATTTTATGATGCATGAATACAATGCACGCACTTGTGTCCTGCCTATTTTTAGCTGCTAATCCTGGGATGTTACATCTTGTGTCCTTGGTTGCGCTCTCCATCATGACGGGTCTTCTCCGTGTTGTCGCGGATGACGATGACGCTCTGCCTTGGCGGAGGCATCTCCGTATGACGGTGAGTCTTGGGGTCTTCGCGATGTCGGGGAGACCGGGGCGATGGAGATGTGCGACGAGGATGAGCCTTGCCTCCCTGGTCGGAGGATATGGGGATAGTGTCCTTCCTGTTGTGTGCATCCCTCCGTCTTCGTTATGACGAACCCATCTGGGACCCGACATCATGAGGAGATCGGTCCCTTGGCAGCTTAGGCTGGCTAGACTGGAAAAACGCTGGGTCAGACTCGAGCCTCTGAGAAGTGGCATTTTCCTGCTGTTTCACCGCCTTGGCCACAAGGTCATAGACCTGGTCCACTGCTGCGGGTGATCTATCCTGTTCCAGAAGGGTCTTGGTGATGACGAGGTTGAGAAGAGGGGTGGGCATCACTTGCCTGCCTTTGCTGTCAATATATGGCTTTGCTTGTGGCGGCTTCGAGGGGGCCCATCCTAGGTTTCGCCATACACCAGGATCATTGATGACACGAGACGGAGCCTTCTTAGCCTTCTGTTGTTGTAGCAGAGTCTTGTACTCGGCCTCCATGGCTATAGCTTTCTCTATTGACTTCTGCGTGTTGGCCAGATCTCGATCCAGCTTAGCTCCTTGCTCCGCGATGGCCTGTGCTTCCTCCAGCAGCTGCTGGCGCTTCTCGTCAAGCTAGACTACATTGCGAATATGATCCACGGTCATGGGCTCGATGACGAGATTTCCCTACATCACTCTATCAGCTGGAGTGATTTGGGCAGCAGCAGACGTAGATGCTGGAGGTGGCGGGTTTGCGGTGTTGTTCTTACTCGGGTCGGTGCCAAGTTCCTGCGGCTGCTGCACTGGGTTTGGCGGGGGCATGGCCTTTGCGCGATCATTGTTGGCAGCAACATGTGGTCCCTTCCTCTTGTCTAGCGCTTTAGGCGTATCTTGTCCGGGTTGATCTTCATCCATCGCGGTCCCAATGGAGGCGAACACCTCTCGGGACGTGATGGCGTTGTTGTCATGGTCGTCGCGTTTGTAATCCTCCTCCATCTCCTGCATAACAGAGTCTAGCTCCTCCGGGCTGAAGTCTATCTCCTCCGAGTCAGCACTGATGTCAGAGTAGAGTGCGTCAAGCACGGAGTCGAAGGGTGTCGGGGCTTCCTCGATGACAGGCGGTGGAGGTGAAATAGTAGCAACAATGACTGGAGGTGGTGGTGCAGCTGCAACGATGACGATCGGAGGTGGTGGCGGCGGTGGGGTGCCGTCTAAGAGAGCAAGCACTGTCTGGGCTGCCTCCTCAGCCTCTGCGTAGTTTTTGACGGTGTTCACCATGCTTTCGAAAGTGAGGCATCCTGAAGCCTGCTGCCGCCTTAGCGTATGTCGAAGAAGCGTACCTTGGTCCAGTCCTTCCACAAAGTGATAAATGGCATCATCATTGGGGTAATGTGACAGATCGGCCCGTATGCAGAGCCACCTGGCAAGGTAATCGTGGGGTTTTTCACCCTCTCTCTGCACGCAATGCGCCAGATCAAAGATTGTCACCACTCCGACGAACTTGGATCTCCAGATGCACGGGGGAAGCCGGCGGACTTGCAGCAATCTTCCACCGTTATATCCTGCACAGGGGCGGTATGGGTGGGCCTTGAATTTTTCTGATATTTGCCAGCAAACTCCAAAGAGAGATCTGACAACGATCCGTCTGCAAACGTATCCTGCCCGTAGGAGGTCCGTGTGGGTCTGGACGTTGCTCCGACTCCCAGGGAACTAGTGCCCGAGTCTGTTTCACCGATGAAGAGGTGGATGTCTCCAATGGGGACGATCGAGCAGCGGGTAGGGTTTGTCTTCACCGGGATCCAAAACTCGTCTGGAGGGACGATCGGAACGTTGCCGGAGAAGATAACACGACCGATGGTTACGCTTTCGCCGATTCTCACGAATATCTTGGACCTCTCTGCTGTAGAGCCTGAAGCACCTCATGCCCCACGGTGGGCGCCAACTGTCATGGTATTGCCGACGAGTATGCCATGAAGGGGTCCTCAAAGTGCGTGTTTAGAGACGTGGGGTAAGGCGGACGGTTGACGGGTACGAGGTAACACAGCTTACCCAGGTTCAGATCCCATGACGGTGGCGGAATCCTACTCCTGCTATAAATCACTATAATGGCAATACACCGAGTTACAGGGATTGGTTCGCTGCGCGAGGTATGAGTTGTGTGTTGCCCTAAAGGCTCCCATAGGGCCGGCTTATATAGTCGCCAGGTCCTAGGGTTACAGGGAAAGTCCTAGCCGGACAGGTTATAGAGTCCTACACTGCATACAACTAGTCTAGCGTGTCTTGCACTCCAAGGCCGCGGGTACGTCGGTGACTCCTACGTAGCCTTCCTTTATCCGAAATGGGCCTCCCTTCTGGATCCATATAACTGGGCCGCCCAGCAGGCCATGGTCCATGCTACCAATTGTGGGCCACCCGGGTTATCCGGATAGGAGACGTTCTTGAGGATACCCATATAGCATATCCCCAACAAGAGATAGCCATCCTCTCGGGCAGGCAAGGCTCCTTGCAGGTCGCCACGAACTTAGACATCCCCTACCCCATCTTTCCTCTCAGTTTTACTCCCCCATATCTAATACATCCCTCTATGCTTCCCCTTTTGTCCTAGGAACGCCGGAGCTGCCGCCACGTGAGTATCTCCGTTTGAAGCCCCCCATGGCGAGCCCGACATAGGTGAGCCTCAGCAGCATCGACACAACCTCTAGCATGTCTCCCAGAGCTTCTTCATGCCTCTAGTAAGCATCATCCATGACCTGTGGGATCTCAGGCATGCCCTGGCGGGAACCCGAGCCATCGGCACTGCGACAGAGACACGTGACCCCGGATATGCACCAAAACCATCACTTCCTCCCATCGTTGGGATGCCCCTCAGACCACCACGTCTCCTCGCACCCTCGCTGGCCTCTCTCCACCACTCTTGTGAGCTCCCCACACCTCCCCCGACGAGATTAGGGTTTCCCCTCTATTTAGCGTGTCTAGATGAAGGAGATGATATGCGTCGTTGATCTTCCTTAGATCCGGCAGCCCTCATCCCTCCTTACCCCTTCGCTCCTTCTACCTATGACCACTAGGACTTGCTGGCCAGGCGAGCCGCCATCCTCCACGCGGGTGGCGCGCACCAGCTCTGCTGGCCAGCCACAGGCGGCCCACAACTGAGCCAGAGCAAGCACATTGCCCCTTCCCCATTTTCTCTTTTAATAAATCTATTTCCCTTTAGATTCTCCTTGCTAGTATTTAATAAAAATAAAAATGAAAAACCCCCATATATTCCTAGATCTAAATTTTCTAAGGTTCTTGGATGTATTCTTGGCCATGCAGTTCACTTGGTTGACCCAATTCATGCCTAGATTAAATCGAATAAATCCAACACCTAAATGTACTCTTCTAGCAAATAAATCCTTTGTGAGAATTTTGCAACTCCAGATGTTCTAACCCATATATTTTCTAAAAGGTATTGTCCTTACCTTGCATGTCCCCCTGTCCCCATATTAAAATGCTTCCTATTCTAACCTTGGTAAAAATAACGAAATAAAGCCATTTTAGCATTTGGGAAATTCTCTAGGACCAATAAACATGGGTATTGACCCAATTCTAGCTCTCAGTACACATGAACACCAATATCTAACAAACCCTAGGATATCATAATTTATTAATCCATGGTTGAATTTTGTGAATTAAACTATTTTGTGCATGGTTTATTCACTAATAAATTCACCACATTAGTTATGTAAATCCAAAAATACTGATTCCAATTTCTACATAAAGGTACTCCATATACCTAACATGTTTCCTTAGAATCATATCAAAATCTTCTGTAAATTAAATCTGGTTAAAAAGACACATATCATATAATACCGCCTTTGGAAAATTTCATGAGGGCATTCTGGTAATTATTTTGGGATGATTCCAAATCCCTTTGAATCAGTCCATCAAATACTACTTAATCATCCAAGGAAATAATTTTTGGAACTCCAGAAACATTCTGGTAAATTATTTCCTAAAACTAGAGTTTTAATCACTAGGAAATTGAATATAAATCAAAGGCAATTGATAAAATAGTCAAACCACTTTTGTTGGTTTCAATTTATCAATACCTTTCTGATTATATCATTTTTTTCATATTGATATCATACAGAAATGGACCTTGGTTTAAAACTCTTTATTAAGTAGCTATAGCCTCCCAAATCCCTTAAAGAAAAACCCCAAATGCTTTTCAA
The DNA here is from genome assembly GCA_023614405.1 of Avena insularis. Taxonomy (NCBI): domain Eukaryota; kingdom Viridiplantae; phylum Streptophyta; class Magnoliopsida; order Poales; family Poaceae; genus Avena; species Avena insularis. The sequence continues at coordinate 250,382,219 of CM042689.1, read as the reverse complement.
GCCTTTCCGATTGCTCTAGATCCAAAAACTCAAAACCTACTGAATTGTAAACCTTAATTGTCCTTTGCTTGTTGTATTGTTTGATTCTTGTATGCATTGTATTGATTGATACATTATTTGTATGCATGCTTGCTCGATACGGTGATAGTTGCGATTGTGTGATGCCGAGAAGAAGGACGCACCAGACTTCTATTATTATTGTGGTATTCTGGTTTTCTCTAAAGAAGTCAGGGACATCTCTCTGATCATAGGAAAGTCACCCTTCCCGAACTCCTTTATTGACCTACTCCTTTATTCAATTATTTTGTATCTCGTTTATGAACTTCATGGTTACATGCATGGATTGTTTCAAGTAAAACACGTGAGTAGCTTGGCTCCTCCAAGTTATGATGGAGTGTCCATTTGGACACTTACCCTTGTTGACACCCATATTTACCCTTTATATCGAGGCTAGATGCTTAGCATCTTCCCTCTTTGTAAACTACGGATTTTCGATGATAAAACTATTTTGGGTTTTACCCTACTACAATGTTGTCAAAATAAAACCCTTGGAAAGAGGCATCGTTTCCGAGTGGATGTTTTACAAAGTCAAATATGAAGAGGAGAAGGAGAACGTTGAGCCCGAGAAAGAGAAGGGATGTTCTACGCCTTTACTGAAACAATTTATTCATGCAACCACACTACCCCTAGAGCTAGGGCTTAGCTCGTAGTTTGTTGTCTTTAGCCGGGAAGCTTGTACCTGCTAAAAGGGAGAAATCCCTTGAAATCCAGACTGTTTGGGACAAGGTAGCAGTGCAACAATTGGGTCTCTCACGGATGGTGTGACTTATGGTAAGTACGGAAGGAAGTGGAGTCAAATTAATATACGCCAACCTCCGGTTTGGGTATAGGCTTGTACGGAAGGGAGGACTATGGTGCGAAGCGCCACATACTCGTTGCCGGGGAGAACAAACTCAAAAGAAAAAGACGCCTTTGCTAGGGATGGACAAATGAATGGTTAGGTTTGATTGTCTATGCGAGCTAGGCCATCTTCCCAGTCAGTCGCCTGTAGGTTAAGGCACAACATGGGCTATGCACTTGAAGACTTCCGCTATTGATGTATGTAATCGCCATAATGGCAATCATGTAAGTTTTGTACTCGCTATGTATGGATGATGTAATGATACTAGTCGGTTATGCTCACGGCTCATTGATCATGGGAACGTGAATTGAAGGCACAACGGGGATTATCGGACCATAAATCCGGGGTCCCATAGTAACACTAATGCTAAAATATCCCAAGATGAATGATTAGAAAACCACTTATGAGTGACATCACCATTTAAATTATATTGGAAAGAAAACATGAAGGAACTCCAATTGATGGATTTTTGGAGTCTTTTGACTTTGAATAATTGACGCTTGTGAGACTTTCCTCGAGATAATTAAAACTCCATTCAAAGGCCAACAAAGAGTGAACAACTAACCTATTGTACATCATGCATATTGATGTATATAGTCCATTATGTGTACTCGTGAGCGATGGATTTCAACTTTATATACTCTCTATAAAATTTGATTATATACATGTGTATATTTACTTAATGAGGAAGAAGTATGGAATATTTGAAAAATGTTCAAAGACTTTCAAGATAAAGCAGAAAATCATTATAACAAGAAAATAAAAATTTATGATTAGATCATAAAGGAAGATATTTGAGTTAAAAAATTTAGCAAACACCTAAGATTTGAGGAATCGTTCCATTGATTTCAGTTTCCCGAAACACTGTAGGAGTATGGAGTGTTCGAGAAATATAATCAAACCTTGTTGACATGGTAAGATCAAAGGTGTCATTTATAAAACTGCCATTATATTTTGAAGATTAATCTTTACACTAAAAAGAGCGCCATCAAGATCCGTTGAAATGACACCATATAAGTTATGGTTTGGGATAAAACCCGAGTTGTCTTTTCTAAAAGTTTGGTATGCTCGTCATAAGTAAAATGTTTACAACCAAAGTTGGATAATCATGTTTTTGTAGGTTATCCCAAATCAATTGTTGGGTATTCCTCCATAACACAAAAGATAAAAGTGTTTGTCGCTTAGAGCGGCAAGTTTCTTGAAAAGTAATTTTCATGAAAATTTAACTAGGAGGACAATAGAACTTTGATTAGGTTGATGAATCCGAGCAACATGTTCTGAGTAGCGCAGTGCCGGAAAGTATCCTGAAGGCGGCCATAATGCTCATGGATCTTGTGCCTCAAAAGTTGTGGTCATGGATATCTAAGTTCCTATTGAACCGCATAGGCCGGGTAAACAATGAAATAGTAAGATTTGAGATTAAATCATTATTGTTTGATATTGATGAACCAACTACATAAAAACAAGCGATGATGGGCCCTAACTCCATCAATGTCTAGAATCCACAAAATTTGTGATAGTTCCATACACGAGACACCAAGTATCTAAACCTGGAAGACCCTCTGGAAGGCATGAAGCCTGTTGGTCGTATTTGGATCTATAAAGAAATAGACATGGATGTTTCACATCTATGAAATAGTCGACATGTCGAAAAAGATTTTACGACAATGTTCAAGGAGTAGTCTATGACAAGATTCGATCTTTCATAGCGATTTTTAGTATAAATGGATTAGTATAGAAACCATTACATCTGTCATATTTTGTATATGGTAGTTGAACAAACAAACAAAGTTCTTCTAATAGAATGGTTATCTAAGATGTGTACATGACATGGTCCAAAGGATTTTGTTAATACAAAGGACGCTAAAAGTATATGCAAACTTCATTAGTTGAAGTAAGCATCACGGAGTTGGAATATTCACTATGATGAATATTGTTAAAAGGTTTAGTTTCATCAGAGACGATGAAGATGCTTGCATTTGCAAGAAATTAAGTGTGAGCGCTAAGGCACATTTTTAATACAATACGTAGAAGACATGTTGTTGATTGGATATGATGTATCTTTTATTGACACAAGTTAAGAATTTCATTAAAATGAAGATTTTGATGAAAGACTTAGGAAAAACTAGAATATTAGACATCAAAGTCTATATTGATATATTGAGATGCTAATATGGTTTTGTAAAATGTAAATAGATGAAATATTGAATGAGTTCAATACGGAAATGACAAGAAAAGTTCTTGACACACGGAAAAGGGTAAATAAAGATTAAAGTGTATTGACACTTGGTGAGTGAAATAATATTCAAGTGTTTTGACACTTGGTGAGTAAAATCACATGAATAACTTGATCAATCATCACGTGATATGTATATATCCAGATATGTCCTATGCTCTAAATGTTATGAGCATATACTAGGCATGTAGGGGTGAAAAGATAGTTTATTGTAAAGTGTTACATTGGTACTGGACAAATAACTCATTGTAAAGTACTACATTGCTACTAGAAAGATAGTTCATTGTAAAGTGTTACATTGGAACTAGTTTTTTCACAAGATACAAAATTAAATTTATCTCAATTTAGGCGATAGGTTAAGGTGACACAATGTAATAGAAGAAAGTTCCATGATGGATTTGGATGAGTTCCAAAGTTGAAGACATTGTGATGGATTGTACAACAAAGGCTGAGTATATGGATGTTCTAGCAGCAGTAAAGAGGGCATTTGTGTCAAGAAGTTTGTTAATCAAAATAAGGGTAGTTCCAAGCTGGATAATATTATGAAGGTCTATTGTATGACAATAGTATCAACATATTTTAACCCCAAGGAACTCAGGTCTCACCAAAGGACCAAATTTATACAATGCCATCCCATCTGGGAATGAGTGATGTATAGAGATTCAAAGACATGCAAATACATTGAGACTTGAAAGCATCAGATCTGGAGATTAGGTTTAACACAATAAATGCGTATGAAGAACACCAAAAAGCCATAGCTGTTAAAAATGCGCAAGTATCAACTAGATTATTGACTCTAGTGCAAGTGGGAGACTAAAGGGAATATGCCCGAGAGGAAATAATAAAATGGTTATTATCTTATTCCATGTTTATGATAAATGTTTATTTCTCATGCTAGAATTATATTAATTGGAAACATTAATACATGTATGTTTAATGAACAAACCAAAGTTCCTAGTAATACCCTCATTTAAACTAGCTCGTTGATTAATAGATGATTAAGATTTCCTGATCATGAACATTGGATGTTGTTAATAACGAGATCATATCATTACAAGAATGATATGATGAACATACACCCAAAGTAGAGTTAGCAATACGATCTAGTCATTAAGTTTCATTGCCACATAAAACATATACGGAGTAGACTTAATCCTTAGACCATGAGATCATGTCGACCGCTAACACCAGAAGAGTGCCTTAATAACATTAAACATCACACCATAACAGGGTGATTATAAAGGTGGGTTCAGGTATTCCGAAAGAGTTATGTTGACGCTCATGGATCAAGAGTGGGATTTTTTCATCCTAATGATGGAGAGATATACTCTGGTCCCTCTCGGTGATATCACATCAACACCGCTTGCAAGCATGTGACTAGGTCACAAGGATGTTTTATCATAGAACGAGTAAAAATTACTTATCGGCAACGAGATCAAACTAGGGTATACTTGATACCTATGATCGGATCTCAGACAAGTAAACTATCGCGAGATAAAAGGAATTGGTTATGACGTTAATGGTTCACATGATCACTAGTGTCACCGTTGAATATGTGGGAGTTAATATGGATCTCCATGTCCCACTTCTGATTATTGATAAGAGAGGTGTCTTTATCATGTCTAGATCATTCACGAACCGTAGGTGACACACTTAAGGTTCTCTGACACTAAGTGGTAGATAAAACATATTTGAGAATAATATTGATACAGCTGAAATTATTTCGATGATCACCGAAATTGTTTCGGGTCAAATCGCTGAAAATGATTTCACGTGTAACATTGAAACAATGCAAGGGGTTTTATGTGAATGTTTGTTATTTAAAGTAATTAACAAAAATCTGAATAAAATAAATAAAAGAGTTTTATTTAAAGAGAGAAATGCCTTTATGCTATGGGCATTTAGTGCAATCGAAATGGGGATCTCACTCACATGCATGCAGGAATGAATGAGGGAATGAATGAAGGAAGAGGGGCAGCCCCCTCCCCCTATAAAATCCCCTCCTCTTATCCTCTCCATTTGCACCACCTCCTCGTGAAGGCTCTTTTCCCCCTCCAGCAATTCCCATGGCTTCAGATCAGCAAAGTGCATGTTCTATTGGTTTATCGGAGTAAGATTTATCTATTCTTTTTGCTACTCTACTGGAGTAGAGGTGGTAAGGTTGTTGGGATACGGACGTGTGCCCGAGTCCGGATGCGCTACTACTTTGCGGCACTCTACAACTTGATCTTGAGATCGGCATGTGATCGACTATATCAACAACAAAATCATATTTTGTAAAAAGCTTTCGACCTTCGAGGGTGAGTTTTTCTAGATCACCCTTACTCTTTACTAGCCTATACTAGATTATATCTTGGCTAAATTGGCATTCTTATCATAGAATATTTTTCTATGCTTCGAAACCTTCAGATGCAACATGAGATGCTTGATCTTTATCTATAGTTGATTTTCAACTTTGGCCTTATAAATTTTAAAGTAGCTAAAGCCTCATCTTTAGTTTGCAAAAAGTAAACATAGCAGAATTTAGTAGCATCATCAATCAATGTCATGAATTATCTATTTCCATATTTTTTTTCAACACACTATTCATCTCTGCAGTGACCCATGTACACCAATATATGTTATAGTATACAAGTCATCGATACAATACTCATGAAAGGCCTTATCCTTAGTATCAGATCCCTCGAAGTGGTACAACATAAATGTTCCGGTCCAACACTATTTTATTCATACTAAGAGCCAAAGTTTATAAAGGTTTCAAGATCATCCTCGGTCCAATGAGGATTTAATGCGCGATGATTATTTAATTTCCACTAGAATAGCTTCCTAATCAATGGTAATACTAAACTTAAAACCATTAGAGCTGGCAACTGATCTAAGAACTACCCTATTGCTAGCTCATCTACTTATAGCGCTATGGTGGATTCTATGTCTATATCTTTTATTTCTGCTATATCTACAACTCTGTTGTCTTATGATTATTCTGATACTCTGTTTTGTGATTATTCTTCGGTGCTGATCTTCTGGTCCATTGATAACCTAAGGAAGGGTTTTAATAAGGATAGATTGATTATGAGGATGTTAAACAAGTTCTATGGTGTTTGTTCGATGCTCTAGCTATGGCTGTTGATACAAAGATCCAAGACTCGTGAAGGTTTTCAAAAAAAAGTTTTAGAAAAGGTTAGTTTTAGATTTCAAATTTCTAAGATTGTTAGTCTTCACGGGTTCTCTAAACTTCATGGAGTTACTTTCCATGCTGCGATCGCAATCCTTTCCTAGGATAGGGAGTAACATGTCACATCATGTTTATAAACTATCAAGAGGTGCCCTGGTTTACCCACAAACGCCCTTTCCGAGTACCCCTCCACGACATTATTGCACATACTTTGTAATGAATTTCGGTCAAGAGACCTACGTCATTATTATGCGGCATGGAATAGGGTAGTTACAGACACCCATCCGCTGATCTCCACTTTAGATCACAGCCCGACTTAGCATACGAGGACAATGTTAGGAATAAGGTACTTTTGACTCGCTCATCCCGTAACAAGATCTATGGTCAGCGCGGTTTTGTACGGCGCAAAAATAACTGACTATTGTTGTTATTAATCCTAACTTTCATAGTATAGTGGAATCTCCACCACATCATTTTACAACCATGATTCTATTGTACACCATTTCTCAATTTAGATCATTCAGAAAACAATATTTCTTTTGAATGTAGGTGATAATGTTTTGAAAACATTTTTCAAGTTAAGCCTAAAGGACATGTAAGATTTCCCTTGCAAATGGCATGCAAGTTTGATCTCACAAATTTGATGCAAGGTGAACTTGCTCGGTAATTGAAATATAATGCAACTTGAAGGTTTTACTTAACATTGGACCTCTGATTCAGGAAATAGCGATCATTGTCGGATAAAGACAATGTTTGGATAAAAACAAGATATGCTCTAATGGAGCTATATGCAACGCAATTCCTAGGTGTATTTTATTTGATTTCATTTGTTTTGAATTTCCTGTCTTTTAGTGAATTCTTCCCTTTTTAGGGTTTTATTATGAATTTTAATTAGTACCTTTTATTCAAATTCTTGAATTTCACTAAACCATCAATTTTATCTCTGAATTTTCACAATATTATGAAAATTGGGTTTACATATTAGTAATTTTCCTAGTATTTTCCTATGTATTGAAGAATATTTAAAATAACCTTTTTTAAATCTATATTTTCATACCAAATCAAAGTATTGGAAAAATCCACAAAAATACCTTCTAGATTCTTTGAATTTTTCTAAACACAAAACTATTTTTACTTTATTTTCCTGAGTTTTTAGTTGGGTGTTATTTATTTTCGAGGATTTTGCCTATTTATTGAATTACTAAAGTATCCCTTAAGGGTTGGGCCAACTAGTTCGACCCACTTGGTCAAAACCAACCCCCCGAGCTAGTCTGGTCGAACCAGACTACCTCCCCCTCGCGCTCACTCGCTCGCGATGGAGGCTGCGCCGCTAGCACCTCGCTCTGGCCACCTCCGGCCTCAACCTTCATCGCACTTCCACCCAAAATACACGCATCTTCTTAATCTATCTTTCTACCAGACATCTCTCTCTCACTCTCTCTCTCTCTCTGTCGGTTGTTCGCAACCGTAACCCTAACCAGGGTTTTGGTGATGCATAGCCTTGTTAACTCTAGCGAAAGTCTAGCGTTCCCCCGCAATCGAGATAGTGCAGGATCTCGCCCTCATCGCCTCCGCTTGCCGCCTTGGCTGGCATAGTTCGAGATGACCAAGGATACTCCCTATGCCGTCGGCCTTCATTCTCAACCCTACTTCATATTCATGGTCAGTGGTGAGCTGGGCTCCCACTTTTCGAAGGTAATTCTTCTTCTCCTACTCTTACTCCTATTTTTACTATGATTTCTCCCTTGGGAATTTCTTCCCCAAAAATTATAGGGTTTCTCTCTTTCTAGTATTCAGTATTGGTGTTCTAGCTTCTAGGTAGGTGCTAGATGCTTATAAGTTGTTCTATTAGGATTCTAATGGATAATATGGTCACAATTTCTAAATTTGGCGCACTGTTGACTTTGCTGAATCATGTACTCGACATTTCTTTAGTAAAATTTGTTAAGTGTACCTAGTGCTTTCTGTTAACTGTCTAATTGGTTCTTCCAAGGGTTTTATGTACTGGTCATTGCAATTATATGAGAAACACGATTAGGTTTTCGTAGTTAAGTACTTATGTTGGTTTTAGGTTTAGTATTCCTATCAATAGGATGCTATTTATCTGATCATGTCTTAGTGTTTCACATTACTTCACACTAGCAATCAATCAATCACATTCAAGCATGTGTATTTAGTTCTTAGTAATCCTTTGATTTGGTTAGTTTATGATTTTATCTATAAGTTCTTTGGTTAAGTGTGTTATATATTTTTATTATGTAGGTTTACTGACTTACTTACAGAATGCTGATTCTGTATCTACCATTTCTTCCTTAGGCTGATCCTTGGATCATATCTAGGGAAGTGAGGTTAGATATATTGTCGGTGCCCTGGCAACCGGGGTTCCACGTCCCTACGATTGAGGAGTCCAGCTTCGTGGTGTCGTAGCCGCACGGTACCTCGCGAGGACCCCGCTTAGCATGGGGACAACCTCTAGAGGGTATATCTCCTGCCGGGACCCTGCCGCTACGACACGCTATGTCTCGGAACCTCGTATGCTTTGGAGCATGCCACAGGTTGATTGGTAACTCCATCGGGCGAGGCGCAAGCCGGATCCCGACAAGGGTCGCTATGGTGCTGCTATTCCGGTCCGCCTCGGTAAAGCAAGACCCGATCCTCCTCCTATTTTGTACGGAGAGGACAAACGACCTCATGGTGGAAGGCACCTCCCCTTGCCATTTTAGTGTAAGAAGGAAAATCAAAGAGCGCCAGATGAAGACAAATGGTGCCAAAGGAGTCCACTTTAGAGGAGGATGGAGGGGAGCACAGTGCACTAGACCTAGTCCACCAAAAGTATACTAGTAGACAGGTTCCTCGAGGAGCACCTCTATGGTAGCCCTTCGTGCCCAACGATTGGGGGAAGTGGCCAGTCGCTGCCCTATATAAGGGAACCTTCTCCTACCTTAGAACGGGTCGATCCTAGCGATCAAAACCCTAGACTTTCATCCTCCATTGTACCCTCGCGAAGCAAGCGAGGAATACAACAAAGTAGGAGTAGGGGCTTTACCTCCTCTCGAGGGTCCCGAACCTAGGTAAAAAACTCCGCATCACTTCCCTGTCTTGTGCTTGCTCCGCCATCGCCACCGTCGCTGAGGTCCTTGAAACTGCCTGTTCAGCCCCCGCACGAACCAAGGGATCGTTGGACCCTAGTTCCTTTGTGGGAAAAATCTCTGAAATTTGGCACACCAGGTAGGGGCTAAGGTGTGCTTTCAAGGCCTTCACCAACCTCAGCGACATGTTTTCTCATACCGAGACCCGCGCAGATTGCTCCCTATGTCTCGCAGCGAGCAAGGCCCAAACTGAGCCGACCCCGTGGCTCACCCCCTTCTAGTAGGCCCAATGGATGGAGGACGAGGGAGGATCCACCTACCGCCCGTCATGAGATCCCCGTCCTCCTCGCGCGGTGCCACCTCACTCTCCTGCACTGCATCCTCGCGCAGACATACCGAGAGCCTCACGCCACAAGGCGCCAAGCGCATGGGGCACGAGCTCATGGATCACCCGCCCGCCAAGTCGGTGATGCAAGTAAAATGCATACATGAACTTTATAGTTTTTTAACATGTTTTCCCACAATTTGTATCATATATAATGTTATATCCCTTTTCATATTGAGTTTTGGGGATTTTCCAATGATCCCCTTTATTTTAGGAGAAAATTCCTTATTTTACACTACTTCCCAATATGATTTCTTATTTGACACTAAAAATTTTTACTTCCTTATTTGACCACTTGTGTAATTTTTTTGCCTTATATGACACTTCAGTGTATTTTGAGAGCTAATGGGGTTAACTATGGACATACAAAGACGATTTTGCCCCTGATACATAATATGACGGTTTGACGAGAATTTGCACATAAATCGTGTGGCATTGATACAAAACATAGAATGTATGGTGTTTCAGTAGCAAACCACGTGAAGCTTGTTCAGTTTATTTTACATGAATATGTACCACCAGCAGGCTACGTGTACTAGTATCATGTTGGATAGAGGACGTGCGGGCGATAAGATAAACGACGCAGCGATTCAAGCCCAGGACATCCCAAGAAAAAGAAAATGCCAATAGCAGATGCAAGCCTGGCACGTCCCAAAAAAAATGCCAGTAGCGATGCAAGCGGCACGGGTATGGGATGACCGTCTCCCGCCTGTACTTGTACGCCAGGACTAATTGGGATTGGTGGGATATGTTAAACAACCCCTGTCGGCTGGCCGGTCCCGAGGCTGCTCCACAGACAAGAAAGAATACTAGAGTCAAAGGTACATAAGAATTACACAAGAATTGACACAGGGAACAAGAGGAAGCTTTATTGATCTCTCACTGGTAAAGTCACGTACAATGATTGCTCCTCTATTTATAGACTAAAGGGGGATAGGATACCCACATGGGCTAACCCTAGCCTGGTAGAGGCCACACCAAATGGGCCTCTACCGGCCTAGTTTCACAACACCCCCTGGGTATCTTATCTGTATAACCATGTCTCAAAACTCCGAAAAACCCAGTGGGAAAAATATGGAGAAACGCACATGGTATACTTCTTGCTATGTTGCACGAATTGCCTCATTAAAAACCTCACGTGAGAAACTTCATAAAAACTCACTAAGGAAAAAAGAGTACAATTCACTTAACTATAAAGTTAAGCACTCAATCATCGGGATCAAGATTTCAGCGATGAGTTTGTGAAGATTGTTCCCCTGAGCCTTGCATCTCCCTAAGTCTCATCATGCCAATCCCACAGACACATCTCTCGAAAGAAGATGCTGGCAATGATTTAGTGAACAAATTAGCGAGATTTTCACATGACTTAGTATACAAGACTTTTACTTCATTCAACTTTTGCAGTTCATGTGCATAGAAGAACTTGGGGTTTATATGCTTTGTGAGATTGCTCTCCACGTAACCCGTCTGAACTTGTGCAACACAAGCAACATTATCTTCATAGATAATTGTTGGGGTTTATACGGTGTTCAGCCCACATGACATCTGGATGTGGCTGACTACTCGTCGAAGCCATACACATTCTCGTGATGCTTCATATAATGCTATGATTTCCGAGTGGTTCGTCGAAGTTGACACAAGAGTTTGCTTAGACGATTTCCAGGAAATCGCTTCCACCACAAAGGAAAACATATCCATTCTGCGACTTGGATGTGTGCGGGTCCGAAAGGTACCCAGCATTTGCATAGCCTAAAACAGATAGGTCTTGGTTCTTTTGGTAAAACAAGCCAAGGTCTTTGGTCCCTTGTATGTACCTAAATATGTCCTTAACGCCTTTCCAATGCCTCTTGGTAGGCTCAGAACTATACCTAGCAAGCAGATTAACAGAGAATGCAATATACGGCCGTATACAATTTGCGAGGTACATAAGTGCGCCAACTGCACTTAAGTAGGGGAATTTAGGTCCCAGAATTTCCTCTCCCTCTTCTTTGGGCCTGAACGGGTCCTTGTCTTGCTGCAAAGATCTTTCGACCATAGGGGTCTTAGAAGGATATGCCTTTTCAAACCCAAATCGTTCCAACACCTTCTGGGTGTAGGCCGACTGGTGAACTAGAATCCCAGCAGGGGAATGCTCAAGTTGCAGACCTAGGCAGAACTTAGTTTTTCCTAAGTCTTTCATCTCGAATTCCGACATCAGGTAGGAACTCGCTTCCTCAATATCGTGAGGTGTACCGATTATATTCAAATCATCCACATACACTGAGATAATACAGAAACCATCGTGGGATCTCCGTATAAAAACACATGGATAATCTTCATTGCTTGCGTAGCCCTTCGAGATAAGGAGGGATTATGGATAGGGCTTGAGACAAGGCGGCACGGTGGCCTTCTTATCCCCCTTTGGAACGACGACGAGCATCTTCAAGCACGGCTGACGACGACGACAGCATCGGGCGGCGGCGAGATCCTCCAACGAGTTGCCTGTGTGCGTGAGGATGACGACGACGTCGCTTTTGCGGAAAACCCCCTGGCAAATCTTTCAGCTCAACTTGCAGTCCTTCTTCGGTCCCACTTGTCGATCCTGGCAGAGCAGAAATTTGGGTCTGCTGGGCTTTTGTGGGCTGCACATGGGCGACATGTAAAAAGAGAGGAGTTGGGCCACGGCCAGGAAATGTTTTTTTTTTGTTTTCTTTTTTCTATTTTCTGTTTTACTTTCAGAATTGAATTTTACTTATTTGATTTGAATTCTCTTTATAGAATTGATTTGTTGAGTGATTGCAGCACTAATAAAGTATATTAAGGTCATATAGTGATATTATTTCTTTATTTATTTTCTATTAGAACCCCTTTTATATAATGTAGAAATCCTTATTATTAATGTTCTTCCTATACTAAACCATGGCTATATTATATGATATTTTTCTTATTTGTTTGTAAAACTTAACTCTAGTTGGCTCATAGTTTGAATATAAATTTTTATATGTATAATCATCCTATATCATTATTTGATGCATGAAATACAAAAGAAATTAATATGGTTAATACTACTTCCATTAATTTAGGAAATGGCAAGGTATATACTCTATTATGATAAACATAGGGGTTTAGGGTTTGAATTGTAAATATTTACCCTAGGGTTTAGGGTTTTTAATATACCTAGATTCTTTTGTTAATGTGAGTAAATGTTTAGTAACTAAGTATAAGGTCTTTATATTTGTGATTTTTACTGATATCACAATTTCGAGTAAAATAGTGTATTTGCTTTCTAGGCTAACTTATGAGAAAGAATTGATAAAGTTAGTTCTTAAGCACCTAGGATAATTATGATTGAGAATTGCAAATATGTGCTTAAATGATTTGATATAAGAAATATTCCTACAAACCATTGTGGAAATTAGATGATTGATTAACAATATGAAAGGGATATTATGATTGGTTTGAGATCTAGAGTTGGGTGTTAACAAATAATGTCTATTTTCTATAATTCACAATCCTGGACTTTTAATTAAGGAATTTCTTTCCTAGATATACTACTTCTTCCTATCCATCATCATGGTTAACATGATGATCTTTTCTTCAAAAATATTTCTATCCACCTATTATTCTTCTAAATCCATGAATGAATACAATGGGCTTGACACTAAAGCTTTTATGGTTTTCTCATATCCATACTTGGTTCTATCCACTACTCTACTGTTGATAACCTTCAATCCAACAAGTAGTTCCTTCAAACTCCACTCATAATCTTCCTTATTCATCCATCACTAATATTTCTCCATTAGATGTATTCATCCAACTACCTTTCTCTAAATCTTACTATTCCTTAAGATGAACAATACTACTTCCATAACTCCATGGTATACTAAATTGAATCATACTGTCTTACATTTACTTTCCTCTAATAGCTCTCACTCCAACCTCACATAATATTAATGTGGCTTGTAATAACTACTCTAGGATAACTTACCTATTCTAGGGTTTCAATCATGTTCTACCCACAAATATCACTTATACTAGATATAAGAATTCAATCTTGGTGAGCAGAGCATGATCATTATAATCCTTTAATCATCTATAGCTTAGGTTTCCAATTGTCTAATCAAGAATTCATCAATACAACCTTATAATTGTATTGAAATTATCTTCTCAATATCTCTAATTGGATTAAGGCTTGTTATTCATGGACTATGCCCACTTGGTCTAATAGAATGGCTACTGGTAACTATCTTCAGAGTTCATCCTAGTAATCCTATGTACTACCATATATTTAGATATCCTAATAACTCTTCTATCATTCTAGGAGTGAGTTGAACTCCATCAATTATCACATTGATTTATTCTCCTTCAATCACTCCCATCCTATAGATGATATTTGAATCTAGCATTACCATATACCTTTCCTTAGTTGTTTCTTTATAAGCACTTAAGTGTAAACTATGATATGTTCAAGAGTTGATTGATTGAGAACTGGTGAATTAATAGTTGATTTGTCAACCTTGATGAACAACAGATATAGGAATATAGCTCAATGGATATGATAAGGACTGATATTGAAAGAAAGATATATGATGAATGATCTAGACTTAGTTTCTTTCCTACTCAAACTCACTAAAGAGTTAAGGTTAGGTATTACTATGATACTCATAGTAAGAATAGATAAGAAATAAATAAGTCAAGAGCAAATTATTGCATTCTTAACTTGGAATTTATGACTTGTTGTGCTGAATATGATGATAGGATCCCTTAAGGATCAAATATTAATCCTTTAAGCAATGTATTATGAGTAACCTTTTATTATATTTGATCTATCCTTAGATCAATTCATGTTTACCCAAATAAGGTTTTAGCAAAGGATATATTGAAACTTATCACAATCAACTTGATGATCTACTTCAATTCCATCAAGTTAAGAGAAGCTTCAATCACTTTGACAAGTTCTGTTTAAAAGCGCGAAAATTATTCGGATTTTCTATGCATGAATACAATGTACACATCTGGGTTCAGCTTATTTCTAAGCTCTAATGCTGGGACGTTACAGACTCTCCCACTTAAAATCAACTTCGTCCTTGAAGTTCGCAAACTCTCACATTTCAGAGTAAGGAATTGACTTGTAGTGGTTGCTACATTTCTCCACTCCATGATGACCTTAAATGTAATTATTTTTAGTATTCTATAACTTGATTAGATATCCTAATCCAATTCTTTTTTTATTTTATCATCAAACTTTATTACTATGTTAAATACAGTCTAGAGAGTCTCACTAAAACAAGTTTTAAGTTTCTATATGCCCGTGTTTGTGGTTAGGAGACTATATTTCTATTCTTGTCATAGTATAGTTGATACTGGTACTCCTTCCAAAATTGGATTTGAACTCAATTCGTCCATACCCATTGGAATTTCTTATTCTCAATACTTGTCCAATTGGGTGTTCTCTATTATTTCTTAAGGGTTAGTTAAGAGTTGTTTATTCTAGAATTAGTCGGTTAGGATTAACCTTTATCACCATCAAGCTTTTACTTTATTAAGTTTTTAGATAATCTTTCATTATTACCTATAGTACCTCTTCAACTTTCATTCATAATGTCTACTCTCCCCCTTAGGGTTTGCTAATAGTCTTTAAATTGTATATATAGAATTCGTTGGCTTTATAAATAGAATGTTGGTTTATGTTCATTTTATACTTTACCAAATTAGGGTCTGATGAAAGATTGTACGGTGTATCCACATAGTGGTGGATCTCGGAAGCAGATTTTTCAGCATTACCTGATGCACTTAATATTGGACATTTTTATTGGGATAAGTCTGACTTTGCGAAGCATCTTGAAACATGATTGCCTTAAATGTTTATACTTCCTTAGGTCTTATTTAGCTTAGGCTAAATTTTATGCTCTTTATACAACCATTAAGATGATCTGGTTAACTATGTCAACCAACACCGGCTGCGAACAAGATACCAATTGTGGATCGGAATACCGACTATGGATTAAATACCAACGGCGGATTATTCTAGGTGGTAGGTATTACCTTACAGTTTCCGACCTATTACTGGCATTCTCTCTTGATTGTCAGAGCTTGAATACCATTCACTACTAGGAAAATGCTTATAGATAAAATTACTACTAGTGGCGCACATCTAAAAGATGCGCCACTTATATATACTAGTGATGCACCTCTTAATGGTGCCCCACTAATATTCAGATACTAGTGACACACACGTTATTCGATGCCTCACTTATATGTGTTGTACGACCTGTATTGGGATCCCTACTCTTATAAATGGCGTACCACGTAAGGATACCTCGCTAGTATGTCCAACACATATATAGTTGATATAGTTGATACCGGTACACTTAAGGGTGCCTCACTGGTACCGCCTCACTGGTACCGTCATCACTCGAGGAGCAGTCGGCGTCCCCGCCGCTCGAAGCCGCCCCTGCCGCCGCGAGCACCTCCGTGGTGAGCTCCGCTCCACCTCCCCCTACCCCATCCCGCTCTTCCCCTCTCCCCAATCTCACATTGCCGTCTTCTGCCAGTCCGCAGCACCGTCCATGGAGGAGAGCGAGGCACCCCCAGCACAACTGCCACTGCTGCCGTGCGTGAAGGAGAAGGAGGCGCAGCCGCAGGGGAGGAGCTTCTGCACGCCGTCCGTGGAGGAGAGCCACCCCCACCCCAAGTGCCGCCGCCGCCGTGCGTGAAGGAGGAGGCATATAGCAGCAGGGGAGGAGCCGCTGCACACCATCTTTGGCGTCCACCTCGTCCAAGACCACCTCGTCCGCGACCACCTTGGAGGCGAGCCTCTCCCTCTCCCATATCCCCTCTTCCCAGATTAAGACATGGCTGGAAGAAATTGCTGATTAAGACATTGTTGCTTATTGTGAAAATTTTGTGGTTTCGTTTACTCAACCATTTGCGTGTTCCATGATACTGAATCTAGTATTACTTGGATATTTTCTGTCAAATATTAAAAGGTTATGACATGACTTTATTCATATTTGGGCAGCTCATAAAAAAGCGTTTGAAGGAGTTCAGGATTTTCCTTTCATCCAGGCTAAAGAGTTTTAGAATTAGAAGTAGATTTCAGGCTGGACCATTTGAAGTGGAACCTCGTTCAATTGGGATCATTTTTGTATTTCTTACTATTTTTCTGTTTTGATAAACAGGAACAGGTATTTGTGGGAATGTCACTCAGGACATACCTTGAGGCTGCTTTCGGGGATGGAAAGGCACCACTAGTCCTCCAACCTTGGTATGCAACAACTTAATAGATTACTTACATATTCATTCGCTACAACAATTGGTAGGAATGTTGTTTTTTCAGAACCGTCTCATTTTGCTGTCCTGGTGATATGTCTAATTGATATTCTTGTCGGAACAAACTGCATTGAGCTATCTACTTTATCTTCAATGTGATTCTACATTACAAAGAAAATATATATAGCGCTCCTGTGAGTATACCTAGGGGGCTTGGATACTACTCGTAGTTGCAAAGTCTTGACAGCTCCTAAAGTAGCTTGATGCTTGGTTGTGTTCTTCCCAATCCCAAGTGAACAGCTTCCTGTTTGTGTTGACCGTTGTACTCTATTTTCGTCAATTCCAGTTAGCAGCTGCATTGCCATTGTGGCAAAATAGTATATGCACCATTATTTTTTTTCTGAGTCCTGGTAAACTAGCAAACAGCATCTACTTGTAAAGTGAGCCTAAAATAAACAGTAAGAGTGGCTTTTCTGAGCTCCAGTGCACATACACTCTATATGAAGCGTTCAACCAGCATCACATTTTATGAGATTTGTGTCACACTTATGAAGACATGAACAGTGATCATCCCTAGCCTTCGCTGCCATTCCTTGTAGTAGACAACATCTTGTTTATTTCCTATGTGACAAACGGACATCACATTTTAGCTTTTGCTGATGATTGATTCTAGTAGATTATTATTTAGAAACGTGTTAACTACATGTAGAACCAATGCTAGGATCCAGCTCATCTGTAACTAACTGAGCTAACTACCAAGCTAATTAATCCACTAACTAGGCTTAAGTCAAACGTATAAAAATTGGACTGTCTAGAATCAGTTAAGAAGCACGTCGTGGGATTAATGCATGAACATGTATCCATAAGAATGCTAACATTCTTCATTAGCATTTAGCATTGTTATTTTCTTTGGAGCAGCAAAAATTATTGTTTTGTGTTAACAAAAAAATTGTACTATCATAACAAAAATGCCTCCAGTTTCAATTCTATAACTTGACAGTAAGGTTTCAGGAGTGCACGACGAGTGGGAAGACTGTATAAATCAAGTGAACAAGTTCTCGGGCAACAACAACAAAGTCTACACGAGTAGAGCAGATGAGGTGGAGGAACCGGATGAAGACCTGCATCGTAGTCCTCACCGCTTCCTCACCGCTTTGATAGCGGTTCTAGTGTATTCCATGTTGGTTTAGATGACTACCTCAGTTGAGGTGAACATGCTAGCTACTCGATTGACATGCACTTGTGTAATAATTTTACACTTGTCTCTATTTTGGATTCTAAGTAATGTTATAAACTACTATTGTTTTTGTCTTATCTCTGTTTAGGTCAATTCCAATACGTGATCAGTTTATGTTCTATATACTGTATAATGTATTGTATTTGAATCATATAACCGTGTATAAATACCTATACAACATATTTAAAAATCGTTATAAAAAATATAGTAGTGGCCCACCGTTTTATCTACTAGTGGCACACCTATATAAGTGGCGCACATGGATGGTGCGCCACTAGTATATATTATAAGTGAGGCACCGTAGGGTTTCGCCACTAGTATATACTAGATGATACCCTGCGCGTTGATGCGGAAATACGTGAATAAAAGAGTTTCACATATCAAGAACGAATGTCAATTACAAAGATAAAAGCATCATGGATGACCCTGAAAAATCCTATGCCTCGCATGAATTACAGAAATGAAAATATGCTTTTAATTGTCCTGACATACCATAATCACTAAGATTTACACTTTGTACTTAGCATAAAACATCAAATCTTTGTAAAAAATTCAGAGTCGGTGGATAGAATGAGTAAATAAAGATATAACTGCAAACAAAAGTTCCTGGAAAAGGCAGTGATATAAATTATTTGAAGTCATTGATTTGAGTTTAGTCACCTCAATCGCAAACACCTCCAGTTACCACGATGCAAAGATCTTGATTGGTGTAGCCGTCTACTGAAAAATTAATCATTAATATGTCTTGTCAGCAATCTTCGTCAATTATTCGTTGCACAAAAATCTGGAGCCATTCTTATTAGTCAGAACATTTAATAAGAGGAATTGGTCAACAGTTGCACGCATCATTCAACTATAAATTTGAACAGAAAAGGAGAGCTTTAGAAGATTAGTTCATGTCTGAAATGGACTTTATATGTCCCAGCATATAGGCTGCAAGTATTCATTTGATGGTAGTCAAATTTTGCGGCAAAGGATACATATACGATAAGAGATTAAATTGCAGAGTCTCTGTAGGATGAATGAGAAACATTTTGTACTTGTCAAAATGGAATGAGAATCTGCTGAATTTTCTTTCTTTTTTCGTCTTCTATGAAAGTTAGTTTATTTTTGAATGAAGCACTACGGGGCTGGGTTTTTGCCCTATAGTTATAGATCAAAATATAATTATACAGAGTCATGGCACAGAATTATATGGAATCGGTGAACAGTAGCTAGCAGAAAGAAAGAAAGATATTGCAATTTAAATGATATAGTTTTCATCTCGAACTCACCACGGATGATGCATGTTTGAAAATTCATGCCTTGTCCAACTAAGTAAGCTACTAGATTCAAGATCATAGAAGAGATAAGTGGATTAGCAGAATACCAAAAAATCTTTCTAAAAAAGCACTACCTTAAGTTATTTTTTTGTTCCAACTTTTCATGTACTCTATTATGAGAAAAAAGCACTGTTCAAAAAATCGTCCGATATGCCGATTAATCGTCCGATTTATCGCTACTCGAGGGTGGCCGATATGCCGATTTTCTGATTTATCTTCCGATTTTCCGATTTACCGCCCGATAAATCGAACGATATGCTGAAAAATCGCCAATTTTCAGTTGGCCGATAAATTACCGATAAGCGATATCCTTAACATTGGAAAAAAAGATTAGTGTGAAATTCATTTCAGAAGTAGGAGTAAAACATTTGCGGTTTATATTTGGTAGCTTCAAGAGTCTTAAGTGCAACTGATTTCCAGAGACGAAATATCAGGTGTCACCTACAAAAAAAAGACATAAAACTCATAAGAACACATAAAACTCATAAGAACAGATACAGGAACAACAATCCACCAAGACTGATAACAGATCCATCGAATGCAAATACTTAAATTGAGATCGGGGTTCCAGATAGGAAGCATACGTACCAATGTGAGCAGAATCTACGCATCAACGTTGCCTCAAAAGCCCTTGAATTCAACAACAAACATCGAGCACATTTGGACTCAGGCAATCGCATGTAAAATCTGAAAATCTAAAAATTAAACCTAGTTCCAATCAAAAACGGCATTGTACCAGGGAGAAATCCGCTGGATCCAATGTAGTAAGTGTGATAGGTGAAATCTCGTTCAGCAGAGGAAGGGCGCTGAGCAGCTCTCAAGCAGGGGAAAGAATGAGTTGTAGGGAACATGAGAATGGAGCAGCTGTAGTATTTAAATTGGAGAGCAATTCTTTATTAATTACTGCTGTAGTTTTTGGATGGGGGAGACAAAATAGATGGTAAGACCGAGCAGTTTGTTTTGCAAAATTGTAGTGCGTAGAAGATGAAGAGGAAGACATGAATTAATATTTTGGGAGTTACAGGAAAGCACTGCTGCTTTTGAACGTCCACTATGTGGGGGAAATAAGAGGAACCGAACACACGAAGTGAACGACCTGCTTGATTAAAATTCATTGTCGTCAAAATATTGAATATTATGTGGCATTACCAAATGTTCATGGTTAAATGATGTGGACCAATTATAGGCTTGCTGACGTGGATAGCTTGCATGTTAAGAGAAATAAAGTAGTGGGGACTCCTATTTAGATATAGAAGATTATATGTGAGGCACTACGAGGTGCGCCACTAGTAAAATTTACTAGTGGCGCCTCGCTAGTGGCGCACTACTAGTGGGCCTCTAATATTCAAATTTGGTGCCTCACTAGTAGGGTATTTTCTAGTAGTGATTTTGGTTCCAAGGCATCTTCTTTGTACTTATTCATGATACTTCCATGAACTTGGTACAACTATTTCATTAAAATTTTAGCATCTTACCTACTTTGAATGAGATTTAAGTTTATGACATCTTGTTGCTCCATACATCTTCTACACCAAACTTCTTTCTTGAATCTGGCTAAGAACAATCTATGCTTGAGCTATCCTCCAAATTATGTTAATACTCCTTATATTTTGCTTCATCCTTTATGTTGGTCTTCGTCTCGATCTTTGGAACTCGTCACTCCCTTACACGAGTTCCCGTTCCTATCTAGGTCTATGACATCAAGTAATAACTGGGTGTTACATCATGCATTTGCACACCTAATTAAACTTCATGTACAGATCTAGTCAATCAAGAAGATTCAAGAAGATCCAAAATTTCATAAACAATAAAACATATACCATGTATTATACATAGGTTTTAGATAATTTAAAAATGTACTAGATGTCCCAACGGTTTGCTCCTTACCTATTTACACAACTATCTTACAAGAACTTCCGGTTCTTGTGAGTACATCCTCACTTATTTTGGCAAACCTTTCAAACTATAATACACATTACCCTCTATGTACATTATTCAAGCACTCATCCCTTGGGATGTCGTTCCTTTCTTACTTTCATCTTCCTCTAGTGCTTCCTGGAGTTCCGTCCATGATGACGTGAAGTCCTACGACTGCCTTCTAGAGCATAAGAGCTTCCAGGAGGTGCGTATTCTTGATTAGAAGTACCGAGACTGAGATTAGTCATTGAAAAATGACTAGAGTTGGCGTAATTCTCTATAGAATATTCCTGGTTTTCCGGCAACGCTTCCTCATAGTAAGTTGGCTCCTTAGCTTTGTCTTGGATCCAGTCGTACATATTGGTATAGTAGCTATCGGAATACTCTTCTAAATCGATTGGATTGGTATCACCCCCATATGGTCCATAAGGCTCTCTATGGTTATAGTTGGTCTCTTCTTCAATACCTGTATCACAAGGTATAGGATTTCCTATGGTTCCACCTTGAGATTCTACTTCCCATCCATACTTGTTTGGCTCAGGGTTATTTGGAATAACTCTATTCCATTCCTGTTCTTCGGAGTTGTACTTGGTCCATAGGTCTTCAGGTGGCTTGAATTCATTTTGGTAGTAGGCATAATTTTCCGAGTTTGGGTCATCAAACTCAGTTTCCTCATACACTTCTCCTGAAGGTATGTATTTGGGATGCCTAGCTTCTTTATCTAACTTCTTCCTACGTGTCATTGCTTTTATCAGGATCAGTAAAATCCTCAATGACCATATCCAGTTCTTGAACTAAGACTTGGTGAGTGTTATGATAAGTGTTTAACAAAGACCGATAATGATCCATATACTCTACAGCTAGAGTAGGTTCTGCTTGAACTAGATTAGAGTGATCTAACTCATGCTTTGGGTTTGAGGTTTCATGTGGTATAATGGTATGAGTACTACCTTCTAGAGCTTGGGATTTCTGTTCTCGGATCATGGTTATGGCTTCTGCTATGGCAATCTGATATGCAGATGCCATGCACCTTGCCTCTCCTGATGGCATTTCTCCCTTAAGTCCTAACTTCTTGGGTAACATGATCATGACACGGTATTTAGCTAATACCTGCCCATCATAGTAACTGTAAATCTTGACCAAAAGTCTCGATTCACATTCCAAACTCCTTAGAAGTTGTCGTAGATTATCTGTCCAATCCCCTCCGTAGTCATTCAACGTCCTGTTCATCACTTGAACATTCCGGGGTGGATATCGAGGTGCCATGTGGAACTGTGGATAAGAAATTATCGTTAGTCACATAGAGTTAAAACTCTTGGGTAATGATCGGAATTGCGATCATACTGAAGAGTTATCGCACTAGTAACATGACAGGATTATTCTCAAGTGAATATCCCTCATATCACTAGAGAACTCCTTATTCTTGCAGTATAAGTCCTACAGGTTCTACCCATTTACTAGGTTTCCAACCTAAGGTCAAAGCATATTCTCTGATACCAACTGCGGTGACCCAGCATACCACTGCATGATGTAGTATACTATAGTCGTTGACATAACACCAATGAAACACCATTCACTAGTATTACATCCCTCAGAATGGCATAACAGAAACACAGCAGGTACAATACATGGCTAAAGGTTACAACTCACTCTTTACACAAGATCCAGAGATCACTTTAGGTTAAAGAGAGAGAAAGAACTTCTTACGGAGAAGAATCAAGATAAACAATGCAAGAACTATTATACTATTAAGACTAGTATTTTAACTAAGGGATTGGCATTGCTGCTATTGCAATATACTACAGAATTAGGTTCTTTGGCTAGAGATTATATTTCCTATCTAATCAGTAACTTCGTCTTCACTTGAGTTGATGTATATGTTAACTTCCTTGACTTCATTGAAGAGCTTTCACTTTGGATGATGAGTCCTGGAGCATAACTTGATGTAGATGTTGTCTATCCCGGCTTCAGAATCTTGCAAGGGTTAAGAAGATACTTTGAGTACGAGCGTACTTAGCAAGTTCACTAGAAAAGGAGTGTTCGATGCACGATAACTACAGCCACATACCATATGTCATAGGCAATGCAAGTTTTTATAAACATATCTTTAAAGGTTGCTATTATTCTGAAAAGCTATGTCCGTCAGCCTTCACAGGTTAACCAGAACTTTCATGGAGTTCCTTTCCCGACGCGTTTGCAAATCCTTCCCGGAATAGGGAGTAATAAGTTGCAGTTCTTACACTCTACAGAGGTGCGTTACTTTACCCATGAGAGATCAACTCTTTGTTGCACAACCGGGCAGCTTATTCCCATCCACAATTCCATGATGCGGGGCCTAGAAGATGATCCAAGCCAATCACTGCCCCCTTCGCGACCTCGCATGCCTCCTTGGTGTACACCATGCCCACATATTGGATTACGGCAATGGTTTGTACAAACCATTAGATGCCAGAACTATCTGGGACGTTGAGGGTTCCCACCCATATGCTACATATCCTCTATGAATTACCAATTATTATGCAAGCTACGAGGATAAGAGCCACGACTTGCACATCCGGCTTCATGAGAGAGGAAGAAGATACATCTGACTTCTATGTCCCATTCCAAATCTCATGGTTAACGCGTAATATACGACGCAAGAATCACTGGCGACATTGGTTGTTAAGTCCTAGATAATATGTTCCTTTACCACCGGAACTTTTATAGTAAGTTATTACCTCATGGTAATAACCTATAATCACATTAATATGAAAATAGTGTTTTCGTACCTTTTTCAAATGCAGCTGATGTCCACATTGGATTTGTAAAATACTTTACAGAAAATAACCAAAGGACATGAGCAAGTGTGAACTTGCGTTTTGTGATTGCAAGATTATGCACTCATGGTCTTCAAGATGATATAAGATCCAATATCTGAAATCAGCATCATTGGTCCGGTAAGGACTAATGTTTAAAGAAGCAATATGTTTTTATGCATAAGTAGTGTGATGCATTTTATAAACGTGAATCCCGGGGATAACGTTGTTTTAGTGTTTGGGTACTAGAAATGATGTATTTGAAATGTGTTGTACTTTTGGATGAGTTTTATACTCGTGCTTCTTATTAAGGCTTGTGAGTGTGTGTGAAACAATCATATAATTACAATATCATAAAACAATAGGACACACACAAATGTGAGATGCTACTCAAGATTGCTTATATAAGAGTTCTTGTTTTAAGTGGCAAAAATAATAACATTTGAAGAAAAGATTTATTTTCTAAGGTCTAAACAACCTTTGTGGTTAGTTGAGTCTGGTCGATGTTATTTCTGCTTGCTTGAATAGTTTAAGCTGGAGATGCTTTATAACTTAATTATATCAAACCAAAGTTAACTATAAAACGTCTAAAAATGTTTATAGTATTATATTTAGAGTCTTGCAGACTAAAGTTAACTTTAAAACATAGATAGTTTAAAAGTATAATGTTTATAACATTTGTATTTTGTGGACTAGGTAATGTTGCCTGAAGGTTACTTAAGAATGGTTATATTTTTCTTTGATGTGGTGGTTTTCTTGACTTTATAGTGGATTAATATCACTTACCCCTTTTATGGATGAGTGGTCATAGTTTGTAAATCATGAAGTAATGTTACTTGATTGCTTATGAGTTCATTATAGTGTTTTAGTATGTTGATAAACTTATGATTAAAGTAAAGGAAATGAGTTTTTATTTTACTACAAATTATTCTTGATGATTTTAGATTTGATAACGATTCTCTTTTAGAAACTATTACACATCTATGATTGAGGAGAATTCAATAAAATTGTAATTAAAATGTGTTAAACTATTTGGACTTCATATTATTAATGTTGAAGACTAATACTATTTATTAGACTCAATTGGTTAATTTTTAGACATATTAGACATTTTTATTTACCTTTTTATGAATTATCAATTAAATAAATAAGTTTAAATTTAAGTTATTGAAGTACTTGAATTTTATTTAACTCAAAAGTGGAATATTATATTTTTAACATGTAGATATTATTTTTGTGATCATTTTGGTATATTACATTTATTTTTGTGACTTATAAATAATAAGATATGATTTTGACAATTATTATTACTTTATAATTACTTAATAAATAATAAATATTTAATTAAGTTAAATAATAATACATGATTATAGTTTTTTAAAATATTGTTTTTATTTTTCCAAGATTTTTTGGTATTTATTTATATTCTTAACATTTACCATTATTAAAATAGGAATTATCAAAGTTTTATTACCTTTAAAATCTTTAATAATTATTTGAATTGTTAACATATTAATGTTTAATAATAGTTTTAAGTTATAGATTTTATTATTTTAAACATTTTCATATATTATACATATTTTTCTGAACTATAAATTAAAAGTTATATTTTTAACAAGTTTTAATTACTTTATTTAATTTCTGGAATATGTATATTTGGATTTATATCTTTTATTCTTTTTTTTAAACAGGAAATATTTTTTACACCGCACCCATACCTAGCCCTAGTCACTGACTAGTGGGCCAGAGGCCACCTCATCTCTTAAGTTAAAATAAATGCATTTGTTACCGGCCTGATTGCTACCCCCAGACAATGACAGATGGGCCTTAGGGCATGTCACTGCCACGTGAGACAAAGACCAGGTCAAACGGAGGACTGGGTCCAGGGTGGCGTCGGCGTGACGTCGCTATGGCGTCAGCACCACCACCGCTGTTAGTGGGTGGTCGCCAGAGACGATCTACTACGCCCTAGCAAACGAAATTAGCTTGGTTTGAATCAGCGCAACACGCTGAACCCTAAAGTGGCGGCGTCACTCGGAAATGGTCATCGGAGCCTCGGCTCCGAGGAGCTCCGACAGTGGCCAACGATGGCACAAGGTGAGACGGCTATTCACATCGAGATAGGGCGATTTAAGGATACTGGAAGGTTCAGGAACTCACCCTGATGATCATAGAGAGGTCGGCAAGGACATGCGTGGTCGGAAACAAGCTCTATGACGAGGATTCCGACGAACTTCCGCAAAGAGGAACGACAAAATTTGTCCACTCCAGTGCTCCCCTTGATGCAAAATTTCACCCAGAGGACCTACGGAGGACGGGGCTTCTCCATGGCTACTTGGAAGAGTGTGGGGAGGTGCGATTTGATGACGAGGTGTGGCTCTGGTGAGCTAGGGTTTCGGCCCCATTCGAATCAGTGAGGATAAGGAGGGATTATGGATAGGGATTGAGACAAGGCGTCGCGGTGGCCTTCTTATCCCCCTCTGGAACGACGACGAGCATCTTGACGCACGGCTGACAAAGACGACGGCATCGGGAGGCAGCGAGCTCCTCCAGCCGCATGTGTGCGTGAGGATGACGACGACGCCGCCTTTGCGGAAAACCCTTGGACAAATCTTTCAGCTCAACCCACAGCCCTTCTTCGGTCCCACTTGTCAGTCACAGACGAGAACGAGCTGGGCTGGCTGCTGGGCTTTTGTGGGCTGCACATGGGCGACAAGTAAAAAGAGAGGAGTTGGGCCACGGCAAGGAAATGTTTTTATTTGTTTTATTTTTTCTATTTTCTGTTTTACTTTTAGAATTGAATTTTACTTCTTTGATTTGAATTCTCTTTATAGAATTGATTTGTTGAGTGATTGCAGCACTAATAAAGTATATTGGTCATATAGTGATATTATTTCTTTATTTATTTTCTATTAGAACTCCTTTTATATAATGTAGAAATCCTTATTATTAATTTTATTCCTATACTAACCATGGCTTTATTATATGATATTTTTCTTATTTGTTTATAAAACTTAACTCTAGTTGGCTCAGAGTTTGAATAGAAATTTTTATATGTATAATGATCCTATTTCATTATTTGATGCATGAAATACAAAAGAAATTAATATGGTTAATACTACTTCCATTAATTTAGGAAATGACAAGGTATATACTCTATTATGATAAACATAGGGGTTTAGGGTTTGAATTGTAAATATTTACCCTAGGGTTTAGGGTTTTAAATATACCTAGATTCTTTTGTTAATGTGAGTAAAGGTTTAGTAACTAAGTATAAGGTTTTTATATTTGTGATTTTTTACTAATATCACCATTTCAAGTAAAATAGTGTATTTGCTTTCTAGGCTAACTTATGAGAAAGAATTGATAAAGTTAGTTCTTAAGCACCTAGGATAATTATGATTGAGAATTGCAAAGATGTGCTTAAATGTTTTGATATAAGAAAATATTCCTATAAACCATTGTGGAAATTAGATGATTGATATTATGTTTGGTTTGAGATGTAGAGTTGGGTGTTAACCAATAATGTCTATTTTCTATAATTCACAATCCTGGAATTTTAATTAAGGAATTCCTTTCCAAGATATACTACTTCTTCCTATCCATAATCATGGTTAACATGATGATCTTTTCTTCAAAAATATTCCTATCCACCTATTATTCTTCTAAATCCATGAATGAATACAATGGGATTGACACTAAAGCTTTTATGGTTTTCTCATATCCATACTTGGTTCTATCCACTACTCTACTGTTGATAACCTTCAATCCAACAAGTAGTTCCTTCAAACTCCACTCATAATCTTCCTTATTCATCCATCACTAATATTTCTCCATTAGATGTATTCATCCAACTACCTTTCTCTAAATCTTACTATTCCTTAAGGTGAACAATACTACTTCCATAACTCCATGCCATACTAAATTGAATCATACTGTCTTCCATTTACTTTCCTCTAATATCTCTCACTCCAACCTCACATAATATTAATGTGGCTTGTAATAACTACTCTATGATAACTTACCTATGCTAGGGTTTCAATCATGTTCTACCCACCAATATCACTTATACTAGATATAAGAATTCAATCTTGGTGAGCAGAGCATGATCATTATAATCGTTTAATCATCTATAGCTTAGGTTTCCAATTGTCTAATCAAGACTTCATCAATACAACCTTACAATTGTATTGAAATTATCTTCTCAATATCTCTAATTGGATTAAGGCTTGTTATTCATGGACTATGCCCACTTGGTCTAATAGAATGGCTACTGGTAACTATCTTCAGAGTTCATCCTAGTAATCCTATTTACTACCATATATTTAGATATCCTAATAACTCTTCTATCATTCCAGGAGTGAGTTGAACTCAATCAATTATCACATTGATTTATTCTCCTTCAATCACTCCCATCCTATAAATGATATTTGAATCTAGCATTACCATATACCTTTCCTTAGTTGTTTCTTTATAAGTACTTAAGTGTAAACTATGATATGGTCAAGAGTTGATAGATTGAGAACTGGTGAATCCATAGTTGATTTCTCAACCTTGATGAACAACAGATATAGGAATATAGCTCAATGGATATGATAAGGACTGATATGGAAAAAAAGATATATGATGAATGTTCTAGACTTAGTTTCTTTCCTACTCCAACTCACTAAAGAGTTAAGATTAGGTATTACTATGATACTCATAGTAAGAATAGATAAGAAATAAATAAGTCAAGAGCAAATTATTGCATTCTTAACTTGGAATTTATGAGTTGTTGTGCTGAATATGATGATAGGATCCCTTAAGGATCAAATATTAATCCTTTAAGCAATGTATTATGAGTAACCTTTTATTATATTTGATCTAGCCATAGATCAATTCATGTTTACCCAAATAAGGTTTTAGCAAAGGTTATATTGAAACTTATCATAGTCAACTTGATGATCTACTTCAATTCCATCAGGTTGAGAGAAGATTCAATCACTTTGACAAGTTCTGTTTAAAAGCGCGAAAATTATTCGGATTTTCTATGCATGAATGCAATGCACACATCTAGGTTCAGCTTATTTCTAAGCTCTAATGATGGGATGTTACAAAGTAGCTCCTGCATGACCACGGCAAGTCCCTTCTCCTTGTCATCGTGCATCAGGTTGAAGGTAATCTCCTCCATGGGTGGCTCCGTTTGGCGTCCAGACTGCGAGACTCTAAATCCTAAAAGATCCTTCCTCATGAACTTGGTGAGCTGAAGTGCCTTAATACTAGGAAGTGGGAGGTTGAGCAAACTAGTAAGCTCCACAAGACGAGAACCGAAACGAGTTCCCTTGAACTCCTCGGTAGTGCTGATAACAATGCTAGGCATCTATTGCATAAGATAGAGAAAAATTATAAATAATACACGTGAAGATAAAAATATAAGGTAATGAAATAAAAGCCAAAAGCATGCATTCATCAACAATACACCCAAGTCATGGTATACAAAATTCAATCACAAACACATTTTTGTCATACCACATAGGTTGGTATGATCAAAATTATTAACGCGAGAAAACGATAAGTGTGGTGGTCCAACTATCGGAGTACGTCACAACTCTCACTCACTTGCCAAAATATCTATCAGGGCATCCCTGGAGATAATCTGTCGGTCTTAATCACATGACTCCATTGCTAAATCTATGATGTATTCCCTTAGACGTTGATTGGTAGCCTCTAAGTCTTGGGTATGCTTCTTTTCCTCCCTAAGGTCATTTTGAGTGTTGAGCATTCTACACTTGAGTCTTTCACCAAGATCCTTGATAGCAGTCCAAGCTGCATTTCTTGAAGAGTCAAAGAATGTCGTATACATTTCTGAGTTGGTGCCTGTAAGGTTCCCAACCTTCAATAAGGTAGAGATCCCTGTGTTTACAATGCTAGTCCCTAGATCAATAGCTAGCATCCACAGTTAAGATGTAATATCAAGAAACAAAGGTCATTATACAACTTTATAACCAGGAATAAAATAATTTATTACATCTTACATAGCTCATTTGGCTATCTCATTACTGTCACATCCCAAGATTTTCCAAATCTTGTAATGTGAAAAATAAATGAATAAAATAAAACTTTGTTCATTTTCAGGGCCAGAAGAAACTTTTGAATCCAATTGGAAATCTTCAAACATATTTTGAACAAAGAAATCCTAAAGGGATTAAAAAGATAAATATTTAGTAAAGGAAAAATAAAAAAATATTTTACTACTAGTTTGAAATCTTTTTATAAAGGCTTTGATTTTCAAAGGGAAAAGAAATATTTAAATAAAGATTATTTTATAGAGCCAAATTAAACCTTGGCCAAGCTTTTGAAAATAAAACATTTTGTTTTGATAAAAATAGTAAAGTTTTATTTAAATAAAGTAATAAGGATTTAATATCCAAGTTTTTATTAATAAAGGTTTTATTATTTCTAAACCATCAAAACTTGTTTATTAGTTTAAAATAAGTTTTCCAAGTATTTTATATTTTCATATAAAACCTACTGAATGGTTTGGTACTATTTTAGTTTTCAAAAATAAAGTTTTAATAAAACAAATCCTATTTGATAACTAAGGCCCTTTTTATTTAATTATTAATGGACCTTATAACAAAAATGTTATTTTATTTTAAACAAGCTTTCCAAGTATTCTTTACCTTCAAATAAAACCTACTGATTGGTTTTGAAAGTATTTGGATTTCAAATAAAGATTTTATTAAATAAATCAAACCCTATTTGATTAAATAACTAAAGGTCCATTTTATTTAATTAATGAATGGATCCTAAAAAGAATAAAAATATTATTTTATTTTGGGAATTGGTTTATGTTGATAAACAGAACCAAAAAACTCATTACAAGTGTGGTGATTGTTTGAATTGTTTGAATGTTTGAATAGTTGATTGAAATTCAAAACAAAAAATAGATTTGGAAAAAGAAAAAGGTTTCAGACAGAAAAAAAATAGAGCAGCCCAACCATCTAGCCAACTCAGCCCAACAGCCCAGCAGCCCAGCTCCTTTCCCTCCCCGAAACGTTTTCTCTCACACTCGAATCGACCCGCAGAGCCAATGACAAGTGGACCCCTCCCCCTCTCCTCACTATCACTGACTAGCCGACCCCACCCTCTCATGTTCATCGTCTTCAAACGCGACCCCTTCGCCCTGCCGTTGCAGCGAGTTACTCCGGCGTTGATTACGCGTGATGGAAGCTTTGATTCCTCCTAGAGACCACGCTCCCTTAAATGTCTGTTCCTCCTCTCCACTTCCCCTCTGTCGCCCCATCTCAACACGCCCCCAGGCCGCGGAATTTTGCCCTACACTCCCTCTGTTCCGACGATGCTCCGGCGAGAATTCCGGCCGTGTCCTGCCACCCCTCGCCTCCTTAAGCACACTCACATACTCCCCTATCCCTGGCGCTTCTCCCGGCGCTTTCCATTCACCCGCGGGCGCCCCTGAGCCCCGGCAACGACAACCTCCAGCACCGCCGCCATCTGGCTCTTCTCCGACGACCTCCCTCTGGTAAAACAGACTACCCTGACCCCTCTCGTTCACGCACACACCTTCGCCGTGTCTTGGCGCATCTGACCGTGCATTTCGTTTGCCTCCAAGTGATCCCTAGCGCCGTCCTCGACGACGACTGAGTAAGGCTGAGACGCAGCTCCACTCCGGCGAGCAATCAAGCCCGCTCCAGTGCGCCCCTCGACAAGATGGCACCACCTCGAGCTTCCCCACGTCCTTGCGAGCACGGTGAGCATGTTCTTTTCCTCCCTCGCTTCCTGTAGCATCGATTCCGCCGTCGTCTGACCGTCGCCGCCACCAGCCACCGTTGAGCGCCGCCGGATTTTGGTTAGTGAATCAGGAGCCGTAGGATGCGAAACATCTGGCTAAGATTAGATCCAATCGAAGAGGTACGCGTCCATCTGCGCCGCGCGATATCAATTAGAACCAACGGCCTGCGTCGCCTGATCCGCACGAACCGTTTTCGACGAATCAGAACGCGCCGCGTGTCACTGGATGGTTTAGAATAGAATTTGAAATCAGATTTAAATGCCATTTTGAAACCACCGTAACTTTTGATCCACACGTCCAAAAATTACAAATTTTATACCAATGGAATCAGCAAGACAAGCCCTAGACAACCATGCCTTTTGTTTAGCAAAAAGCTTCTGGAAAATGGTTGTTTTTGCAGAAACATTTGTATGCTTGCTAAGGATGTAAAAATTGTTTAAAAATGAATTTGGGGATAAAATCTTTGGCAAATGGATTGATTTGAACCTACTGACCATAGGAAACACTTTGTGGACTCAAAAATGCATTTGGTGAAGGAAAAGAATGATTCTTTGATTTAAAACCATTTCTAGTCAAATAGAAATGTGGTTTATTTATTGAAAATGGTTTTGGAAGAAAAACTTTTGGGAAATGTTTTGTTTTAAACTCTCTGACCCCAAACACCAAGCTTTAAGGTTTGAAAACATATTGGGTAAACCCTATAGATTAATGCCTTAGCAAAAATATTTCTACACCACATAAAATGATACTTTGTTTTGAGAATGGCTTATGAAGAGAAACCTTTTTGCAAATGACTTTGCCACCTTACAAAATGACCATTAGGTGTTTTCAAATGTTTATGACCCATTAGGAACCACTTTTTCAAACAAAACAAAGCTTGGAATGCTTGCATGCATTACTTTGACTTTGTCATTTTGTGTGATGTTTTGCTTGATTGGTAGATTGAGTTTGTGCCTTGCTTGATTGATTTGTAGTGACTTGAAGAGTGGGATTGTTGCAAGGAAAAGGAGTGAACCTATACTCTACCAAAAAGGCAAGTGATGCTTCATATTTTTTTTGCCCCATTACTTTCACTATGCATTAGTGATTTCTCTAAGTAAAACTTGCATGGATTTTATTTTGCTAAGTATAAACCTTGCTATAGGAAAACCTAGTAGATGGAACCTTAGTAGAAAATTCCTAAGTTAAGATTCCTACTACTATCAAGCTTAGCCTAGCTAATAGAAAACATGGGTGGACTATATATTCACACTATGGAAAAATTTCTAAGTCTGAGGACTGGTGTTTTTGTTTAATAAAACAACTAAGTTAATGAATCACCTGGGTGGAATGGGACTTGATTTGGTGGTTTTTGGTTGAGTGGTTCACAAGGCCCATGTCTATGGTTGACCTTGTGTATCTCACTTGTGGATGGCCACCCAGGAACAAAGAGATTTGAGATGTCAAATGTTGAGAAGCTTCAAGTGCAGCCACTTGGCATTATGGGCTCTGCCTAGATCATATAGGTTGCAAGAACTTAGCCATATGGACAGTGGGTGGTAGTTTTTGATAGGTTGGAACGCGTCCATTTTGGTCTAAGGGAAGGCTTCTGAAAGATCTTGTCTTGGGAAACCAAGTCTGGTGGGGAAAGTGCACAACCTCTGCAGATGGAAAATCTAAGTACTTAGCCATGTCCCTGGTAAAGGACAATTTGAGCATCAAGACATGGAAGCAATCAAGGATCTCATCATTCAAATTTCTAAGTTAAAAACTTGTGGTTTGAACAAGGGTTAATGGATCTTCAATCTTTGATTGAGAAAAATGATTTTGTCAAGCAAAAACTTGGTATTTTCAAATGTTAAGGAAAAATCTATTTTGAGCAATGCAAGCATAAACTCCACTTAGCCAAATGCATATAGATGTTAGACTCCACTATACCACCATGGTATCACTTGCCAATACAATTCAAATGTATTGACCCTTTGTGGCTGTAACTTGTATGTTGCAGGTTTGATTGATTTAGTGAAGTGTGTTGATTAGGATTACAAAGTCTACAACCAACATGACTGCCTGTGGCACTTTGAAGATGAAGGACCCATGCTTATAGTTATTCCGCTGCAATGTATTGTAATATCCAAATGAGCTATGTAAGATGTAATAAAATTATGTTATTCCTTGTTATAAGGTTATATTATGACCTTTGTTTCTTGATATTACATCTTAACTGTGGATGCTAGCTATTGATCCAGGGACTAGCATTGTAAACACAGGGGACACCACCTTATGTTATTAAAGGTTGGGACACTCCCTTTACAATTACAATGCAGCAGAATATAGAAATAGCATGGGGTCCTTCATCTTTAAAGTCCCACAGGCAAACATGTTGGTTGTAGACTTGTAATCCTAATCAACACATCTCACTAACATCATACAAACCTGCAACATAATAAGTTACAGCCACAAGGGTCAATACATTTTGAATTGTATTAGCAAGTGATACTATGGTAGTATAGTGGAGTCTATCATCTATATGCATTTGGCTAAGTGGAGCTTAGGCTTGCTTTTCTCAAAATAGATTTTCCTTATCATTTGAAAACACTAAGTTTTTGTTTGACAAAATCACCCAAGGCATCTCCCAATAGAAATTGGCGACCTTCAACCCTTGTTCAACCACAAGTTTTTAACTTAGAAATTTGGATGAGGAGATTCTTGATAGCTTGCATATCTTGATGCTCAAATTTTCCTTTACCAGGGACATGGCTAAGTACTTAGATTTTACACTCACTTTCACACTCCCCACAGTCTTGGTTTCCAAGAGAGATCTTAAGCCTCTCCCCCAGAATGGATGCCCATGCCTATCATCCCCTATCATCCACCTACCACCAACTGTCCATTTTAAGTTATTGCAACCTATATGTGATCCAGCCCATAGCCCCAAGTGCCAAAGACTTGAATTCTCTCAATTTGACATTTCTCAAATCTCTTTGTTCCTCTGGGGTTCCACAAGTGAGATAGATAGTTTTTTCCCTAAGATACTGGACTTGGTGATGCCCAAGTTTTCCCCAGCATACTAGACTTGCATAACCACTCAACACAAACCATTCTTTCCATTCCACCCAGGTGATTCATTCACTTAGTTGTTTTATTAAACAAAACACAAGTCCTTGACTTAGAAATATTCCATAGCATGAAATATAATCCACCCTTGTTTTCTACTAGCTAAGCTAAGCATGATAATGGTAGGAATCTTAACTTAGGAAATTTCTACTAAGGTTTCATCTACTAGGATTTCCCATGGCATAGTTTATACTTAGCAAAATTCTATGCAAGTCCTACTTAGAAATATCACTAATGCATAGTGAAAATAATGGGACAAAAGTATGTAGCATCACTTGCCTTTTTAGTAGAGAATATAAGTTCACTCCTTGATCTTGCAACAATCACACTCTTCAAATTCCACTACAATTCAATCAAGCAAGCAATATTTCAATCTACCATTCAAGCAAAACATTACATAAAATGATAGAAACAAAACAATGCATGCAAGCATGCCAAAGATTGTTTTATTTGGAAAAGTTGTTTATAATGGGTTATAAACATTTGAAAATACCTATTGGTCATTTTATAAAAGTGGCAAAACCATTTGTAAAATATTTTACTTAGAAATCATTTTTAAACCAAATCCATATTTTATGTGATTGAAAATGCTTTTAGCAAAGTAATAAACTTTATAGAGTTCACCAAATACATTTTCAAATCATAAAACTTGGTGTTTAGGGTCATAGGTTTTAAATAAAAACATTTCCCAAAGGTTTTCTCCAAAAAGCATTTTTAACAAATAAACAATATTTTTTATTTGACTAGAAATGGTTTAAATCAAAGATTTATTCTTTTGCTTCACCAAATATATTTTTGAACCCACAAATTGATTTCTATGTTCAGTAGGTTCAAAACAAACCATTTGCCAAAGGTTTTATCTCAAAAATCAGTTTAGAACAAATTTTATATTCTAAATATGCTTTCATAAGTTTCTGCAAAAACAATCAATTTAACAGAAACATTTTAGTAAACAAAGTGCATGGTCAGAAAGTACTTGTCTTGCTGATTCCATTGATACAAAGTTTGCAAAATTTGGATGTGTGGTTTGAAAGTTATGCAATTTTCAAAATTGAACATCTAATAGTCAAGTTTCTGTTTTTAAAACAAATCACTAGACACGTGGCTGAATCTTACTCGCTGGTACCGTTTCGTTTGGATCGAGCGATTCAGACCGTAGGATTTAACTTGATCGCACGTCACAGGTTGCTACTTACCCCTTCGCTTAGTTTCTTCCGTGTGCGTTGGATCTACATCCTATGGCTGACGATCAAGCAACCATCAAGTGGCGGCGCTGGCGGCGGCGAGTGGTAGCGCTGGCTCTGGCTACGGCGTCGCAGCGTCTATAGGAAGCAAGGGAAGAAGGGAAATGGCTCACTAGGTTCGTGTGGTGTCACTGATGCTCGAAGTTCTCGTGAGGTGGCAATGGGCGCACGATGAAGAACGTAATTGCTCGTCGGAGTTGGTGGAACCGTCGGTTGCGATCAGACGTTGTTGACGGCGAAGCTACGGAGCACGCCAGAGAAAAAGGGAAATGCTGTCAGATGTACAGAAGAGTGGGGAGTATCGGTGCATCAAAGAGAGAGGGCGGCGCAGTCGGATGTTAACAGTAGAGCTCGTCGGAGCTGGAGCAGACGGTGGCGCGTTCAGTCGAGGTAGTTGCCGACGATAGGGGGCATGCGCGAGCGAGCTGAGGCCACTGGGAGATGCGAATGGAAGAGGGGAGTAGGCTCGCGTGGTCGAGAAGGCGAGGCGCGGCTTGGGTTCGCCGGAATCGGCCGAGAAAGCCGTCGGAGACAGAGGCGATGTCGCAAGTAATACAGGCAGCCTAGGGGCTCCGGTGCATGTGAGGATTGGGGGGAAATGGAGAGGGGAAACAGGCGCTTAAGTGAGCATCATTAATGGGAAGAATCACTCAGCCATTTACTCGAATTTACCTGCTTTGATTCGAACCAGAAACTGCAGAGTGAGAGAGGAGTGTGGTCAGCGAGAGGTTGGAGACGGTGACGTGGCTGTGGGGCCTGTTTGACAGCGAGTGAGAGAGAGGAAGAGTGGGGTACAACCGTCAACGACACTGTGGGTTTGTTTGCGAGTGAAAAACGTTTCACTGCGGGGTGGAAAATATGGGCTGCGAGTGGGCTTGCTGGGCTGGCCAGATGGGTTGGGCTGGTTTTTATTTTTTTATACTGATGCTTTTTCTTTTTCTATTTGGAATTTCTATTTTGATTTTGTTTAATTAATTCAAACATCAATTTGATTTCAAACCTCAACCAAAATTTGTGTAGATTCATATACTGATTAATAACACATTCTAAAGTCAAATTTAGAATAATATATTTATTCTTTTTAGGGTCTTTTAATTATTTAAAATAGGCTCTAGTATTAATTAAATGAGATTAATAATATTTTTCAACCTCCATTTGAATTCAAATCACCACCAAACTTTGGGTGAATTTTAATTCTGTTTAACAACATATTTCAAAGTCCAAAATAGAACAATTATTTTTAGGGTTTATTATTTATTTAAAAATATTAATTAAATAGACTTTAGTCTTTAATTCAAAATAGGATTCAAATATGTTTAAAAACTCTATTTGACTTTTTAAATTTTTCCAAAACCTTTTCAGTAGGTTTTAATTGAAATTATAAAACACTTTGGAATTTTATTTAAAACACTTTAATAAGTTTTTAATGTTTATTTTAAAATGGAAAAAGCCTTTACTCTAATATAATTGGGTATAATAAATCCCTATTATTTTATTCAAATAATCCTTTACTCTTTTTATCAAATATAAATATTTTATTTCATTTGTTTAGCCAAGATTTAATTTTGCCCTTTAAAATAGTCCTTATTTATATTTCTACCTTTGTTTTGAAAACCATATCTTTTTATTAAAAGATCCAAAAATAGTGACTCCAACTATTATAACTTTATTTATTATTTGTTTATCTTTTTTTAAATATCTTTAGGATTATTATTTGATAAAAATAGGTTTTGATGTTTCCAATTGGAATCAAAAAGTTTCTTCTCACCCTAAATTTCAACAATTATTTATTTTGTTTATTTATTTTTCACATCACAAGATTTGGAAAAATCTTGGGATGTGATAGTTCCCATGTAGAATCCTAACTCTTTGTGTTTGTCTCCCTTGTTTTTGTACAAGTGGAGTTGCACCCACCAATATTCTTCTCCTTCATCCATCACTAGAAATCCCTTGTACACGGCTTCACCATGTATCCCCAAGCTAACCATGAGGTTTTTGAGTGCCTTGGGAAACTCCGTCTCACATTCTAAGGTCATAGTCATGAGTGGTCCCTTCTTGACGGCTTCGTTGATGGTGGCCATCTACAAATAGAGATGAGAAAGAAGATTAGGATAAGTTTTACGAGATGAAAAAGAGACAAGTGTGGAAATTTACAAAGAGTAGCATTTTTTCTTAGTGGTTTCCTTACTCTAATCCAACTTAGGGTCATAATCCTACAGGCAACACAGTGCTCTGATACCATCTGTAAGACCCCACCTTTATAAGGTAAAGGCCCCTGTGATTGCAATGCTAGTCCCTAGATCAAATGCTAGCATCCATAGTTTAAGATGAAGTACACATATACAAAGGTCTTTATTACATCGTCATTCCAGAGATAAACATAGTCTTTTACAACTCATTAGCACATGGCTAATACATAGAGTTCAACATAAGTAAAATAAAGTAAAGTATTCATCTCCATGTGCCACAGGCAATCATGTTGAGTGTAGACTCATAACCCTAATCTCCATCAGAGTAACCTGCAACATCATAAGTTACAGCCACATTGGGTCAATAGATTAGGAATTGTATTGTAAATTGATACCATAGTAGAATAGTAGTATCTAACATCTATATGAATTTGGCTAAGCGTAGCTTAGGCTTGCTTTGCTCAAAATAGGTTTTCCCTATCAGTTGAAAAACACTAAGTTTTTGTTTGTCAAAACTCCCAAGGAACCACCAATAGACATTGGTGAACCTTTAACCCTTGTTCAACCACAAGTTTTTAACTTAGAAATTGGTATGTGGAGATCCTTGATAGCTTCAACGTCTTTGATGCTCAAATTGTCCGTTGACGGGGACACGGCTAAGTACTTGGGTTTTACCCTCTCGATAGGTGGTGCACTTTCCCCACAAGACTCGACATGCATCGAGACAAGACCTTTCAGAAGCATTCCCTTATACCACCATGGATGCATTCCATCCTATCACCCTACCACCAACTGTCCATATGGCTAAGTTCTTGCAACCTATGTGGTCAAGGCAGAGCCCATATGCCATGTGGTTGCACTAGAAGCTTCTCAACACTAAATATCTCAAATCCCTTTGTTCATGGGTTGATTTCCACATGTGTGATACAGAAGGTAAAACATAGACATTGGCCTTGTGTAACCACTCAACACAAACCATCATACCATTCCACCCAGGAGATTCATTCACTTAGTTGTTTTATTAAGCAAAAACACAATTCAAAGACTTATAAATATTTCATAGCATGAATAATCCACCCTTGTTTGCTACTAGCTAGGCTAAGCATGATAACATAACAAGTTTCTTAACTTAGAGGAAATTCTACCAAGACTACAACTACTAGGATTTCCCAAGGCATAGAATATATATACTTAGCAAAAATTTCATGCAATCGTTACTCAAATTATCACTAGTGCATAGTCAAAATAATATGACAAAATACATGAAGCTCCACTTGCCTTGGTAGTTGGGGGAGAACAACAATTCTCACACTCACAATCACCACTATCACCAAAATATACACATAAAATGATAACACCAAATTTTCATTCAAATATTCAAGAAAAAATAATATGAATGCATGCAAATGCAATGAAATGATTTTTCTATACTAAAAAAATCAAACCAAACAGTACTGAACACAAAGTGATCTATTTAAAGTCTAAACAAACTCAAATTTGCTTTAAAAATATTTTATAAACATTTTATATTGCCAAAATAAGCCTATAATGTGTTCTGCAAATAATCCTATTTTTCTAGAAGGAAAATACAAATTTAAGCCCACAGTAATGTGTGGCTCATTTTTCTGAATCTATTGATATATTATTTGCATTTTTTGGATAAACAGAACAAAAGAGATAAATTTTACAAGTTTGCACTTCTAATAGATTGAGAAACAGATTTTAAATCTATTTTCCAGACACGTCGGCGCATCTGATTGGCCCGTACCACTTCGCACGGATCGTGCGCATGGGCCGTTGGATCTAAGTGTGATCCTGCGGTCCAGGTCTGGCGATACCGCTTCAGCCTGGCGATCTAATCTAAACCCTAGGATCTACATCTAATGGTGCTCGATCAAACGACCAAAGAGTGGTGGCGCTAATGGGCACTGGCGGCGGCGCTACTGGTGGTGATGCTCAGGCAAT
Source organism: Avena insularis (assembly GCA_023614405.1). Lineage (NCBI taxonomy): Eukaryota > Viridiplantae > Streptophyta > Magnoliopsida > Poales > Poaceae > Avena > Avena insularis. Next base: position 250,341,625 of record CM042689.1, on the reverse strand, counting down.
TCCAGAGGGGGCTAGGGGTGGCGCAGTAGTTTACTAGCGTCGCACGGGTGCGAGGATGATCGAGGTGGCTTCGGCTTGGACGGGGGCGAGTTGCTGTGGCCGCAGGAGCTCGTCGGAGTTGCGGACAGCGTCGGGCTCTTGCAAGCAATGACGGAGACGACATTCTGGTTCACCCTAGGGAAATCCAAAGGCATCATAACATGCACAAGAACATGGCGCACCAGTGAGTGTGAACTAGGGGCCAAGGGGCGTTCGAATCATACCGTAATTGCTCGCCGGAGTTGAGGACGACGTCGGGTGCTCACATTGTTTGACGAAGCCGACGTCCTGGGTCACAACAGATGAACAAAGGGCATGATAAGAAGCGCAAGATCAAGGGGAGCACGTCAGCAAGAATCATAAGGCAAGGGGCGGACGGTGCTCACCTGAATACCTCACCCGAGTTCGTCGGGCGGTGGGGTTCGAGCTCAAATACGAGCAGCCTGGGGGAGATTGGGTGTGGGTGTTTGGGGGGAAATGGTCGCGGTGCAAAGAGGTTTAAGTATCCGTCGAGGGCGAGGGAATCACGCTATGAATCAATGGCAATTAATCCCGAATCAAACTCATCAGTTAATGGGGAAGAAACGGGCGGCGACGGCGTCTGCGCGCGAGGTTTGTGGGAGACGATGCTGAGCTGGCCTAGGCCCAGTAGCAGTGAGCGCGGGGTAGGGTGAGCGCGAGTGACAGAGGGCAGAGGGGGAAATGTCCCGGGTGGGCTAGATGGGCGAGGAGTGCGGCTGGGCTGAAATGCTGGCGCGACTTTTTTCTTTTTCTATTTGATTTTTAAGGATGGTTTTGAATCCTTTTTTAAACTTGTTTGAATTCAAACCACTTCTAGATTTTTGTAATTTGATCCTTGCAATCAAAAGTGTGTCAAACACTACTGTTTACTCAATCACACTTTGGTCCTTTGAAAATAAAAATAAAACCATGCCTCATATGATTAATAAAATGGGCATACTAATGGTTTTATTTGGAGTTTTGGTTTGAAAATTTTTGTGCAAGACAAATATGCTATGACAATAAGAATGCAATGCATGCTTTTAAAATTCATGAAATTTGAGATGTTACAAATCTGACACCCTTAAGATGAATCTCGCCCTCGAGATTCAGATTGTCTAGCAAATAGGTGAAGGTGATATTTCAAAGGTCATCTTCTCTTTCGCAAGTTGCTTCTTCTTCGGAATTATGGTTCCATTGAACTTTGCAGAATTTGATAGTCTTAGTACGAGTAACTCTTTCTGCAGTCTCGAGGATTTTGATAGGCTTCTCCTGGTAGGTGAGATCACTCTCCAACTGAACCTCTTCCAAAGGTATAGTATCCTTCAAAGAAGTTTCTTCCATCTCCAGATGGCACTTCTTCAATTGACTCACATGAAACACATTGTGAACTGCAGACGGTGATTTAGGAAATTCAATCTCATAAGCCACTTCTCCTTTGCGTCTTAAGATTTTGAATGGTCCAACATATCTTGGTGCCAATTTTCCTTTGACTCCAAATCTCTTTACACCATGAAGTGGTGAGACTCTAAGATACGATCTATCACCTACTTCATAGATGACTTCTCCATGCTTTGGATCTGCGTAGCTTTTCTGTCGAGACTGGGCTATCTTCAATCTGTTCTTTACCAATTTAACTTTCTCTTCAGCTTCCTTGATCAGTTCTGGTCCGAACAAATTTCTTTCTCCTACACCACTCCATAGCAATGGTGTAGTACACTTCCTTCCATAAAGAAATTCAAACGGTGCCATCTCAGTGCTTGCCTGATAGTTGTTATTGTAAGAGAATTCTGCGTAAGGAAGACTTTCATCCCAGCTTGCACCATAATCTAGGGCACATACCCTCAACATATCCTCCAAAATCTGATTAGTCCTTTCTGTCTGTCCATCCGGCTGGGGGTGAAAAGCTGTGCTGAACTCTAATTTTTTTCCCAATGATTCATGCAGTTGTTGCCAAAAATGCGAAGTGAACTAAGTTCCTCTATTAGAAAAAATACTCTTAGGTACTCCATGCAGACATACAATCCTGTTCATATAGATATTAGCTAACTTAGCACTTGTATAGGTAGTCTTCAAGGGTATGAAATGAGACACTTTAGTTAGGCAATCTACAACAACCCAAATAGAATCATATCCGGATCTAGTCCTTGGTAGTCTGCTCATAAAATCCATACCAATCTTATCCCACTTCCAATCGGGAATAGGTAGTGGTTATGATAACCCCGCCGGTTTCTAATGTTCCGCTTTCACTCGACTACACCCATCACACAAGGAAATATGCTGCGCAATATCCTTCTTGAGATTGTTCCACCAAAATCTTTCCTTCATATCCATGTATATTTTGGGGTTACCCGGATGAATGGAATATGGTGAGTTGTGTGCTTCTTGCAGAATCAATTTCTAAAGTTCCGGATCTTGCGGAATGCAAATATGTTTTCCATACCATAAAGTACCCTGTTTGTCTTCATGGAATCCTTTAGATTTCCCTTTACTTATTTTTCCTTTTATATCTTCAATTTCCTTGTCCAACTTTTGGGATTCTTTGATTTTGTCCAACAATGTGGGTCGAACATCCAATGACATGAGATATCCTTCGGGCACTACCTCCAATTTGAGATCTTTGAATTGAGCACATAGATCATCTGGAAATTCTCCTTTAGTAAGGTCATTCACATTAACCTTACGGATTAAAGCATCGGCTACAACATTTTCTTTACCGGGATGGTATTGCAAACTCAAGTCATAGTCCTTGATGAGCTCTAGCCATCTTCTTTGTCTCATATTGATTTCCTTCTAGGTGAAGATATATTTCAAACTCTTGTGATCCGTGAACACTTCGCAACGCTTTCCCAAAAGATAATGTCTCCATGGTTTGAGTGCATGGACAACGGAGGCTAACTCTAAATCATGAGTAGGATAATTCACTTCATGAGTTTTGAGTTGTCTCGAGGCATAAGCTACAAGTTTCCCTTCTTGCATCAAAACTCCACCCAATCCTTGGAGAGATGCATCACAATAGACTTGGAAATCCTTCTCCAAATCTGGCAGGCATAAGAATGGTGCTGATACAAGTCTCTTCTTCAATTCTTGGAAACTGATTTCACATCCTTCAGTCCAATCAAACTTTTTATCTTTCTTAAGTAACTCCGTCATTGGCTTGGCTACCTTTGAGAAATTCTCAATGAACCTTCTATAGTATCCTGCCAAGCCTAGGAAACTCCGAACTTCCTTAACCGACTTGGGGGATTCCCACTCAGTTACAGCTAACACCTTTGCAGGATCGACAGCTATACCATCTCCCGACACAATATGTCCGAGAAATCCAACTTCATTCAACCAGAATTCACACTTGTTGAACTTGGCATACAGCTTGTGCTCCCTGAGCTTCTCAAGTATCAAACGCAAATGTTCTTCATGCTCTTCTTTGCTCTTGGAATAGATCAAAATATCATCAATGAATATGACAACAAACTTGTCGAGAAACTCCATGAACACCTTGTTCATCATGTTCATGAAATAAACTTGTGCATTTGTCAATCCAAATGGCATCACGGTATACTCATACAATCCATACCTGTTTGTGAAAGCAGTCTTAGGTATGTCTTGCTCTCTAATCTTTAGTAGGAAATAGCCTGATCAGAGATCAATCTTTGAGAACACATGGGCTCCTTCTAGCTGATTAAATAGATCATTGATTCTAGGCAAAGGGTACTTGTTCTTTATAGTCACCTCATTGAGTGAACAGTAATCTATGCATAACCTTTGACTTCTATCCTTCTTCTCAATAAACAGAACTGGTGCACCCCAAGACGAAGAACTTGGTTGAATAAATCCTTTCTACAACTGTTCTCCAAGTTGTTTCTTGAGTTCTTTCAACTCATCAACTGACATCTTGTAAGGTCTCTTTGTTATTGGTCCTGATCCTGGTAGCAAGTCAATCAGAAACTCCACATCTCTATCTGGTAGCATTCCTGGTAATTCCTCCGGAAACACGTCCGGATATTCCTTCACAACTGGTACACCATCTATGCTCACCCCCTTAAGAGAATTTAGCTTACTCCCTTTAGATTCAAAATTAGACTTGAACCTAATCCGTTTCTTATCCGGGGTTGTGAGTGTAACAGTACTATTGGCACAATCTAGTATTCCTTCATACTTAGTCGTCCAATCCATACCCAAAATTACATCCAAACCTTGGGAGTCTAGGATTATCAGACTAACTGGAAACTTATACTTTCCAAATTCTATCACTAGATCATGACATCCAAAATTCACTATCATCTCTCCATTGGGAGAGCTTACTTTAATAGGACACCCAATAGTTTCAGTTGGAAGTCCATTTTTATCAACAAATGCTCTTGATATGAATGAATGCGATGTGCCGGTATAAAAAATAACAAGTGCAGGAAAAGAATTAAGCTTGAACTTACCACCACAACATCAGACTCTTCATATATTTCTTCCACATTAATGTGGTTCACTTGTCCCTTCTGGAAAGGGTTGGGCTTGTTGGCTCCTTCAACTTTCTTTTCTGGGCATTCATTTGAATAGTGCCCAGTTTTCTTGCATTTGAAGCACTCAACCTGACTGATGTCCCTTTTTGCAGGCTGACTCCCATCGCCATTTCCACTGCGGTCGCTCCTGTGTCCACTCTTGTGTTTCTTATACTTATCATTGTCATGGCTGCGGTGGTGCTTGTTGTCATGGTGACGGTTACTATTGTGGTGGCTGTTATACTTCCCATGCTTGTGGGATCCAGAACCTCCACTATCATCACCATGGGAACGTTTATGAGACGACCCCGAGCTGTGCTTGTCAAAGTGATGCTTCCTCTTCCTGTTCTCAACCTGCTTCATTTTTCTTTCCAAGATGGTGGCCTTGTCACACAATGATTGATATGTTGGGACATAGGCAACAGATAGCTGCAGGTTCATCTCATCATTCAGTCCCTCGAGGAATTTCTCCTTCCTCTTGGCATCAGTATCAACATCATCCGGTGCATAACATGCCAGATTGTTGAACTCCTCAATGTATTCTTCCACGCTACGGTGACACTGTTTCAGATTGTGGAACTCCTTATTCTTCAAGTTCATCACTCCTAATGAGATATGGGTTGTGCGGAAACTATACTCGAATATTGCCCAAGTCACATCCTCGATAGGAGTGGTGATCTAGAAGTTATCCCACCATGTTGCTGCTGGCCCTTCCAGCAGATGTGCTGCGAATCTGACCTTTTCCTCATCGGTGCGGCCAACAGTTACCAAGTCCTTATTCATAGAGGGTAGCCAGTCATTGGATACCATGGGATCAGTGGTTCCCGAGAACTTGGATGGCCTCAACCTCAAAAACCTTGTAAGCATGTCAAAGGCTGGTGGGTTGTTGGGATTGCTGTTGTTTTTTTGTTATTGTTCTGGTTCTGATTTTGATTGGCCATGAACTGGGTCATCATTTGCATCAGTTGAGTTTGAGATGCCATCAACTGATGCATCTCAGGATTGATGTTATTTTTGTTGTTGTTTGCGTTGGGATTGGCACGATGGGGAGGCATCTATGGTTTCAATAAAGATAAGTAATTAAATATAGCCCATAGATGCCATGCACAATACATCACATAGCAACAAACACAATGAACAATCACAAGATAAACATAGAGTTTAAACAACGTAAACAAGTTTTGGAAAATTAAACATAATAGCAAGCCATCCACATGTTGGATGATCATTGTGACTCGATAAAACAAAGCATGATAGATAAATAGATAGTCGAGTAGTCAACACTACTCCTCCATGTCGACCTCCATGTCCACAAGAGTAAGTCTGGCTGTCTCCATGGCTGTCTTGTACTCCTCAATGCTAGTGGTAAAAGCCTCGACCTTCGCCCGGAGGGCTCTCTTCTGCGAGCACAGCCTCTCTATCACTCCCTGCCGAGTCTCTAGCTCAAAGTCCTTGGCCTCTATCTCAGCCCTCATGTCCTTGATCTTCTTGTTTCTGTCATGAACTCTCTTCTCCTGATTCTTGAACTTCTTGTCTTGGCTCTCGAATTTATCCTCCATCTCCTTGAAGATCTCGTCCTGCTCCGCGAAGATATTCTCCTTCTCCCTCAACTGAACCTGAACCTTGTCATTGCTAAGCATGACATTGGTCCTATCGGTGTCGACGTGTCTAATAAGACTATCTAGGTCCTGGAGGTAGATACGTACAAGCTCAATCGTCTCTCTAGTAGCGTCATCATACACTATGGCCTCACCCTACTCATCACGTCTCCCGAACAGGTGAAAGTAGAGGCCTCGGAGCTCGGTGGAGTGTCGTCCGCAGAGGCGTCCAAGTAGCTCCTGCATGACCACGTCAAGTCCCTTCTCCTTGTCATCGTGCATCAGTTTGATGGTAATCTCCTCCGTGGGTGGCTCCATATGGCTTCCAGGCTGTGAGACTCTAAAGCCCCAAAGATCCTTCCTCTCGAACTTGGTGAGCTGAAGTTCCTTGATACTAGGAAGTGGGTGAAGGGAATATTCCCTGAGAGGCAATGATAAAATGTTTATTATGTGTATTCCAAGTATATGATAGATGTTTATTTTGCATGTTATAATTGTATTAATACGGAAACGTTAATACATGTGTGTTTAATAAACAAACAGAAAGTTCCTAGTTATGCCTCTCTCATAAACTAGTTCGTTGATTAACAAGATGATCATAGTTTCCTGATCATAGACATTGGATGTTGTTAATAACGAGATCACAACATTAGTGTAATGGTGTGATGAACATTAATCCGAAGTATAGCATTATGATCAAAGTCATTGTGTTTATATTGCTATAAACAACTTACGAAGTAGTCCTAATCCTTAGATCATGAGATCATGCAAATCACTAACACCGGAAGAGTTTCTTGTTGACATCAAACGTCACACCGTAACTGGATGATTATAAAGATGGCTTCAAAGCTACTAAAGTGTTATGTTGAGAATCATGGATCAAGAGTGGAATTTGTTCATCCCGATGACGAATAGATATGCTCTGGGCCCTCTCGATGATATCACATTGGTTAGCTTGCAAGCAAGTGATTTGATCACTAGAATGTTATAACACGGGAACGAGAAAAGAGTGCATGTCAGTAACGAGATCAAACTAGGTATGGAGATACCGATGATCGAATCTCGGACATGTAATATATCGTGAAACAAAGGGATTAAGATACAAGCGTAAAAGGTTCCGACGATCACAGGAAAAGTCATCGTTGAATGTGTGGGAGTCAGTATGGATCTCCAGGTCCCGCTACTGATTATTGATCGGAGAAGGGTCTCGATCATGTCCGCATTATTCATGAACCGTAGGGTGACACACTTAAGGGACACTGGCATACAGTTGGAGCAAATGTTTCATGCCAAAAGAATAAACAAGCGCAGGAATTTATTTCACTAGATACCGAAACAGGTTTTCGGGTGAAATTGCATAAAGAAGTTATGCATGTGAAATGGAATTCTAGCAAGGGGTTATTTGTGAATGTTTGTCATTAAAGTAATTGACAAAATTCTGAATAAAATAAAATAGTTTTATTTAATGAGAGTTTGCATTAAATTTGGTGAAAATTTAATGGCAAGTTTGAGTGGGATTTTGAGTGGAGGGAATTTAAAGGAATTTTGTGAGTGGAGTGTCCACCCACATGAAGAGGGGAGGGCAAGGGGGCAGCCCCCATGCGCCAGCCACCCCCTTTGGGTTCCCCCCCTCTCCTCACTTCTCACTCACACCTCCTCATGAAGGATCTCTCCCCCTCTAGAATTTATCCCCCATGGTCTCGGACTAGCGAGATACATGTTCCCGGTGGCTATTCGGCAAGAAAGGGTTGTGCTTCCGCTGCATCGCTGGAGCGAGGAGGCAGAGGTTGCTCGGTGTCTTGTACGTGTGTGCGAGCACGGATGCGCTGCTGCTTTGCGGTGCTAGGACTTCCTCTCGATCTTGAGATCGGCAAGAGATCATCTACATCAACCACGAGTTGAACTCGTTAAGCTTTGTCGGTCTTCAAGGGTATGTTCTCTACGGATATACATCCGCCCGTTGTTTGTATCTAGTAGATAGATCTTGGTACATAGTTCCCATCGTAGGAAAATTTTTGTTTTCTATGCTGCGAACCCTATAGTTTGGTCTGGAACGCGTGATGCTCTGCGCGGAAGAGGCGGCGTCTTCGATGGCGAGCGGTGGCTGTGCGGCATGGGGCGGTGAACGGGGATGTCTGGCGGTCTCCTGGGTTGGTGGCGATCATGTATGCATGCGGCGTCGGTCGAGCGTGGCGCTCTGGCGCATGCTCGGCATGGTTGCTGGTGAGCTGGGCGTGGTCCATGCGTGTGGTCCAGTGTTTGGCAACGCTCGCGGCTGGGACAGGGAGTGGCGGTGGGCGGTGGGCTACCTCCCAGACATGTTTGCTAGGCTTGTTTCTTCTCCTAGCTTGCTGTCTCCACTGGGGTGGCATGGTGGGCTTCGGCTGTTCACCATTGATGTCATTGCCCAGCTTACAGTGAGGCTAGTGCTTGGTTTAACTTGCTAGATGATCTACTGATATGGTTGTGAGCTACAGAGGGAACAAGTTAGGCTTCAATCATTGCTCACAATAGTCTTTGGATTTTGTTTGATTTGTATCTGCAAGGTGTTTAATGAAATGGCCGCAAGAATTCACGTTTTGAATTTTGAAAAGATTTTTGGTGGGTGTGCTAGGTTGGTGCTGGTGAGTCTGCAGATGCTTGGGTTTTGAAAGTTGAGCTTGTTTGAGTGGTTTTTGAAAAAGTGGGATCTTCTCATATGATAAAGATTCAATTTTGAACTGTCATTTAAACTATGCATTTGAAAGTTTCTGGATGATCACAAAGTGGGCCTTGATACTTTGTTATGAGTACAATCAAGGGGTGCAAAGATCCAGAAAAGTTTCTGTTAAGTTCTGAAAGTTTGGGACAGCCAAAGTAGGCATGGGAGTTTGGTCAAAATGACCATTCCCTTATTTTATTTGTTTTGATTTACTTGTCTTTGAGAAAAGTTTGGGAATTGTTTAGATGATGTTTATTTCACCTAAGAATCCATTTACAAGAAAAGGAACACACAAACAAGGAAATTCAAAAGAATTCCAAATGAAATGCATACACCATGCATGCTTTCCTATTTTTATTTTAGAAAAGTTTTTGTTAACCCTCGTTTTGATGATTAGAGTTTGATGATCCAAGTTTAGTATTTTTGGGATGCGCTGCTGCTTTGCGGCGCTAGGACTTCCTCTCGATCTTGAGATCGGCAAGAGATCGTCTACATCAACCACGAGTTGAACTCGTTAAGCTTTGTCGGTCTTCAAGGGTATGTTCTCTATGGATATACATCTGCCTGTTAATTGTATCTAGTAGATAGATCTTGGTACATAGTTCCCATTCCTAGGAAATTTTTTGTTTTCTATGCTGCGAACCCTAGAGTGGTATCAGAGCCGGATCTATGCGTAGATACTTTACACGGGTAGTACACATATGAGTATGTGGGCGATGATGATCATGTTGTTGCTCCTTAGTTGTAATTTTGGATATTGGTGGCATAGTGGGATGAAGCGGCCCGGACAAACTTTACATGTCCTCGCACATGAGACCTGTTCCACGCTTGACATGCAACTAGTTTGCATAAGTGGCTAGCGGGTGTCTGTCTCTCCTACTATAGTCGATATCTATTTTGCTACGAGTTGTCAACAATTTGGTTATCCTCGTTGTGGTTCATGTTCGTAGGTAAGAACGGTTCTATCTCGAAAGCCCTAAGCCACGTAAAACTTGCAATGGATAAATTAGAGGCATCTAGTTTAGATTGTTGCTGGGCTAGTGTTATGATATGGTGATGTTGTAAGTAGAAGTATGCGATGATACTATTACAACATACATAACGTGTAATCTCCATAGACCTTGGACTTACACATATAGGTATGATAGTGATCATACCACGATGCACATGATAGAGATCATATGCGGGAACCATATCATTTCACTAATAAACATGTGATGTTTGATAGCATCTTATATTGCTTGTTTAGCGCTTTGTTAGCATAATAAGATGATCCCTCTTTTAAATATCAAGATAAGAATGTGTTCTTCCTTTAGTATGCACCGATTATGTTTTCGTCGCTTCAAGACATCACGTGATGATCGGGTGTTTTTGGATCCACGACCATATTTCGGGTGTAAAACAGTTACACACGCGAATACTAAGGTTCTAACTTGGCGAGCCTAGAATGTACAGACATGGCCTCGGAACACGTACCGAAAGGTTAAGCATGAGTCATATAGTAGATATGATGCCCATTTGATGCTCGCCTTTGAAGCTACACCGACTCACGTGATGATCGGACTTGGTGTAGTGGATTTGGTTCATGTAATCACCAAAAAGGACCGAGGGATGTCGTTTTTGAGTGGGAGTTTATTCATAATATGGATTACTTGAACTCAATCTATCATACACTTAGTCTAAACTTTACAAATTCTGTTGTAGATGGCACCACCTGCTTTTAATTTCAATGTGTTCATGGAGAAAGAGAAACTTGCAACGAACGGTAGCAACTTTACCGAATGGGCCATGAATTTGAGGATTCTCCTCTCTTCTGCACAAAAGCAATATGTGCTAGAAGCGCCGTTAGGCCCCCCACCTTTTGAGGATGCCCCTGACGAGGAGAATAATGTCTATCAGACTCGTTAGAAGGACCACAACTTAGTTCATTGCGGCATATTGTATGGGCTAGAGCCGGAACTTCGAAAGGGTTTCGAAAACGGCAATGCTTTTGATACAATGGGTGAGTTGAAAATGATTTTCAACACACATGCTACTGTAGAGAGCTACAACGCTTCAGAAAAGTTCTTTAGCTGCATGATGGAAGAGCACAGCTCCGTTAGTGAGCATGTACTCAAGATGTCGGGTTATGCCGATAAGCTTGTGTCCTTGGGAATATCGATTCCCATTGACTTAGGCATCCATCGTGTTCTGCAGTCTCTGCCACCTAGCTATAAGAGCTTCATGATGAACTATAATATGCAAGGCATGAAGAAGTCTCTCCCCGAGCTTCTGTCAATGCTTAAAACTGCAGAAGTGGAGATCAAAAAGGAACATCAAGTGTTGATGATCAATAGGAACACTAGTTTCAAGAAAGACAAGAAGGGAAAACGGAAGGGAAGTAATGGCGGCAAGCCGGTTGCCGTGCCTGAAAAGAAACCCCGAGTTGGACCTAAGTCCGTCTGAGTGCTACTATTGTAAGGACCGCCACTAGAAGCGCAACTGCCCCAAGTATTTGGCAGACAAGAAAGCCTGCAAGGCAAACAAAGGTATATATGATATACATGTTATTGATGTGTACTTGACTAGTGCTCGCAGTAGCACCTGGATATTTGATACCGGTTCAGTTGCTAATATTTGTAACTCGAATCGTGGGTCGGAACAAGCGACCGCTAGCAAGGGGTGAGGTCAAGATGCATGTCGGCAATGGATCAAGCGTTGATGTGATCGCCGTGAATGCTGCCTCTCCACTTGCCGCCGGGATTAGTAATAAACTTGAATAATTGTTATCCGGTGCCCACCGAGCATGAACATTGTATCTGGATCGTGTTTAATGCGAAGTGGTTATTCATTTAAATCCGAGAACAATGGTTGTTCCATTTATATGAATGAAATCTTTTATGGTCATGCACCGATGATGAATGGTTTATTTCTTTTGGATCTCGATAATAATGTTACACATATTCATAATGTTGATGCTAAAAGGATTAAACTAAATGATGATATATCCGCATATGTGGCAATCGTCAGGTCATATTGGCGTTAAACGCATGAAGAAGCTCCAGTTGGATGGACTTTTGGAATCACTTGATTATGAATCATTTGATACATGTGAGCCATGCCTTATGGGAAATATGACTAGAACGCTGTTTTCCGGTTCAATGGAACGGGCAACAGATTTATTGGAAATCATACATTCTGATGTATGTGGTCCAATGAGTGTGTCGGCGCGAGGTGGATATCGTTATTTTGTTACTTTCACGGATGATTTGAGTAGATACGGTTATATCTACTTGATGAAACACAAGTCTGAAACGTTTGAAAAGTTCAAGGAATTTCAGAATGAAGTGGAAAATCATCGTAATAGAAAGATCAAATTTCTACGGTCCGACCGTGGAGGTGAGTATCTAAGTTACGAGTTTAGCACTCACATGAAAGAGTGTGGAATTGTTTCACAACTCACACCTGACGGAACACCACAGCGAAATGGTGTGTCGGAACGTCGTAATCGTACTTTATTAGATATGGTTCGATCTATGATGTCTCTGACGGACTTGCCATTGTCATTTTGGGGCTATGCACTAGAAACTGCTACATTCACTTTAAATCGGGCACCATCTAAATCCGTTGAAAAGACACCGTATGAATTGTGGTTTGGAAACAAACCTAAGCTGTCATTTCTTAAAGTTTGGGGATGCGATGTTTATGTGAAGAAACTTCAACCGGATAAACTCGAACCCAAAGCGGAAAAATGCGTCTTCATAGGATACCCTAAGGAAACTATTGGGTATTCCTTCTATCACAGATCCGAGGGCAAGGTTTTTGTTGCCAAGAATGGATACTTTCTAGAGAAAGAGTTTCTTGCGAAAGGTGTGAGTAGTCGGAAGGTAGAACTCGAAGAGGTTATTGAACCTTCTCTTCAAAGTATGGCGAGTAGCGCAGCACCGGAAGTTGTTCCGGAGTTGGCTTCACCTGTTGAAGAAGGAACTAATGATAATGATCATGAAACTCCAAAAGAGAGTACTACCGAACCTTGTAGGTCAAGCAGGACGCGTGCAACTCCCGAGCTGTACGGAAATCCTATCATGAATTTCATGGTTGATGAAAATGATGACCCTGCGACGTATGAAGAAGCGATTATGAGCCCGGATTCCAACAAATGGTTAGAAGCCATGAAATCCGAGATGGAATCCATGTATGAAAATCAAGTTTGGAACTTGGTGGACTTACCTCACGACCGAAAGGCCGTGGAGAACAAATGGATTTTCAAAAGGAAAACTGATGCTGATGGTAATATAACCGTCTATAAAGCTCGACTTGTCGCAAAGGGGTTTCGACAAATTCAAGGAGTTGACTACGATGAGACATTCTCTCCCGTAGCGATGCTAAAATCAGTTAGGATTATGTTAGCAATTGCTGCATATTTCGATTATGAGATATGGCAGATGGATGTCAAAACCGCGTTTCTCAATGGTAATATTGAAGAAGAGTTGTATATGATACAACCAAAGGGTTTTGTCTATCCTAAGGATGCTAACAAGGTGTGCAAGCTTCAGCGATCCATCTATGGATTGAAGCAAGCATCACGAAGTTGGAATCTCCGCTTTGATGAGGTGATTAAAGAGTTTGGATTTGTCCAAACTTATGGAGAAGCTTGTATTTACAAGAAAGTGCGTGGGAGCAATGTGGCATTTTTGATATTATATGTGGATGACATATTATTGATCGGAAATGATATAGATCTTTTAAACAGTGTTAAAAGTTATCTAAACAACAAATTTTCAATGAAGGACCTAGGTGAAGCGTCATACATATTAGGCATAAATATCTATAGAGATAGATCTAGGCGCCTAATAGGGCTATCACAAAGTAATACCTTGATAATATTTTAAAGAAGTTTAAAATGGAAGATAGTAAGAAGGGGTTCTTACCTATGACACAAGGCACGGCATTGAGTAAGACTCAAAGTCCGGCTACGGCGGAAGAAAGAGAGATAATGGACAAGGTCCCCTATGCTTCAGCCATAGGCTCTATAATGTACGCCATGCTATGTACAAGACCGGATGTGGCACATGCTATTAGTTTGACTAGTAGGTACCAATCGGATCCGGGTTCAGAACACTGGAAAGCGGTCAAGAATATCCTTAAGTACTTACGAAGAACTAAGGATATGTTTCTTGTATACGGAGGTGAAGAAGAGCTCGTCACTAAGTGTTATGTCGACGCTAGCTTTGACACCGATCCGGGTGACTCTAAGTCTCAATCCGGATACGTATTTCTCATGAATGGCGGAGCGGTTAGTTGGAGGAGCTCCAAACAACCTGTGGTGGCGGGATCAACAACGGAGGCCGAATATGTTGCTGCTTCAGAAGCGGCTCAGGAAGCAGTTTGGATGAAGGAGTTCATATCCGAACTAGGTGTAGTTGCAAACGCGTTGGAACCAATGGTGATCTATTGTGACAACAATGGTGCCATTGCCAATGCCAAAGAGCCAAGGTCTCACAAGCATTCCAAGCATATTAAGCGCCGGTTTCACTCCATCCGCGAGCATGTCAAGGATGGAGATATAAAGATTTGTAAAGTACATACGGATCTCAATGTAGCAGATCCGTTGACTAAAAATCTCCCTAGAGCAAAACATGATATACACCAGAACTCCATGGGTGTTAGATACATCACTATGTAACTAGATTATTGTCTCTAGTGCAAGTGGGAGACTAAAGGGAATATGCCCTGAGAGGCAATAATAAAATGTTTATTATGTGTATTCCAAGTATATGATAGATGTTTATTTTGCATGCTATAATTGTATTAATACGGAAACATTAATACATGTGTGTTTAATAAACAAACAGAAAGTTCCTAGTTATGCCTCTCTCATAAACTAGTTCGTTGATTAACAAGATGATCATAGTTTCCTGATCATAGACATTGGATGTTGTTAATAACAAGATCACAACATTAGTGTAATGGTGTGATGAACATTCATCCGAATTATAGTATTACGATCAAAGTCATTGAGTTTATATTGCTATAAACAACTTACGAAGTAGTCCTAATCCTTAGATCATGAGATCATGCCAATCACTAACACCGGAAGGGTTTCTTGTTGACATCAAACGTCAAATCGTAACTGGGTGATTATAAAGATGGCTTCAAAGCTACTAAAGTGTTATGTTGAGAATCATGGATCAAGAGTGGAATTTTTTCATCCCGATGACGGATAGATATGCTCCGGGCCCTCTCGGTGATATCACATTGGTTAGCTTGCAAGCAGGTGATTTGATCACTAGAATGTTATATCACGGGAACGAGAAAAGAGTGCATGTCAGTAACAAGATCAAACTAGGTATGGAGATACCGATGATCGAATCTCGGACATGTAATATATCGTGAAACAAAGGGATTAAGATACAAGCGTAAAAGGTTCCGACGATCACAGGAAAAGTCATCGTTGAATGTGTGGGAGTCAGTATGGATCTCAGTGTCCGCTCGATTATTGATCGGAGAAGGGTCTCGATCATGTCTGCATTATCCGCGAACCGTAGGGTGACACACTTAAGGGACACTGGCATCCAGTTGGAGCCAATGTTTCATGCCGAAAGAATAAACAAGCGCAGGAATTTATTTCACTAGATACAAACAAAGTTTCGGGTGAAATTGCATAAAGAGGTTATGCATGTGAAATGGAATTCTAGCAAGGGGTTATTTGTGAATGTTTGTCATTAAATTAATTGACAAAATTCTGAATAAAATAAAATATTTTTATTTAATGAGAGTTTGCATTAAATTTGGTGGAAATTTAATGGCAAGTTTGAGTGGGATTTTGAGTGGAGGGAATTTAAAGGAATTTTGTGAGTGGAGTGTCCACCCACATGAAGAGGGGAGGGCAAGGGGTCAGCCCCCATGAACCGGCCACCCCCTTGGGGTCCCCCCCTCTCCTATAAAAGGCACCCCTCTCCTCACTTCTCACTCACACCTCCTCGTGAAGGATCTCTCTCCCCCTCTAGAATTTATCCCCCATGGTCTCGGACTAGCGAGATACATGTTCCCGGTGGATATTCGGCAAGAAAGGATTGTGCTTTCGCTGCATCGCTGGAGCGAGGAGGCGGAGGTTGCTCGGTGTCTTGTACGTGTGTACGAGAACGGATGCGCTGCTGCTTTGCGGCGCTAGGACTTCCTCTCGATCTTGAGATCGGCAAGAGATCGTCTACATCAACCACGAGTTGAACTCATTAAGCTTTGTCTGTCTTCAAGGGTTTGTTCTCTACGGATATACATCCGCTCGTTATTTGTATCTAGTAGATAGATCTTGGTACATAGTTCCCATCGTAGGACATTTTTTGTTTTCTATGCTGCGAACCCTATAGTGGGAGGTTGAGCACAATAGTGAGCTCCACAAGACAAGAACCGAAACGAGTTCCCTTGAACTCCCCGGCAGTGCTGATAACAATGCTAGGCATCTATTGCATAAGATATATAAAAATTAGAAATAACACAAGTGAAAAAAAAACATAAGGTAGTGAAACAAAAGCCAAAAGCATGCATTCATCAACAATACACCCAAGTCATGGTATACAAAATTCAATCACAAACACATTTTTGTCATACCACATAGGTTGGTATGATCAAAATTATTAATGTGAGAAAACAATAAGTGTGGTGGTCCAACTATCGCAGTACGTCACAACTCTCACTCACTTGCCAAAATATCTATCAGGGAATCCTTGGAGGCAATCTTTCGGTCTTGATCACATGACTCCATTGCTAAATCTATGATGTCTTCCCTTAGACGTTGATTGGTAGCCTCTAAGTCTTGGGTATTCTTCTTTTCCTCCCTAAGGTCATTTTGAGTGTTGAGCATTCTACACTTGAGTCTTTCACCAAGCTGCATTTCTTGCAGAGTCAAACAATGTTGTATACATTTATGAGTTGGTGCCCATGTAGAATCCTGACTCTTTGTGGTTGTCTCCCTTGTTTTTGTACAAGTGGAGTTGTGATTAACATATACAAAGGTCTTTATTACATCGTCATTCCGGAGATAAACATAGTATTTTACAACTCATTAGCACATGGCTAATGCATAGAGTTAAACATAAGTAAAATAAAGTAAAGTCTTCATCTCCATGTGCCCCAGGCAATCATGTTGAGTGTAGACTCATAACCCTAATCTCCATCAGAGTAACCTGCAACATCATAAGTTACAGCCACAATGGGTCAATACATTTAGAATTGTATTGGCAAGTGATACCATAGTAGAATAGTAGTATCTAACATCTATATGAATTTGGCTAAGTGTAGCTTAGGCTTGCTTTGCTCAAAATAGGTTTTCCCTATCAGTTGAAAACACTAAGTTTTTGTTTGTCAAAACTCCCAAGGAACCACCAATAGACATTGGTGAACCTTTAACCCTTGTTCAACCACATGTTTTTAAATTAGAAATTAGTATGAGGAGATCCTTGATAGCTTCAATGTCTTTGATGCTCAAATTGTCCGTTGCCGGGGACACAGCTAAGTACTTAGGATTTACCCTCTCGATAGGTGGTGCACTTTCCCCACAAGACTCGACATGCATCGAGGCGAGACCTTTCAGAAGCATTCCCTTAGACCACCATGGACGCATTCCATCCTATCACCCTACCACCAACTGTCCATCTGGCTAAGTTCTTGCAATATGTGGTCAAGGCAGATCCCATATGCCATGTGGTTGCACTAGAAGCTTCTCAACACTAAATATCTCAAATCCCTTTGTTCCTGGGTGGCTTTCCACAAGTGTGACACACAAGGTAAAACATAGACATGGGCCTTTTGTAACCACTCAACACAAACCATCATACTATTCCACCCAGGTGATTCATTCACTTAGTTGTTTTATTAAGCAAAAACACAAGTCAAAGACTTAGAAATATTTCATAGCATGAATAATCCACCCATGTTTGCTACTAGCTAGGTTAAGCATGATAACATAACAAGTTTCTTAAATTAGAGGAAATTCTACCAAGACTACAACTACTAGGAATTCCCAAGGCATAGCATATATATACTTAGCAAAAATTCCATGCAAGCCCTACTCAAATTATCACTAGTGCATAGTCAAAATAATAGGACAAAATACATGAATCACCACTTGCCTTGGTAGTTGGGGGAGTAGCAACAATCCGCACACTCACAATCACCACTATCACCAAAATATACACATAAAATGATTACACCAAATTTTCATTCAAATATTCAAGCAAAAATAATATGAATGCATGCAAATGCAATGAAGTGAAATGATTTTTTATAATAAACAAATTAAACAAAACCATACTGAACACAAAGTGATCTATTTAAAGTCTAAACAAACTCAAATTTTCTTTAAAATCATTTTATAAACATTTTATCTACCCAAAATAAACCTATAATGTGTTCTGCAAATAATCCTATTTTTACAGAAGGAAAATACAAATTTAATCCCACAGTAATGTGGGGCTCATTTTTCTGAATCCATTGATATACTATTTGCATTTTTTGGATAAATAGAACAAAAGATATGAATTTTACAAGTTTGGAATTCTAATAGATTCAAAAACAGATTTTAAATATAATTTCTAGACACCTGTGAGCATCTGATTGGCCCGTACCGCTTCGCGCGGATCATGCGCGTGGGCCGTTAGATCTAAGTGTGATCCTGCGGTCTAGATCTGGCGATACCGCTTCAGCCTGGCAATCTAATCTAAACCCTAGGATCTACACCTAACGGTGCTCGATCAAACGACCAAAGAGGGGCGGCGCTAATGGGAACTGGTGGCGGTGCTACTAGCGGTGATGCTCCAGCGATTCCAGAGGGGGATAGGGGTGGTGCAGTAGCTTACCAGCATCGCACGGGTGCGAGGATGCTCGAGGTGGCTTCAGCTTGGATGGGGGCGTGTTGCTGCGGCCGTGGGAGCTCGTCGGAGTTGCGGACAGCGTCGGGCTCTTGCAAACAACGACGGAGACGACGTTCTGGTTCACCCTAGCGCAAGCCGAAGGCATCAGAACATGCACAAGGACATGGCGCACCAGTGAGTGTGAACTAGGGGCCAAGGGGCGTTCGAATCATACCGTGATTGCTCGCCGGAGTTGAGGACGGCGTTGGGTGCTCATGGTGTTTGGCGAAGCCGATGTCCTGGGTCAGAAGAAGATTAACAAAGGGCATGATAAGAAGTGCAAGATCAAGGGGAGCATGGCAGCAAGAATCAGAAGGCAAGGGACGGATGGTGCTCACCGGAATACCTCACCGGAGTTCGTCGGGCAACGGGGTTTCGAGCTCAAATACGAGTAGCCTAGGGGAGATTGAGTGTGGGTGTTTGGGGGGAAATGGTCGCGGTGCAGAGAGGTTTAAGTAGCCGGCGATAGCGACACGCTATGAATCAATGGCAATTAAGCCCGAATCAACCGCGGTAGTGAATGGGGAAGAAACGGGCGACGACGGCGTCTGCGCGAGGTTTTGGGGAGACGATGCTGAGCTGGCCTGGGCCCAGTGGCAGTGAGAGCGGGGTAGGGTGAGCGCGAGTGATAGAGGGAAGAGGGGGAATGGCCCAGGTGGGCTAGATGGGCCAGGAGTGCTGCTGGGCTCAAATGCTGGCGCAGCTTTTTTCTTTTTTTTTCTTTCTCTTTTTCTTTTTCTATTTGATTTTTAGGGATGGTTTTGAATACTTTTTCAAACTTGTTTGAATTCAAACCACTTCTGGATTTTTGTAATGGTATCCTTGCACTCAAAAGTGTGTCAAACACTACTGTTTACTCAATCACACTTTGGTCCTTTGAAAATAAAAATAAAACCATGCCTCATATGATTAGTAAATGGGCATAATAATGGTTTTATTTGGAGTTATGGTTTGAAATTTTTTGTGCAAGACAAATATTCTATGACAATAAGAATGCAATGCATGCTTTTAAAATTCATAAAATTTGGGATGTTACATAATTCCAATATTTATCCACAAGAAGCATCTGGAGCACAAGAATCTCACCAGGAGGGCTAGGAGGGATAAACGAGCCCCAGGGCGTCCTCAAGACATGCCCAGTCCTGGTGGGCGCGCCACCCATGCTCGTTTCATCCTCGGTCGTCTGATCGCCTCAATTTGTTTGCCCATGGAGTTATTTTGACATAAAAATCCCTATAAAAGGACCCCCAGGGCGTCCTCAAGACGGGATACACTAGAACACACCAGAGATGAAAACACCACTGGAAAGAGTTAGATCCGAGGAAGATTGGAGGGGGAACTCCGGTGGAGCCACCTTCGAGGAGATATCCACCCTCTCCAACATCTCCAGGATCATCACCAGGATGAAGAGCGAGTAGTCCACCTCCGGGCTATGGGTTTGTGGCAGTAGCTTGATCGCTCTCTCTCTTGTTCTTCATAGATGTAGTACCATATGAGCTGCTCTACATGATTATGGTTATATTTGTAATTCCTATGTGGTGGATCTTTGTTCTATGTTGATATTTGAGACTGGAATCTATTTTGTGTAAGATGTTTTGATAGATGCATATCATGCACCCAGTTCTTAATTGCTTGTCTTGATCCAACTTGTATGCAAGAACTTGTATGGGGACAAGTGTGTGTTAGATGGAGTAGCATGGGGGTGGAGATTGAATTGTAACAAATAATATTTAAGATCTACTTTGGTTTTTACCTTTCTTTTCCTGCCTCACTAGGGATAAAGTGAAATCATGTGCTATAGTTATCACGTGACAGTGTGATAACCTTGTTAGATCAAGGTAGCATATTTTTATTTCAAACATCATGTAATATTTCTTAAAGCTATACTCTGATTTGTTCTTAATTCAAGATTGCACGGAGATTTCCCTTTATTGAGGAGTATAAGAGAGAGACGTATTCCATCTCAATATTAGGATGTGATGCCCATATTAATTCCTTTATCAAGCACATGTAGAAAATTCCATGAGTCTTTATCATTGATGAATTGTTTTGTGATCACCACAACTTAAAAATACGAAACAACTTTCTATTTCATCTACTATCCTTTTTATTTTCAGAAATTAATTATTTAGAAAATACAAAAATACTTTCTCTATTTGCAATCACTCATAAAAAACCCAAAACTACTCTACTATCTTCCATATCATCTAGTTTGCATTATTTTACTTCCTTTACTTTATTTAATTTAGTTTGTATCATGTGCGACTTCATATTACTAATACGAAACCTTGTGCTTGACAACCACTTGGTCGAGTTGGTGACACAACAAATTTTATTTTAATTTACAGGTTGCTTGAAGAGGAGAAGACAAACATCCTTCCGTAGCCAATTACCCGAGAGTTTGATATAAACCCTTTAGTCACCCTTGTGGGGAAAAGACACTTGCTAGAACACTCTGCACTTGGAGTCCTAGCGAAAAGTGGCAGCCTTTGTTGCCATCAGCCGGGCAAAAGGAGGTGGTGTGACAGGATCGTTGAACTCCTCGACATTGCCACCCTCTCTTTGGAGGGGCTAGGGGCTCGAGACGAGGACCGGGTGCTAGGGGCTGGGGGGCTCTCTCCCGGTTCAGCGCCGCAGCGGGACCCCCAAATACCGACCATGTCAAACCTCCGGGCGCTAACAGCTGCCAGATCGTCTCGCCCCCGTCGTCCCGGCGCAGCCATGCGGGTGCGAAGACCGTCTCGTCAAAGAAATTGCCGCTGCGGGTCAACACAACCATGCAACCCTCACCAACGGCAAGGCGGTGCAGTTCAATGGCTACCTAACCCTCACCAAAGGGCTCCGCCATGTGCTCTGGCCGCACAATTTCTGCCCGAAGATGCCTACGCGCTATGACAGAACGACTAACCCATGCGAGTTCTTACAACTCTACACCACGGGTATTGAGTCCACGGGCCACGATGATTGCGTCATGGCGAATTGTTTTCCTTTTTGCCTTAAGGACACGACCAACACCTAGCTGATGAATCTTCCTGAGGAATCAATCGGATCGTGGGCTGACCTCAGCTCCCTCTTCATCTCCAACTTGAAGGGGACCTACGAGCGCCCGCTCACCTACTACGAGCTCCGTCAGGTACGCCAGCAACTTAGAGAGACCCTCTTCAAGTTCCTGTAGAGGTTCAGCCGAGTCTGCAACAAGATCCCCAAGATCTCGGACTCCAATGCCAACACCGCCTTCTCCAAGGGCGTCAAGGACGTCAAGATGAGGGAGAAGATCGGGATCCGAGGTGAGAGCCTCACCATTGCTGCGGAACTCTTCGTCATGGCTGAAAAGTGTGCCAATGTAGAGGTGGGGCGGATGTTTGGCCTCACCGAGGTAGAGACCAACCCCAAGGCCTCGAGCTCGTCCAAGAGCAAGGATAAGGACCCCAAGAACAAGACCGCCATTATCCTGACCGCAGAGCCAGACCAAAAGAGTCATCACGAGGATGATGGCTCAGTTGATGTGGAGCCTGTTGGGAACCCCAAGAGCAAGGTGTGAAACAGCAAGCAGCAAATCTTCCCTCAGTAGAGACCTAGGTTATCGAACCAGAAGGAGGAAGGAAACGTCACACAGGTGTTGCAAGCAACACGGAGACCTGCACAACACAAACTCAAGACTTTGCCCCAACTAACAGTGAGGTTGTCAAGCTCACTGGTTTGCTGTAACAAAGGATTAAACGTATGGTGTGGAAGGTATTGGTTTGCAGCAAGTAAAAAAGTAACAGTGGAAGATGTATCAATGGTAAAGATTGGACCGGGGTCCATAGTTCAATAGAGGTGCTCTCCTTAGATAAACAACATGGCATGAAGGTTAAACAAATTACAGCAGGGCAATTGACAGGAACTGAGCAAGGCATAATAATGCAATTACTAGTCAGAAAGATCCTATGAGATTCGATTGGGCAATACAACAATATACATAGATCGCCATCCAACTGTAGGGGTTCATAGCATGGAAAACAAAAAATTTCTACCGCATACAAACAAACAAGCCAAGATCTATCTACTAGATTGTAGCAACGAGTCGATGGAATCACTCACCCTCGAAGATTCCAAAGTGTTTAACAAGAGCGGATTCTCGTGGGTGATGTAGTCGTACTCTTGCCGATCTCAAGATCGCGTAGACGATCCTTCCCGCCATGCGTTCTAGAAGCGCTTCCAGATCGGTCACACGTTCGATACTCGACGAAGACCTTCCTCTCCCTTGTTCTAGCAGGCAGCGGAGGTTGTAGCACTCTCCTCGCGATTCCGGCAGCACGACGGCGTTGTACCGGAAGTAGAGGGGACATCTCGCAGGGCTTCGCCTTAAGCCGGAGCGAGTATAGTGGACTATGAGAGAGGCCTCGGTGATCTAGGGTTTAGACACACCAAGTAGAGGGAGCTAGGCCGGCAGTTAGGGCAAGTAGAAGCCCCAACTCGGCGGCTTGGGAGAAACCCTAGGGCGGCGACGGCGTTTTGGTGGCCGGCGGCTAGGGTTAGGGTTAGGATTTAGAGGGGCAAGGTGTAGGTCTAGGAGGGGCAGCTCTGCACCTCCTTATATAGGTGGAGGGGGCCGACCAAGGGGAGGGGAGTCCCTCCCCAACTCGGCTTCCAAGGCCGGCGGTGGAGGAAGAGGGACTTCCTCCCCAAGTAGGTTTCCTACTCTCCCTCCACCAAGCAAAATAGCCGTTTGACTTTTCAAATTGGCGTTTGACTTTTCAAACTAGGATTTGATTTATCCCTTTATTTCGCTCAGAGATGACACCTAGTACATGATGCAACCATTCCAACTTGTTATGACACATTCATGTACCCTTCCCCTCCGGAGTGCCGGACATTCCGGAACCTTCTAGAACATTCCCGATGAAAACACCGGAACCATTCTCCAACCCCGAAACAGGACTTTCCTTATATGAATCTTATTCTCCGGACCATTCCGGATCTCCTCGTGATATCCCGGATCCCATCCGAGACTCCGAACAACATTCAGTCTCTTACTCATCATTCCATAACTACTCAACAACGTCGAATCCTTAAGCGTGTCTCCCTACGGTTCGTGAATTATGCGGACATGATCGAGACACTTCTCCGAACAATAACCTATAGAGGAATCTAGAAATTCATATGGCTCCCACATATTTCTACGATTACTTTGCGATCGAATGAACCGATACCAATTTCCCTTTGTCTCACGATAGTTTACTTATCCGAGGTTTTGATCGTCGGTATCTCTGAATACCTAGTTCAACCTCGTTACTGATAAGTACTCTTTTCTCGTTCCCGTGATATGTGATCCCTTGTGAGCCAGTCACATGCTTGCAAGCTAATTGGATGACATTCCACCGAGAGGGCCCAGAGTATATCTATCCGTCATATGGATGGACAAATCCCACTCTTGATCCATGTGTCTCAACTAATACTTTCCGAACACTCAATGCCACCTTTATAGCCACCCAGTTACGGTGTGGTGTTTGATGTCATCAAAGCATCCTTCCGGTGATGGTGATAAGCATGATCTCATGGTCGAAGGAATTAGGTTACTATGTATCAGAAAGCATATAGCAATTGAACTATTAAAATGACTTGATCTTTATGCTACGCTTATCTATAGGAGTATGTCCATCATACCATTCTCCTAACTATATGATCTTGTTGTTAATAACATCTCAATGTTCATGATAGGGAAACCACAATCATTTATTAACCAACAAGCTAGTATTATAGAGAGGCTTTACTAGGGACTCTAATTTAGTTTACAAATCACACAAGTATTAATGTTTCCTTGTTAATACTGTTACAGCATGAATGTAAACATTTATCATAAACACAAAGATATAATAATAACTACATTTATTATTGCCTCTAGGGCATATCTCCAATAGTCTCCCACTTGCACTAGAGTCAACTAATCTAGATTACATGGTGATATACCGAACACCCATGGCAGTTTGGTGTTGGTCATGTTTTGCCCTCGGGAGAGGTTTAGTCAACGGATCCGCCACATTCAGATCTGTGTGTACTTTGCAAATCTTTATGTCACCATCTTGGACATGTTCTCGAATAGCGTGAAAACGTAGCTTGATATGCTTCAGCTTCTTGTGTGACCTTGGTTCTTGCGCATTGGCTATGGCGCCCATGTTATCACAGTAGATAGACATTGGGTCCAGCGCACTTGGAACCACACCGAGCTCTGTAATGAACTCTTTCATCCATATCGCTTCTTGTGAAGCCTCCGAAGCAGCCATGTATTCTGATTCAGTTGAAGATCTCACCACAACGCTTTGCTTAGCACTCCTCCAGCTAACTGCTGCACCATTCAAAATAAATACGTATCCAGATTGTGATTTAGAATCATCCGAATCGGTGTTCCAACTAGCATCGGTGTAACTATTAACAACGAGCTGTTCATCACCTCCATAAGAAAGAACCATATCCTTAGTTCTTCTCAAGTACTTAAGGATGTTTTTGGCCGCTGTCCAATGATCCATTCCTGGATCACATTGATATCTGCTAGTCAAACTAACATCATATGCAATGTCGGGTCTAGTACATAGCATGGCATACATTAGAGATCCTATGGCTGAGGCATAGGGAGTTTTACTCATCCATTCTCTATCTTCTGCCGTTGTTGGACTTTGAGTTTTACTCAAGGTCATATTGGGCAACATGGGCAAGAAGCCTTTCTTGATATCTTCCATTCCTAACCTCTTTAGAACTTTGTCCAAATATGTACTTTGTGACAATGATATTAGACATCTCGATCTATCTCTATAAATCTTTATGCCCAATATGTAAGCTGCTTCGCCAAGATCTTTCATTGAAAAACTATTATTCAAATATTCCTTGACACTATTCAGAAGGTCTACATCATTCCCAATCAACAATATGTCATCTACATATAGTATTAAGAATGCTACAGAGCTCCCACTCACTTTCTTGTAAATACAAGCTTCTCCATAAGTTTGTATAAAACCAAAAATTTTGATCACCTTATCAAAATGTTGATTCCAACTTCGGGATGCTTGCTTCAATCCATAAATGGACCTTTGATGTTTGCATACCTTGTTAGCATCTTTAGGATCGACAAAACCTTTGGGTTGCATCATATATAACTCTTCATCAATGTCTCCATTGAGGAACGCTGTTTTGACATCCATCTGCCATATCTCATAATCATAATATGCAGCGATTGCTAACATAATCCTCACAGACTTTAGCTTCGCTACAAGTGAGAAAGTCTCATCGTAGTCAACTCCTTGAATTTTCCGAAACCCTTTTGCGACAAGTCAAGCTTTATAGACAGTAACATTACCATCAGCATCTGTTTTCTTCTTGAAAATCCATTTATTCTTGACAGCCTTCCGGCCATCCGGTAAGTCCACCAAAGTCCATACTTGGTTTTCGTACATGGATCCAATCTCGGATTTCATGGCTTCTTGCCATTTATTGGAATCTGGGCTGATCATCGCTTCCTCATATGTCGCAGGTTCATCGGTGTTTTCCACCAACATGACACTCATAACGGGATCATACCAATCAGGAGTGGTACAAGTTCTCGTTGACCTGCGAGGTTCTGTAGCAACTACAACCGAAGTTTCATGATCATCATCATTAGCTTCCTCTCTTATTGGTGCAGGCACCACAGGAACTTCTTCCGGTGCTGCACTACTCGCAAGTTCGAGAGAAGGTTCGACAACCTCGTCGATTTCTACTTCCTTCCAGTCACTTCTTTCGCGAGAAATTCCTTCTCTAGAAAGGATCCATTCTTGGCAACAAAGATTTTGCCTTCGGATCTATGATAGAAGGTATACCCAATAGTTTCCTTTGGGTATCCTATGAAGACGCATTTTTCCGCTTTGGGTTCAAGCTTGTCCGGTTGTAACTTCTTTACATAGGCTTCGCAACCCCAAACTTTAAGGAACGACAATTTAGGTTTGTTCCCAAACCATAATTCATACGGTGTCGTTTCAACGGAATTAGATGGTGCCCTATTTAAAGTGAATGCGGCTATTTCTAATGCATAACCCCAAAATGATAGCGGTAAATCTGTAAGTGACATCATAGAACGAACCATATCTAAGAGAGTTCGATTACGACGTTCGGACACACCATTACGCTGTGGTGTTCCTGGCGGTGTCAATTGTGAAAGTATTCCGCATTTCTTCAAATGCTCGCCAAACTCGTAACTTAGATATTCACCTCCACGATCAGAACGTAGAAATTTAATCTTCTTGTTACGTTGATTCTCAACCTCACTTTGAAATTCCTTAAACTTCTCGAAAGTTTCGGACTTATGTTTCATGAAATAGATATACCCATATCTACTCAAGTCATCCGTGAAGGTAAGAACATAACGCTAACCACCGCGCGATGCTACACTCATTGGACCACACACATCGGTATGTATGATTTCCAATAAGTCCGTAGCTCGCTCCATCATACCAGAAAATGGAGTCTTAGTCATTTTACCCATCAGACATGCTTCGCATCTTTCAAATGATTCGAAATCAAGTGATTCAAGAAGTCCATTGGAATGGAGTTTCTTCATACGCTTCACTCCAATGTGACCAAGACGACAGTGCCACATATAGGTCGAGTTATCTCTCAATTTCAAACGTTTAGCTTCAATGTTATTAATATGTGTATTTCCACTATCGAGATTCAATAATAATAGACCATCTATCAAAGGTGCATGTGCATAAAACATATTACTCATATAAATCGAACAACCATTATTTCGGACTTAAACAAGTAACCGTCTCGCAATAAACAAGATCCCGATATAATGTTCATGCTTAACGCAGGCACCAAATAACAATTATTTAAGTATAAAACTAATCCCGATGGTAGATGAAGAGGTAGCGTCACGCGATCACATCAACCTTTGATCCGTTTCCCACGCGCATCGTCACCTCGTTCTTCGCTAGCTTCCGTTTATTCTGCAGCACCTGTTTTGAGTTACAAATATGAGCAACCGAACCAGTATCAAATACCCAGGCACTACTACGAGTATTAGTGAGATACACATCAATAACATGTATATCGGATATAATTTTCTTCTTGATGTTGCCGTTCTTCAAATCCGCCAAGTACTTTGGGCAATTCCGCTTCTAGTGACCTTCTCCCTTGCAGTAAAAGCACTCAGTATCAGGCTTAGGTCCAGCCTTGGTCTTCTTCGTCGGTGTGGTAACTTTCTTACCACCCTTCTTGAAGTGTCCCTTTTGCTTAGACTTGCCTTTCTTGAATTTGGTGGTCTTATTGACCATCAACACTTGGTGCTCTTTCTTGATCTCCACTTCTGCAGATTTTAACATGGAGAAGAGTTCTGGCAATTGCTTGTTCATGCTTTGCATATTGTAGTTCATCACAAAGTTCTTGTAACTTGGTGGTAGTGATTGGAGGACACGGTAAATCCCCAAAGCATTAGTAATCACTATACCCAAGCTTTGAAGTTTGTTTGCGTGCCCAGACATCTTAAGCACATGCTCACTAACGGAGCTGCCCTCTTCCATATTGCAGTTAAAGAACTTTTCAGAAGCCTCATAGCTCTCAACTGCCGCGTGAGTCTCAAAAATCAATTTGAGTTCACGGACAATATCATGTGGGTCTGAATTCTCAAACCTTTTCTGAAGCTCCGATTCTTAACCATACAAGATAGCACATTGAACTGTGGAGTACTGAGTCTTCCGAGCGAGGTAAACATTCTTTACTTCATCGGTAGCATCACCGCAAAGCGGGTCACCCAAATGCATCTAGCACATAGGTCAAATTACCAGCATTGAGGACAATCCTCAAATTGCGGAACCAATCCGTGAAGTTGCTTCAATTGTTTTTCAACTTTTCTTTCTTTAGGAACACATTAAAATTGATGGTAGGGGCTGCTATTGATCTACAACATATTTGCAATAGTTTAGACTAAGTTTATGACAAATTGAGTTCTAATTAATAGTTAAATTAATTGTAACATCCCTAAAATCATGATTTCAAAGATTGCATATCATTCATGCATGCATATAGAATTGAGATCAATTTCAAAACTCATTTCAGAAAAACAAAGCACATAGTGCTATCATTTTATGTGAGCAAGCTAAAAATCAAATGGCCATCACCATTTGAGAGTTTGAATGTTTTAAACCTAGAATGCTTGTTTCCTTTGTAGAATGGATTGAGTGTGGATATTTGAACCAAGTTTTACAAAATGGAAATGGTTCAAGAACCATTTTTCAAACATTTGCAAATCAAGTACCAAGTCCCTGATATTTTGTTCTCCAAGAGTGACCAAGCTTTTGCAAAGCAACCACATGGTTTTGTGCCTATATTTGAAACTTTTGCACACTGCAAAAACCCTAGAAAGATTTGAATTCAAAAAGAGTTTGAATTCATATCAAAACCATTCCTGAAAATCAAAACAGAAAAAGAAAAGGACAAAAGAAAAGAAAAGGGCCAGCGCCAGATTCTAGCCCAGCAGAATTGGCCCAACTAGCCCACTCGCCTTCCTCTCTCTCTCAAGACGCAGCATAGCTAAGCGATGGCGACAACCAGACCCCACCTCCTCTCTGCGCGTTTCACTGACGAGCGGGCCCTCTCCACGTCAGCGTCGTCTTCCCCAAATTCCGCGCACGAACTCCGCCGCTGCCCGTTGCTGCCTTGATTTCGCGAGGTAAATTGCATTGATGCAGCAAGCGTTTCTTGTCGAGCCTCTGGCTGTATAATCCCCACACCCTCGCGACCATTTTCCCCCAAACAATTTCTCTTTCACGCCACCAGGCTGCCGCTGATTCATTCGATGCCGCTGTTACCGGCCGACGAATTACGGTGAGCCCCGTGTTCCCCTCTGTCTCTGAATCATTCTATCAAGTTCAGCAAGTCTTTGCGCACCTACTGACACTCCCCATTTGTCCTCGCATGATCCGTAGCTCCAGCAACGACTCCGACTGACCGCCACCATTCTCTGCACGAACTCCGGCGACCTCTCTCCGTAAGTAGCCGCCACCCCTTACCCTCTGACTGATACTCCTAGAATCCCCATCGTTTTGCGCATCTAACAGTGCCTCTATTTTGGATTAGCGCGACGAGGAACCTCGCCAACGTCGACGACTGACCGTGCCTGACGTGTTCGCAAACTCCGGCGAGGAATCTCCGACGACCCCGTGCGCCCCTTCCCAAGCCATCGCCACCTTGAGCATCTATCGTGGGAATGGTCACAGCAGATGCTGCAATCGGCAGCGAGTAGTAGAACGAGGGGCAAGGGCGGCCAGCCATCTGCGGTGCGAGATGAGGGCGGAGACACAGGGTTTTACCCAGGTTCGGCCCCCCGGAGGGTAAAGACCAACTCCTACTAGATTGTATTATGGATGTGGTACAATGGGCTGACTGGCGCCAGTCGCTTGGGGGTATGATGGAACGTATCTCTACACGCCCTGCAGGGAGGTTTATATAGGCTCACCTCCCCTAGGGTTTACATATCTCAACCGATTCAGTTAAAGCTTCGGTACTCGTTTAACCTAATCCGACTGGGCCTATCTACTCGCCTGGGCCTTCAGCTTCCAGTCGCTTGGTTCCTCGCTAGGCTTCAATCCAGTCGCCGTCTTGCAGGCCCACTCCCCAAGTCTTGGGCGATCGAACGCCCTGCTGGGTATACCCCGGTAGGCATATCCCCATCAGTAGTCCCCAAGGCCGTCGTCGATTTGGCGTAGGTGGCTGCTGGCAGTCGGAGCATACGGCTGCTGAGTAGACATCCAGTCAAATCAACGGCGGGCTCCTGTATAAAGGAAAAACTAATCACACTACTCGCAGCTTTGGCGAGTCAGTCGAAAACACCGTCATAGTGGTTGGGTCGGCGAGCCGAGTGGCTGAAGTTGGACCGTTAAGCATGGTCAAACTAGCCGTTGGAGTTAATCCAACGGTAACTTTTGGCGTAATCATTGCGCGGTAACGGTTCCCTGATTTGGCGGGTAGCAACCGCTATATAAGAGGAATGGCTAGCGATCAGAGGACCACAGTCTCACCATTTCCTCCGACTGTGCGCACCTTTCGCCTCCCTCCGCACCGCGACCTAGCCAACCGGAAATCCTCCGAGCCCCCACAAATCTTTCCGCCATGGCCCTCTCCACCGAACCTTGGGGAAGATCGAAATGCACTAGGGCGAATGGCTTCCTTTGAGGAGGCCGGGATTCACGAAGCTGTCATTGGCGCATCCTTGGCCGGAGAGGTGACTCAAACCCGCGAGAGAGGGAGTTCATCCGCTTCACCAGTCATCTCGAACGGGGCTAGGGTTCCCACGTCCCTATTCTTCCGTGCTTCGCTCCTACTACGGATCCAGCCGTCGGATCTGGGCCCCATAGCGTCGAGCAGCTCGCCATCTTCGTGGCTCATGAAAGTGCTACGGGCTGCCGCCCTACTTCCTCTTTGGCAAGATCTGTTCCATGGACGGATCAGCGAGGAGGCGGGGGCCCGATGCTCGCCGCGGGTGGCCTAACCTTCCAGCTGAAGTCGAAGGCCTCATTCTTCGACCTGATGCTGCCCGCCAAGGCAGCGAGCGACTGGAAAAAGTCGTGGTTCTACGTTGCCGAGGCGACTCCGGAAGGCGAGACGGCGATTCCGCGGTACTCCGCCGATCGGTCCGAGCCGCGCCGCCTTCAAATCGGCAAGCTTCCCGGCAACCAGCGGATGGTTGTCGACGAGATGCTTTAGAACATCCGCGGTCTGAAGAAGAAGGGCCTCCAGACGATAAACTTGTACAACTGCTGGCTCGGGCGGCGACTCGTCCCGCTGGCCAGGCGCGAGCACTACATGTACCAGTACACCGGCCGGGACGACCCGACAAAAGCTAGCTTGACCGAGTGGAGGCTCGATGACTACACCGCGGCCCTGAAGAAAATCACCCAAGCGGTGTACTTGGACGCTCAAGCTGGGGTCGCCTCCTATACCGCGAAGCGCCAGCTAACGGTAATCACTTCAGATCATTCGCAGTCGCGATCCTTTTGCAACGCGTCATACTAACTTCAATTTGCCTTTGTTGCAGCTGTTCCAAGTGGTGGAAGGGTGGCTCCCGCCCTCGGATGACGAGAATTCGAGCTTGTCCGTTCGAGACATGGGCGGGTCACCCGCTAGGAGCGACGAAGGCGACAGCAACGACGAATCCGAGGAGGAAGCTTCCCCGCTGGCTCGCAAGACCCGCGGGCAACGTCAGCGCGAGCTCGAGGCGAGCAAGAGCCTCGAGCGCCATGATGATGAAAAAGAACTTCCGGAGACAACCTCGCGCCGCCAAGCTACTCCGTCAAAGAAGAAGAAGAAAGAGAAGGAGGCGAAGGCCCCTCCAAGAAGGAAGATGAAACCGACGAGGCCGGCCTCGCCACCACACTCGGCAAGCAGTTCCAACGCCCCCAGCCCGGCCAAGGATGAGGCGCCACCGACGACGGCCGCGCTGGACACGGCCACCATCGAGGTGCCCCTGGCGTCGATGCCTCCGCCATTCGCCCCGGTCTCGGGGCTAGGGGAGGCTCCGGCCGCGGCGACTTCGCCTCGCAAGAAAGCTCCTGTCGAAGAAGTTACAGAGGCTCCGATCGCAGCTTCAACGACGAAGAAGCCGTCCGTGTCTTGGGCACGCGACGTCCTGGGCATGGGGCTCAGCCGCCGACTGGGCCCTGAGCTGGAGAAGCCAGCCGGCCTCCGTACGCCAAGTGAGTGCACTCGCCTTCCTTTGTCTCCCATAATCATTGAATTATCTTGCTTATATGATCAATGTACAGGACCGGAGTGAAGAAGATGGGCCATCCAACCGTGGCTAAGGTGCCGTCCGTCGTGCCGAGGAGGATTCTTCCCGCAAGAGGAAGGCGACGAAGTCGCTGCCTCGGATGGCGGCAAGAAGGCTGGGTGACGCCGTCATCACGATTTCGACGACACGGCGTCGCGCCGCTGGTCCTGCAACGGAGGCGCCACGCCCACGGCGAGGGCGCTCTGTTCGGAACGCCGAGCCGACCTCTTTGGGGCGGTGCCTCTATCGCCACCTTCCCGCGCTTTCACGACCAAAGGCGGCCGGCGTAGTGGAACTTCGCCGAGCCACGCCCAGAGTCTCCGACATCAAGTCGACCAGCGCCCGGCATACGCCAGCTCTCCTTGCGTCTGTGGACGCGATACAACTCCACGGCATGCTTGGTGCAGCCATCCAGGTACATCCAGTCCCCGAGGATCAGGTCCGTGTTTTGCAGCGGCCTGATTCTTTTAGTGTCTTTTATTCGCTTTTCGCATCCAGTACCCGAGTGTGCACTCGCTGAATTTCAGTGGGTGGGCACTTTAGGAATTCCTTTGAGTACCAGTCCCCGAGTGCGCACTCGCTGAATTTCAGCGGGTGGGCACTTTAGGAGTTTCTTTGATTGCCAGTCCCGATTTGCATCGCTGAATTTCAGCGGTGGGAACTTTAGGAGTTTCTTTGATTGACCTTTTGGTGATGTGCGGGTCTGCAGCTTGAATCGGCCGACGATTGGCGGCGCACAGCGGAAAGGAACTAGCCATCGCCCGTGAGGCGAACGGCGGCTTCGGGCGTTGCCGAAGGCAGAGGAAGCTTCGCCAGGCTTATCCCGCTAGTGAATTGGCGGTGCGCGATGGCTTTGAGTTCGCCGAACAACGGATCGCCGACCTCGGCGCCATTGCGGAGGCGAAGGAAGAAGCAAGCTCAGCCGATGGGCGAGCCAAGGCTGCCGTTGCAGCCGCCGAAGAGGATCGCAGAGTGTCGGAAGTCCTTATTGCTGGGCTTCAGGACGACCATACGTCGCTTCAATGCTTCATCACGACCCTCGCCCGCCCGTTGATTGGTAAGCGCGTCTGCCTCTTTCAGTAGCTGTGCCATTTGTGGTGTCCGTCGTATTCATTATTGTCTTCTACTCGCAGGTCGCATCATCGACAGCACGAAAGAAGCAAGCACGTTCGACGTGCGGCAGTGTGTGAGCACGCTTGTCGATTCGGCCACGTTGTCGGCGACGTGCATCTGTGCCTACCTCCAGGAGATATCGCCCACGGAAGTGATTCCCAGCGACCTCGTTGAGGTGTGGAGGTATTTGGAGAAGGCGCCCGCGATCGTGGAGTTCATGACGCGGTCGGCATTTCGGCGCGGGGCGGCGACGGCTCTTAGCCTTGGTCTTGCCCACTTCCCCGAGGACTTAGACATCGACGATGTGACGAGTGGCTACCCATCGTCGACTGGCACGGTGGAGCTTTCCGAGGTCCTCAAGTTGCAAGACTGTGCCGCCAAGTACTCGGAGCGTGTCTTGGCGATGGGCGACTTCCTCCCGTACCAGGAGACGGTCGTTGTGTCTGGCGACCCCGAGCCGCCGCATCGTGATCTCAAGGTTGAGCAACCCTTCCGCGCGGCGATGGCGGGTGAACTGACGACGTATCCGTCGAACCCGTACACGCCGTTCATCCGCAATCGCCCGGGAGTTGGCGAGTCGTCGTCTAAGCCTGTAGAATAGGATAGTTTGCCATGTGGTGTTAGCAGCAGTTTTTCCATGCGGGCATATTTTGTAATGCGAAACAATGCAACATGCTATCGAATGAGATGTCGTGTCTATTTTGATAATTGTCAAGTGTTTGTGATTGTTGTTTGAAGGAGTCCCTGAGCGCGTCCACCCTTTTGTGGGGTATACCTCGTATGTGGTGTGTTTGGTTTCTCTGTGTGTTTTATTATTGTGGTCGACTCGCCCGGACTCGAAGAGCCAGTCGCTAGGCGACTCCCTTGAACGTGCTGTACTTCGCCGATTTCCCGTGCGCGAACGAGGTTGGGTGGCCGAGTCCCCGAGCGTGGTACTTGTCTGTTCCAGGCACGACTCGAGGGTGAGTGAGGACTTGTCACGTTAGTTTGTGCGCGTCACTCCTGCCTGGCCTGTGGGGTCAGTCGCGTGGCGAGTCCTGGGCATGCTCTCCTACTTGGCATTTTCCCGGACCGCTCGAGGTGAACTGGTCCGCAGTCCCCGAGCATGGTACTTAGCCGTTCGAGTCGCTATGTCGAGGATGCGGAGGATCGTGGTCGCTGTAAGAAGCGTAGGCAGTAGTCTTGGTTCGTAGAGCCAGTCGAGCTAGGCAACTCCAATGGGGCTCCGGGTAGGCGTTTTTCGTGGACGATGCAAGACCTGAGGTAGCTCAGTGCTCTTGCACCGCACTACTTAGCCGTGCCGATCGCTGTACCAAAGGTTGACTTCTGCGGTTAGCGTGATGCTGTTATTACGAGTGCGAGTGGCACAAGACACGGAGAGTAGGCGCAATTTGCGGTAACCGTTTCTTTTTATTTCATATCGACTGGAGAGTACATATGTGGGGTTCTAGGCGTAGAACTTCCGTAGGAGGTTTATATTCCATGGTCGCTTGACGTCGAGTTCGCCGTCCCCGCGGACGTCGATGAGGTAGTAGGCGTCGTTGCCGAGTATACGGCCGATGGCGAATGGTCCCTCCCATGGAGAGGAAAGCTTGTGCATGCCCTTCTTGTCCTGGATGAGACGCAGCACCAGGTCGCCTTCTTGGAAGGTGCGAGTTTTCACCCGCCGGCTGTGATAGCGGCGGAGTCCTTGTTGGTAGATGGCGGTGCGCGAGCGATCTAGGTCGCGTGCCTCGTCGAGTTGATCGACTCCATCCTGTCGTGCGAGTTCGTTCGCAGCTTCCGTGTAGTGGACTACCCTTGGCGAGTCGTGCTCAAGGTCGGTGGGCATGACTGCCTCGGCGCCGTACACCATGAAGAAGGGGGTGAATCCCGTCGACCTGTTGACCGAGGTGCAGATTCCCCAGATGACGGAGGGTAGCTCCTCGACCAAGCACCCAGCGGTGCACTCGAGTGGTACTTGGAGTCGCAGCTTCAGGCCATGGAGGATGCTTTGGTTGGCCCGTTCCGCCTGGCCGTTGGATTCCGGGTGGGCGACTGACGCGAGGTCGAGCCGAATGTGGTGCTCTTCGCAGAATTCGGCCATGGCTCCTTTGGCGAAGTTGGTGCCGTTGTCTGTGATGATGTTGTTGGGGAACCCGTAGCGATATATGAGTTCCCGTAGGAATTTCGTGGCGGTCTTCCCGTCGCATTTCCGGACTGGCTTGGCCTCCACCCACTTTGTGAATTTGTCGACTAACGACCAGGAGGTGGGTGTAACCGGAGGGAGCCTTCTTGAAGGGGCCCACCATGTCCATGCCCCATACGGCGAATGGCCAGGTGATGGGGATTGTTTTGAGCGCTGAGCTCGGCACGTGCGTCTGGTTGCCGATTACGGCACCGGCGCACCGCTAGACAATGTCGACAGCGTCGGCGTGCAGCGGGCCAAGAGAAGCCATGTCGCATAGCCTTGGCGACGAGGGAGCGGGCGCCGCATGGTGGCCGCAGCCACCGGAGTGGATGTCGTGGAGGATCTTGCGCCCTTCGGCGGGTTGGACGCAGCGTTGAACACGCCGGTGACAT
Organism: Avena insularis; assembly: GCA_023614405.1. Classification (NCBI taxonomy): domain Eukaryota; kingdom Viridiplantae; phylum Streptophyta; class Magnoliopsida; order Poales; family Poaceae; genus Avena; species Avena insularis. The sequence goes on along the minus strand of CM042689.1, from coordinate 250,305,452 downwards.
CGCTGGCCAGGAGCTCACCGTCGATGATGGCGAGACTTGCATCGACGGGCGATCATCCGAGCCTGCTCATCTCCGGCAAGGTGCGGCTTCTGTAGGCAATGTAGGGCTTGGTCCAGTCGTCTGGCTCGTTGATGAGTGCGACCAGGGCTGCCTCTGGTTGGAGCGGGACTCCGATGTCGATCTCCCTTGGGGGAGAGACTGATGGCTTGGTCATCGTGTCGAGGAAGACGCCGGAGGGTGGTGCGAGTCGAGCCGACCCGATGCGAGAGAGGGCGTCGGCCTCCTCGTTCTTCCGCCTATCGATCCACTCGACGGAGTAGCCTGTGAAGTGTCCGCCCAAATTGTCCACTGCTTGGCGGTACGCCGCCATGGTGGGGGAGACGGCGTCGCAGGTGCCAGCGACTTGTCCTGCGACGAGGTCGGAGTCGCCGTAGCAGCGTAGGCGGTTGACATTCATCTCCCTGGGGGCCCTCATGCCGTGTAGTAAGGCCTCGTACTCGGCCATGTTGTTTGTGCAGGGTGTGAAGTCCAGGCAGAGGACATAGCGGAGCTTGTCGCCCTTCGGAGAGGTTTGCACGATCCCTGCGCCTGCGCCGTCTGCGTTCTTGGAGCCATCAAAGTGCAGGCTCCAGTAGTGGAGGTATGGCAGCTTCTCTGGCTGCTGGGCCTCTTCCCAGTCGACGATGAAGTCCGCTAGGGCTTGCGATTTGATCGCTCTTCGTGGCTCGTATTTGATGTTGTGAACGCCGATCTCGACGGCCCACTTGGCCACTCGCCCGGTCGCCTCACGGTTGCGGATGATGTCCTGCAATGGTGCGGAGGAGACGATCGTGATCGGGTGCTCCTGGAAGTAGTGCAGCGCCGCTGCCTCAAGACCGGTATACCAGCTTCGGTATCGCGGGTACTGTAAGCGCGACTCGGTGAGGACCTCGCTGATGTAGTAGACCGGTCGCTGTACTGGGCGCTCCTTTCCTTCCTCCGTTCGCTCGACGACCATGACCGCGCTGACGACGCGCTCGGAAGCCGCGACGTAGACTAGCATGGGTTCTTTGTCGACCGGGGCGGCGAGTAGCGGTGCGGCGAGTAGCACCTTCTTAAGGTCGCGGAGCGCGTCGTCCGCCTCCTTGTCCCACTGGAATGTGGGGTTCTTGCGCATCAGGCGATATAGAGGCATTGCCTTTTCGCCCAAGCGGGGGATGAAGCGACTGAGAGCCGCTACTCGCCCAGCCAGTTTCTGAACGTCACGCAGGCACTCGGGTTTGCCAAGTCGGGCGATCGTGTCGATCTTGGTGGGGTTCGCCTCGATCCCGCGCTTGGAGACGACATAGCCCAATAGCTGTCCTGCAGGTACACCGAAGGTGCATTTGCCTGGGTTGAGCTTTATCTTGTATTTTCGCAAGTTGGCGAACGTTTCCGCCAGGTCGGTGAGTAGGTCGCCCTGGCGAGCGGACTTTACGACCACGTCGTCGATGTAGACGTGGATGTTGCGGCCAATTTGGCTCGCAAGGCATTCTTGCATGCACCGCTGGTAGGTCGCCCCGGCGTTCTTGAGGCCGAAGGTCATGGCGGTGTAGCAGAAAGCTCCGAATGGCGTGATGAACGCCGTCTTCTCCTCGTCCTCGACAGCCATTTTGATCTGGTTGTAACCAGAATAGGCGTCGAGGAAACACAACGATTCCGAGCCTACAGTGGAATCGATTATCTGGTCGATCCGCGGGAGGACGAACTGCTCCTTTGGGCAGGCGTTGTTCAGGTTTGTGTAGTCGATACACATCCTCCAGGTCCCATTTTTCTTCTCGACCAGGACTGGGTTTGCCAGCCACTTGGAGTATTTGATTGGCCGGATGAAGCCTGCAGCGAGTAGACGCTGCACCTCTTTGGCGATTGCTCGGCGGCGCTCTTCATTGAAGGGCCGCAGGATCGCTGACAGTCGCACTTTGGGGTCGGCGTTAGCTTGTGCTCAGCGAGCTCCAGGGACACCGGCATGTCGAGGGCTTCCATGCGAAGATGTCCCTGTTCTCACGGAGGAACTCGGCGAGCGCTTCCTATGCCGGGCTCATGCCCGTCCCGATCGTCACCGTCTGGATGGAGTCGCCTGGGACCAGCTCGACGGTACGGGTGTGCGTGGTGGCCTCAAAGGTTGAGGTGTTTGCGCCCTCCGAGTTGGGCTTCTTGAGTATGGTGGGGTCGTCGTTGTTGACTCCGCTCACGTATTTGGCGAGTTCATCCGCGTGGTTGGTCTCCGCCGCGATGATGGCGTCAGCGAGCTCGGCGCCTTTGGCCTCGCACTCGGCGGCCATGTCGGGGTCGCCGTTGATGGTGATGACGCCGCACGGCCCGGGGATCTTCATCGCGTTGTACGCGTAGTGGGGCACTGCCATGAACTTGGCGAACGCCTGGCGCCCCAGGATGCAATGGTAGGGGCTGTCGAATGGCACGAGCTCGAAGACGATCCGCTCGGTGCGGAAGTTTGCTGGTGTGCCGAAGGTGACTGGCAGCGTGACCTTGCCGATCGGGTACGCCTTCCGACCTGGGACGATGCCGTGGAACGTGGTGTGGGTCGTCTCGATCATCGACTGCGGGAGCCGCAGCCGCCTGAAGGTGTCCAGGTACAGGATGTTGATGGAGCTTCTGCCGTCCATCAATGTCTTGGGGAGCCAGTAGTCGCCGACCTTAGGCTTGACCACCAGGGCGACTCGACCTGGGTACTCGATGCATGGCGAGTGGTCTTGTCGACTCCAGGTGATGGGCTGCTCCGACCAGTTGAGGAACTGGGGAATGTCCATCTGGGCCACCGTGTTGACGGCGACGGCGCGGGCAATGACCTTCTTCTCGCGCTTCGTGTTGAAGCCCGTGAAGGTGTGGAGCGAGCCGGCCACTTTGCCGAATTTTCCGCCGTTTGGCGGGTCATTGTCGGGGTCCTCCCGTGCTCGTCGTGCCTTCTCGATCTCCCTGAGGGTGTGGCAGTCGGCGGTGGTGTGCGTGGCGGGCTTTCCTTCCCTGCTATGAAACGCACATGGTTGGTTAAGGAGAGCCGCGGGGTCGAACCTTGGGTTGGCCTTGTAGTTGCCGCCGTCGCGGCGTTGTCCTCCGTCACGGCGGAAGCTCTTGGCCTCGCGTTGCGTATGCCCGGCGTTGGCGACGAAGTCGACTCGCCCGGCCATCAAGGGCGCTTGCCGGTGAGGCGAGTGTTGCTGTAAGCGCAGGTCGGACCGTCGTCTTGTCGTTGCCGCGCGCCAGGCGGCGTTGACCTCTGACTCGCCGTCGGTTTCCTGGTTTGGATCTTCCTCCGCACTGCTTTGGCGATCTCGAGGAGGTCGGGATGTTGTCGAGTGTGCGAGAGTGTCGCTGAGCTTGGCGACCAGGGGCTCAGAGCGCACGAGGTCTTGAAGCAATGGATCGCGTGTCCGGGTGGATGCCGACCGTTGTACCAGAGTTCTTGCCACCGTTGGACCCAGCTTGGTCGATCATGGGGTCCCTGGACGATCGCTCAGGTCCTCGATAGTGGTGGCGCGGGTGTAGGAGCACTCAAGTGCTGACGAAAGCGTCGCATCTCCTCCTGTGAGTCTATACTGCCCCGAGGAGGGTGTTGATCCATCACTGCACGCCCCTCCATCATCGTGGGAGGTAACGGGCTAGCAGGTCGGTGTGGCTGCGATCCCCATTGCCATGAGGTATGTGTCGAGCCAGACGGCGGGTCGAGGAGTCGTACTTTTCTATCTCCTTCGGCGCTTTAAAGTTTGGCGGGTACTTCTCGCCGGATCATTGGTCCGCACTTGGGGTCGAGTCGACCGACCCCATGGTATCGCGGTCGCGCGATTGGTTAGGTGTGTCACGGTCGACGGGCTAGCGTTGGCGCCAGCTTTGGTTGTTGATGATGTGGTGCGAGCGTCGATGGGTTGACTGGCGGTGATGAGGTTGGTCATCGGCCTAGGGTCGCAGGAGAGCCGCGTCATGGTCGGTGTTGGAGCCGGTGGCTCGGTGGTGGCAGCGATTGAGTGTGTTTGCCGCCATTGGGCGGCCGCCGAGGCCGCCTGCTTCGAGGAACGCGAGTATACTCGACCTGCGAGTCGGCGCTTGCTCTGCAGGGCGCCCCGACGTATTGATCTGGCAGGGCTGTCGCCGTGGCCGCATGCCTTTGCTGCTGCCTTTGCCACGAGGTTGTCCATAGGGTGGAGAACAGTGGAGGCCGTTTGCGCCTCGCTCCTGAGGAGACGACTATCTGCGGCTGGTCCTCGGGGTGTGCGGTTGGGTGGAGGCGGGCGCTTATCGCCGCCGACCGGGCGGGTCGCGCTTCCTCCGGTGGCGCTGCTCGCAGATCGCGCGCCGCCACGCTGGCCGGGTCGTTGTCGTCGGTTCAGGGCGCCTGAACGGTGGGGGTTCAGCGCGACCTGATCCGGCTGTTGGTGGTAGCGCGATAGCTCTGCGCACACCTGCTCGAGGCGGAATTTCTCGCCGCTTGCTCCTTGCGCACTGCCTCCGCCAGTTTCAGGCGGAGTTCCTCGACCTCCGTCGCCGTGGCATTAGGAGGGATTGGGGTGGAGAATGGATCCTCCGGCGGATCGGTGCCGGTCGCCATGTAGGTCGCAGCGTGGCGGTTGGTTCCGTCACGGAGGTCGGCGGAGTTCTCCGACCCGGAGTCGAATTCGAAGATCCCGAGGATGGAGGGGTCCTCGAAGTCTCCCACGTTGGAGACCTGAGTAATGGAGCCCACGGGTGAAGCCACGGTGATGGATCCGGCGAGTGACGCCGGGGTCGCCGAGTCGGCGTCGTCGTTGAGGGCCACGTCTTTCGCGGCCGCTGAGTTTTCGCCCACGTCACTGTGGGCCGAATTGTACTCGGAGGCGAGGCGATGGATCATGCGGATCTGGCTCTCAGAGAGCCGATCGCGTGGTGGCGACTCGCAGATGCGAGCCGAGTCCTCCGAGACGATGGCATCGGTGAGGCCGACGAAGAGGCTGATCGTGCCGACCGGCAGGATCACGCTGTGCGTGACGGGTCGCGCCGCCGGGACGTAGCTGCTCGGCAAGATTTGGAGCATCTTGCCGATCGCTATCATGCGGCCGGTGGCGACCGTCTCGTTGATGGGCGGATTGGATCTCGCCGCAGAACACCGGCCTGACCGGCCAGGCCCCACGGTGGGCGCCACTATCGTGGGAATGGTCACGGCAGATGCTGCAATCGGCAGCGAGTAGTAGAACGAGGGACAAGGGTGGCCAGCCATCTGCGGTGCGAGATGAGGGCAGAGACACAGGGTTTTACCCAGGTTCGGCCCCCCGGAGGGTAAAGACCTACTCCTGCTAGATTGTATTATGGACGTGGTACAATGGGCGAGCTCGGCGGCTAGGCGGCAAGTCGCTTGGGGGTATGATGGAACGTATCTCTACACACCCCGCAGGGAGGTTTATATAGGCTCACCTCCCCTAGGGTTTACATATCTCAACCGATTCAGTTAAAGCTTCGGTACTCGTTTAACCTAATCCGACTGGGCCTATCTACTCGCCTGGGCCTTCAGCTTCCAGTCGCTTGGTTCCTCGCTAGGCTTCAATCCAGTCGCCGTCTTGCAGGCCCACTCGCCATGTCTTGATCCAGTCGGAAACGTCCTGCTGGGTATACCCCGGTAGGCATATCCCCATCAGCATCAGCAGCCTCCTGCGGTTCTAGTAAGCATCTCCTCCCTTCCCCGGGCGACCTAGAACGCCAGCACCTTGATCGACCAGCCTTGCCACCGCTAGCGCCGCTCGAGTTTGGTCGCTTGATCCAGAACCGTCGGATCTGGATCCAACGCATAGAATTAGATCTTTTTAGCGAACCGTTATGGACAGATCTAGACCGTGTGTTTTAAATAGATCTAACGACGCGGGAAGGTGATCCTGAGCGAAGCGGTATCAACCAATAGGATTAAGACGCGTGGCTAGGGTTTGATTCAAAAACAGAATTCAAATCAGATTTAGATCCAAAATTCAAATGGCTATAACTTTTGATTCCCACGTTAGATTTTTGCAAATTGTATACCGTTGGACTCAGGGAGACAAGCCCTATCTGTTTATGCAATGTGTTTAGTGAAAAGTTTCTGTTAAAATGACTTTTTATGCAGAAACTTGTTTAGGACTATTTTGAGTATAGAATTTGTTTAGTAAATTGTTTTAGTGCTAAATAAGTTTAGTTAGCAAGTTTTTGACTTGGTTATGTTTCTGTATCATGCACTTGCTTGGTGGAGTTTTCAAAAATCATCACTTAGAATTTTCTTGCATTGCATGCATATATATTTATGATTGTATATGAATTGTGTGTAATTTTGTGCTACTATTTTTGTGTAGACTTTGCTAGTGACTGTGATTGTGAAGAGTGCTACTCTCCCCATTACCAAGGCAAGTGGTACTTCATGATTATTTTCATCCCTATATTTTGTATAATCATTAGAAATATTTTTGCTAAGTCTTGCATGTTACTTTTTGTCAAATGCTATGTTGGGAAATCCTAAGTAGTTGTAGAATTGCTAGGAAATTTCCTAAGTTAAGTTACTATGCCATGCTTAGCCTAGCTAGTAGCAAACAAGGGTCGGTAAAAATATGTACATGCTATGATGAAAATATTTCTAAGTCTTTGTACTTATGTTTTCTTAATAAAACAACTAAGTCAATGAACCTCCTGGGTGGAATGGGACTTGAATGGTGGTTTTTGGTTGAGTGGTTACACAAGGCCCATGGATATGGTTTACCTTGTGTATCTCACTTGTGGTATGCCACCCAGGCACAAAGGGATTTGGAGGCCAAGTGTTGAGAAGCTTATAGTGCAACCACTTGGCAATATGGGCTATTCCTTGATCATATAGGTTGCTAGAACTTAGCCTTTTGGACAGTTGGTGGTAGTGGGAATGATAGGTTGGAGCGCGTCCATTTGGCTAAGGAAAGGCTTCTGAAAGGTCCTGTCTTGGGAAACCAAGTCTGGTGGGGAAAGTCCACAACCTCTGTAGATGGAATAATCTAAGTACTTAGCCAAGTCCATGGCAATGGACAACTTGAGCATCAAGACATGGAAGCTATCAAGAATCTCACCACTCCAACTTCTAAGTAAAACTTGTGGGTGAACAAGGGTAAAGGACCCCAATGTCTATTGGTGGTTTCTTGGGAAAGTTTTTGACAAAGAAAAACTTAGTGATTTCAACTAATAGGAAAAACCTATTTTGAGCAAAGCAAGCCAAGCTACACTTAGCCAAAAAATTCATATAGTAATATAGTCCACTTAAAATTTACTAAGGTATCACTTGCCAATACTATTCCAAAGTATTGACCCACTGTGGCTGTAACTTGTGATGTTGCAGGTTACTCCGATGATGATTAGGTGTCATGAGTCTACACTCAACATGCTTGCCTGTGGCACATGAAGATGAAGACTTATGTTTATTTACTTATTCCAAAACAATTGTATTAGGCCTGTGGCCTTGAGTTGTATAAGACTATGTTTTATCTCTGGAATGCATGTAATAAATGACCTTTGTATCTGTGTACTTCATCTTAAACTGTGGATGCTAGCAATGATCCAGGGACTAGCATTGCAATCACATGGATCCTTTTCCTTTACAAAGGAGGGATCTTACAGATGGTATCACAACACTGTGTTGCCTGTAGGATTATGACCCTAGGATTGGAAACCACTAAGGAAAAAATTTCAACAACTTCTACACTTGTCTATTCTTCTCGTAAACTTTTCTAATCCTCTCATTCTCATCTCTATTTGTAGATGAACTCCATCAACGAAGCCGTAAAGAAAGGACCACTCTTGACCATGACCTTGGAGTGTGAAACTGAGTTTCCCAAAATTCTCAAGGACCTCATGGTGGCAATGGAAATACATGGTGCAGCTGTGTACAAAGCCTTTCCAGTGATGGATGAAGGAGTTGAGTACTGGTGGGTGCAACTTCACTTGTACAAAAGCAAGGAAGACAACCACTAAGAAAGAGGATTCTGCATGTACACCAACACTGTGGTGCATACCACATTCTTTGAGTCAGCAAGAGAAGCAGCTTGGAGGACTATCAAAGAACTTAGTGCTAGAGTCAAGTGTAGAATGCTCAACCTCCAAAAATACTTAGAGAAAGAGAAGGAACATACCAAAGATTTGGAAGCCACCAACCAAACCTTAAGAGGAGATATTATAGACTTAGTGATGGAATCATGTGAGCAAGATAGGCTGATTGCTTCTAGGAACGTTGTGTTAGCCAATAGATCCAGTGAGATAGGATTGTAAACGTACTTCGTTAGTTGGACCACCACCTATCACCTTATTTTCCAAAATGATGCCTTAAATAAGTTTGGACCTTGGTTGATGTAATGGATTCATGTATGCATGACTTGTGTGATTTTGTGTTCCAAGGATATGTATGTGATGTTTGTCTTTGTTTTATCTCAAATAGTGTTGTTCTAACTTTTCCATCTTAAATAGATGCCTATTACCATCAGCACTGTTGAGGAGTTCTAGGTTACCCGGTTTGGTCCTCGTATCGTTGAGCTTACCACTTTGCTCAATCTCCCTCTTCCCACCATCATGGTGCATCCACTCACCAAGTTCGAGAGGAAGGACCTCTGGGGCTTCAAGGTGAACCAGCCCGGACACCAGACAGAGCCTACTACGGAGGCCATCGTCTTCAAGCTTATGCACGATGACAGGGAGAGAGGCATGGAGGTAGTCATGCAGGACCTGATAGGACGTCTGCTAGGCCGGCACTCCCGACAGGTTAGAGGCACCCACTTCCACGTCTTCGGAAGACGTGACGAGGATGGAGAGTCCATCGACTTCGAGGACGACTTGAGGGACGCAGCAGAGCCGATACGTCTCTACCTCTAGGACTTAGAGTCTCTCATTAGGCACGTGGACATGGACAGGACCAATGTCATGCTCAGTAATGACGAGCTTCAGGTGCAGCTTTGCGAGAAGGACAAGCTTTTCGCACAGCAGGACGAGATAGTCAAGGAAATGGAGGCGAAGTTCGAGACCCAGGACCGGAAGTTCAAGAGTCAGGAGAAACGTGTCCAGGATAGGAACAAGAAGATCCGGGACATGACTGAAGAACTGAAGTCCAAGGACTTCGAGCTAGAGCAGCAGCAGATGGTGATTGAGAGGCTTCGTTCCCAGAAGAGGGCTCTGAAGGCCAAGATTGAGTCCTTGACCACTACCATTGAGGAGAACAAGACCGCGATGGAGAACGCAGGTCTTACCTTTGTCGAGGAGGAGATTGATGATGATGAGTAGACTTGACTACTCGTTTATCTTTTATTATCGTACTTGTTATTTGTGAACTTGTTATTGGACCATCCGACATGTGGATGGCTTGCCACTTGTGTGTTTTACTTTGTGAACTTGTTATCTGGTTGTTGAACTTTTATCTTCTGTTGCATGCTTGTGTTTGCTTATGTGATGTAATGTGCATAAAAAACATCTATGGGTATCTCATTCTTATCTCTATTTGAACAAACCACAGATGCCTCCCCGTCGCGCAAACCCCAACCCCAACAACAACAACATAACTCCGGAAATGCAGCAAATGATGAATGCTCAAACACAGCTTATGCAGATGATGACGACATTCATCCAGAACCAGAATAATAACAACAACAACAACCCTAATAACAACAACAATAACAACAACAACAACCCTCCGGGCTTTGATATGCTTACCCGATTCTTGAGATTGAGGCCAGCTAAGTTCTCGGGGACGACTGATCCCATGGTGGCCAATGATTGGCTATGTTCTGTAAACAAGGACTTAGTGACCGTGGGCTGCACGGACGCTGAAAAGGTCAGATTTGCAAAGACATCTGCCGAAGGGCCAGCCGCCACTTGGTGGGACAACTTCCAAATCACCACTCCTATAAATGAGGTGACTTGGGCTATATTTGAGGATGGCTTTCGCACTGCTCATATCTCATCGGGAATAATGAGCCTGAAAAAGAAAGAGTTCCACAATCTGAAGAGCGCCACCGCAGCGTGGCTGAATACATTGAAGAGTTCAACAATCTGGCGCGTTATGCACTGGATGAGGTTGACACAGATGCCAAGAGAAAGGAAAAATTTCTGGAAGGCTTGAATGATGAGATGAATCTGCAGCTGGCTGTGGCATATGTTCCCACTTATCAGTCGCTCTGTGATAAGGCTGCAATATTGGAGAACAAAATGAAACAAGTCGAGAGTAGGAAGAGGAAACACTCCGACAAGCACAGCTCAGGATCGTCTCACAAACGATCTCACTATGATGACAGTGGAAGCTCAGGATCCCACAAACATGGGAAATTCAACAAGAACCACAACCACAACCGTCATGACAACAAGCATCACCGCAGTCATCACAATGACAAGTACAAGAACCACAAGAGTGGACATAAGAGCCACCACAGCGGAAATGGTAGTGGAAGTGGAAGTCAGCCTGCTAAGAGAGACATCAGTCAGGTTGAGTGCTTCAAATGCAAGAAGATGGGACACTATGCAAATGAGTGCCCCGAAAAGAAAGTTGAAGGACCTGTCAAGCCCAATCCTTTCCAGAAAGGACAGGTGAACCACATCAGTGTGGAGGAGGTCTATGAGGAGCCTGACGCTGTTGCTGGTAAGTTCAGACTCAATTCCATTCCAGCATTTGTACTCTTTGATACTGGTGCATCGCATTCATTCATATCAAAGGCATTTGTTGATAGAAATGGGTTTTCGTCTGAAAACATTGGGTGTCCAATAAAAGTTAGTTCTCCGGGTGGAGAAATGATAGTAAGTCTTGGATGCCAGGATCTTGTAATAGAATTTGGAAAACATAAGTTTCCAGTGAGTCTAATAATCCTAGATTCCCAAGGACTGGACGTAATATTGGGAATGGATTGGATGGCTAAGTATGAAGGGGTACTAGATTGTGCTAATCGTACTGTTGCACTCACAACCCCGGAAAGAAAAAGAATTAAATTCAAGTCAAACTTTGAATCCAAAGGAAGTAAGCTTAATTCTCTTAAGGGGGTTAGCATGGACAGTGTGCCAATTGTGTGTGAGTATCCGGATGTATTCCTAAGAGTTGCTGTGAATGCCACCAGATAGAGATGTGGAGTTTCTGATAGATTTGGTACCAGGTTCCGGACCAATAGCAAAGAGACCATATAAAATGTCAGTTGATGAACTGAAAGAGCTCAAGAAGCAACTAGGAGAACAGTTGCAGAAAGGATTTATTCAACCCAGTTCTTCATCTTGGGGAGCCCCAGTATTGTTTGTGGAGAAGAAGGATAGAAGTAAAAGGTTATGCATAGATTACCGATCACTCAACGAGGTAACTATCAAAAAAAATATCCTTTGCCTAGAATCAATGACTTATTTGATCAGCTTGAAGGAGCATGTGTGTTCTCAAAGATTGATCTTAGATCAGGCTATTTTCAACTCAAGATAAGAGAGCAAGACATACCTAAAACAACATTCACCACAAGGTATGGATTGTATGAGTATACTGTGATGCCTTTTGGCTTGACCAATGCTCCAACATACTTCATGAATATGATGAACAAGGTGTTCATGGAATTTCTTGACAAGTTTGTTGTCATTTTCATCGATGACATCTTAGTCTACTCCAAGAGCAAATAAGAGCATGAAGGGCACTTGCGTTTGATACTTGAGAAGTTGAGAGAGCATAAGATTTATGCCAAATTCAGCAAGTGTGAGTTCTGGTTAGAAGAAGTTGGTTTTCTTGGTCATGTTATGACAAAGGATGGTGTAGCAGTTGATCCTGCTAAGGTTTCAGCTGTGACGGAATGGGAATCTCCCAAGAACGTGAAAGAAGTTCGCAGTTTCCTTGGCTTAGCAGGTTACTACAGAAGGTTCATTGAAAATTTCTCAAAGGTTGCTAAGCCAATGACTGAATTATTAAAGAAAGACAAGAAATTTGCTTGGTCTAAAGGTTGTGAAGTCAGCTTTCAGGAGTTGAAGAAGAGACTTGTGACAGCACCAGTCCTATGTCTGCTAGATTTGGAAAAGGATTTCCAAGTATATTGTGATGCGTCTCATCAAGGTTTGGGTGCCGTACTTATGCAAGACGGTAAAGTTGTAGCTTATGCCTCGAGACAACTCAAAACTCATGAGGTGAACTATCCTACTCATGATTTGGAGTTAGCCTCTGTCGTCCATGCACTCAAAACATGGAGGCACTACCTTTTGGGAAAGCGTTGCGAAGTGTTCACCGATCACAAGAGTTTGAAGTATATCTTCACCCAAAAGGAAATCAATATGAGACAAAGAAGATGGTTAGAGCTTATCAAAGATTATGACCTAAGTTTGCAATACCACCCCGGTAAAGCAAATGTTGTAGCAGATGCTCTAAGTCGTAAGGTATTTGTAAATGGCCTTACCAAAGGAGAATTGCCAAATGATTTGTGTACCCAATTCAGAGAACTCAGATTGGAGATTGTGCCTGAAGGACATCTCATGTCTTTGGATGTTCAACCCACTTTGTTGGACAAGATCCGAGAAGCTCAGAAGATCGATAAGGAAATTGAAGAGATTAAGGAAAAGATTGGCCAAGGGAAAGCTAAAAATTTCCATGAAGACGAGCAGGGTACTTTATGGCATGGGAAACGTATCTGTGTTCCACAAAATCCGGAGTTACGGAAACTGATTTTGCAGGAAGCACACAACTCTCCGTATTCTATTCACCCGGGTAACACCAAAATGTACATGGACATGAAAGAAAGATTTTGGTGGAACAATCTCAAGAGAGACATCGCCGAACATATTGCTTTGTGTGATGTGTGTAGTAGAGTAAAAGCGGAGCATCAGAAACCAGCAGGTTTGCTTCAACCACTACCTATTCCTGATTGGAAATGGGACAAAATTGGTATGGATTTCATTACCGGATTACCAAGGACCAGATCAGGATATGATTCCATATGGGTAGTAGTGGATCGCCTAACTAAAGTGGCTCATTTCATACCCGTGAAGACAACTTATACAAGTGCCAAGTTAGCCAAGATCTACATGAGTAGAATTGTATGTCTACATGGTGTGCCCAAGAGTATTGTGTCTGATAGGGGAACCCAATTCACTTCCAATTTTTGGATACAGCTACATGAGTCGTTAGGAACGAGGTTGGAATTCAGTACTGCCTTTCATCCTCAAACCGATGGACAAACGGAAAGTACTAATCAAATTCTGGAAGACATGTTGAGGGCATGTGCCCTAGACTATGGAGCCAGTTGGGATGAAAGTCTGCCTTATGCAGAATTTTCTTATAACAACAGCTATCAAGCCAGCATTGAGATGGCACCATTTGAGTTTCTCTACGGAAGAAAGTGTACCACCCCATTGTTATGGAATGGTGTGGGAGAAAGAAGTTTATTCGGGCCAGATCTTATCAAAGAAGCCGAAGAGAAAGTCAAGTTGGTTAAGGACAGGTTGAAGATAGCACAGTCCCGGCTGTAAAAGCTACAGATCCTAAGCGTAGAGAAGTTACCTACGAAGTTGGTGATAGAGCCTATCTTAGAGTATCACCACTCCGTGGAGTGAAAAGATTCGGAGTCAAAGGAAAGTTGGCACCAAGATATGTTGGGTCATTCAAGATTCTGAGTTGCAAAGGAGAAGTTGCTTATGAAATAGAACTACCAGAATCTCTATCAGCTGTCCATAATGTGTTTCATGTGAGTCAACTTAAGAAATGTCACCCAGAAATGGAAGAAACTTCTTTGAAGGATACTATACCTTTGGAAGAGGTTCAACTAGAAAGTGACCTCACATATGTGGAGAAGCCTATCAAGATCCTTGAGACTGCATAAAGAGTCACAAGGACAAAGACTATCAAGTTTTGCAAAGTGCAATGGAATCATCATTCCGAAGAGGAAGCAACATGGGAAAGAGAAGATGATCTCCGGAAAGACCACCCTCACCTATTTGCTAGCCAATCCGAATCTCGAGGGCGAGATTCACCTTAAGGGGGTTAGATTTGTAACATCCCTAAAATCATGATTTCAAAGATTGCATATCATTCATGCATGCATATAGAATTGAGATCAATTTCAAAACTCATTTCAGAAAAACAAAGCACATAGTGCTATCATTTTATGTGAGCAAGCTAAAAATCAAATGGCCATCACCATTTGAGAGTTTGAATGTTTTAAACCTAGAATGCTTGTTTCCTTTGTAGAATGGATTGAGTTTGGATATTTGAACCAAGTTTTACAAAATGGAAATGGTTCAAGAACCATTTTTCAAACATTTGCAAATCAGGTACCAAGTCCCTGATATTTTGTTCTCCAAGAGTGACCAAGCTTTTGCAAAGCAACCACATGGTTTTGTGCCTATATTTGAAACTTTTGCACACTGCAAAAACCCCAGAAAGATTTGAATTCAAAAAGAGTTTGAATTCATATCAAAACCATTCCTGAAAATCAAAACAGAAAAAGAAAAGGACAAAAGAAAAGAAAAGGGCCAGGCGCCAGGATTCTAGCCCAACTAGCCCACCCGGCCTTCCCCTCTCTCTCGCACGCGCAAGTGCACCCAAGCAGTCGCTGACAACCAGACCCCACCTCCTCTCTGCGCGTTTCGCTGACGAGCGGGCCCTCTCCACGTCAGCATCGTCTTCCCCAACTTCTGCGCACAAACTCCGCCGTTGCCTGTTGCTGCCTTGATTTCGCGAGGTAAATTGCATTGATGAAGCAAGCGTTTCTTGTCGAGCCTCTGGCTATATAATCCCCACACCCTCGCGACCATTTTCCCCCAAACAATTTCTCTTTCACGCCACCAGGCCCATTAACTCGCCGACGCCGCTGTTCCGACGACCGCGCCGACGAATTCCGGTGAGCCCCGTGTTCCCCTCTGTCTCTGAATCATGCTATCAAGTTCAACAAGTCTTTGCACACCTACTGACACTCCCCATTTGTCCTCGCATGATCCGTAGCTCCAGCAACGACTCCGACTGACCGCCACCATTCTCTGCACGAACTCCGGCGACCTCTCTTCGTAAGTAGCCGCCACCCCTTACCCTCTGACTGATACGCCTAGAATCCCCATCGTCTTGCGCATCTAACAATGCCTCTATTTTGGCTTAGAGCGACGAGGAACCTCGCCAACATCGACAACTGACCGTGCCTGACGTGTTCGCAAACTCCGGCGAGGAATCTCCGACGACCCCGTGCGCCCCTTCCCAAGCCATCGCCACCTTGAGCATCAGCAGCCTCCTGCGGTTCTGGTAAGCATCTCCTCTCTTCCCTAGGCGACCTAGAACGCCAGCACCGCTGCTGACTGACGCGCCGCCGCCAGCCGCCGCCGCTAGCGCCGCTCGAGTTTGGTCGCTTGATCCAGAACCGTCGGATCTGGATCCAACACGTAGAATTAGATCTTTTTAGCGAACCGTTATGGACAGATCTGGACCGTGTGTTTTAAATAGATCTAACGGCGTGGGAAGGTGATCCTGAGCGAAGCGGTATCAACCAATAGGATTAAGACGCGTGGCTAGGGTTTGATTCAAAAACAGAATTCAAATCAGATTTAGATCCAAAATTCAAATGGCTATAACTTTTGATTCCCACGTTACATTTTTGCAAATTTTATACCGTTGGAATCAGGGAGACAAGCCCTATATGTTTATGCAATGTGTTTAGTGAAAAGTTTCTGTTAAAATGACTTTTTATGCAGAAACTTGTTTAGGACTATTTTGAGTATAGAATTTGTTTAGTAAATTGTTTTAGTGATAAATAAGTATAGTTAGCAAGTTTTTGACTTGGTTATGTTTCTGTATCATGCACTTGCTTGGTGGAGTTTTCAAAAATCATCACTTAGAATTTTCTTGCATTGCATGCATATATATTTATGATTGTATATGAATTGTGTGTAATTTTGTGCTACTATTTTTGTGTAGACTTTGCTAGTGACTGTGATTGTGAAGAGTGCTACTCTCCCCATTACCAAGGCAAGTGGTACTTCATGATTATTTTCATCCCTATATTTTGTATAAGCATTAGAAATATTTTTGCTAAGTCTTGCATGTTACTTTTTGTCAAATGCTATGTTGGGAAATCCTAAGTAGTTGTAGAATTGCTAGGAAATTTCCTAAGTTAAGTTACTATGCCATGCTTAGCCTAGATAGTAGCAAACAAGGGGTGGTAAAAATATGTACATGCTATGATGAAAATATTTCTAAGTCTTTGTACTTATGTTTTCTTAATAAAACAACTAAGTCAATGAACCTCCTGGGTGGAATGGGACTTGAATGGTGGTTTTTGGTTGAGTGGTTACACAAGGCCCATGGATATGGTTTACCTTGTGTATCTCACTTGTGGTATGCCACCCAGGCACAAAGGGATTTGGAGGCCAAGTGTTGAGAAGCTTATAGTGCAACCACTTGGCAATATGGGCTCTGCCTTGATCATATAGGTTGCTAGAACTTAGCCTTTTGGACAGTTGGTGGTAGTGGGAATGATAGGTTGGAGCGCGTCCATTTGGCTAAGGAAAGGCTTCTGAAAGGTCCTGTCTTGGGAAACCAAGTCTGGTGGGGAAAGTGCATAACCTCTGCAGATGGAAAAATCTAAGTACTTAGCCAAGTCCATGGCAATGGACAACTTGAGCATCAAGACATGGAAGCTATCAAGAATCTCACCACTCCAACTTCTAAGTAAAACTTGTGGGTGAACAAGGGTAAAGGACCCCAATGTCTATTGGTGGTTTCTTGGGAAAGTTTTTGACAAAGAAAAACTTAGTGATTTCAACTAATAGGAAAAACCTATTTTGAGCAAAGCAAGCCAAGCTACACTTAGCCAAAAAATTCATATAGTAATATAGTTCACTTAAAATTTACTAAGGTATCACTTGCCAATACTATTCCAAAGTATTGACCCACTGTGGCTGTAACTTGTGATGTTGCAGGTTACTCCGATGATGATTAGGTGTCATGAGTCTACACTCAACATGCTTGCCTGTGGCACATGAAGATGAAGACTTATGTTTATTTACTTATTCCAAAACTCTTGTATTAGGCTTGTGGCCTTGAGTTGTATAAGACTATGTTTTATCTCTGGAATGGATGTAATAAATGACCTTTGTATCTGTGTACTTCATCTTAAACTGTGGATGCTAGCAATGATCCAGGGACTAGCATTGCAATCACATGGATCCTTTTCCTTTACAAAGGAGGGATCTTACATTAATCTAGGTGAACTCCCACTCAAAACAATATCCCTCACATTGTTTTAGTGATCACACGAACCAAATCCACCACATCAAAACCGATCATCACGAGAGTTGATGTAGCTTCAATGGCGAACAATCGACATGTTCATCATATCTACTATATGATTCATGCTTTACCTTTCGGTGATCCGTGTTCCGAGACCATGTCTGTACATGCTAGGCTCGTCAAGATCAAACCTTAGCTTCCGCATGAGCAAATCTGGCTTGCTCACGTTGTATACACTTACAGAATCTAACACACCCGATCATCACGTGGTGCTTCGAAACAACAAGCTTTAGCAACGGTGCTTACTAAGGATGAACACTTTAGAACTTGAAATTTATGTGCATGAGGGATCATCTTATAATGCTACCGTCGTTTAACTAAGAAATACAAGATGCATAAAGGATTAACATCACATGCAATTCATAATATGTGATATGAGATGGCCTTTCTTCTTTGTGCTTCCGATCTCCATCTTCAAGCACGAACATGATCTCCATCATCACCGGCATTGCATCAAGGTCAATGACGCTGCTCCATGGTTGTCGTCCACCAGCTTCAACTATTACAACTACTTTGAATAGACACGCGGGTCTTAACAAGAATTAAAGACAACCATATGGCTCCTGCCGGTTGCCAACTTACAATAAGGAACATTGCATACATCAAATATAATCACAATCATGGCCATATCACATCACAAAGACACCCTGCAAAACAAAGTTAGACGCCTCTAATTTCTTTGCATATTTTACGTGGTTTGGGGCTTTCAATAAGTGTCGATCTAACTTACGAACAAGGACCACAACGTTGATGTTTGAACTATCAAGTGCCCGTTCTAAATTGGATCTATACTATAATGGGAGAGACAGACACCCGCAAAGCCACTTATGCAATACAAGTTGCATGTTGAGCGTGGAGAAAGTCTCATGAACGATGTCATGTAAGGTTAGCCCGGGCCTCTTCATCCCAACATATCGCAAGATGTAAAGTACACAAGAAGCAATTGATAATAAAAGCACCACCGCCCACAATGACCATTGTGTTCTACTCGTGCAACAGATCTACATATAGACACGGCTCTGATACCACTGTAGGGGTTCGTAGCATGGAAAACAAAAAATTTCTACCGCATACAAACAAACAAGCCAAGATCTATCTACTAGATTGTAGCAATGAGTCGATGGAATAACTCACCCTCGAAGATTCCAAAGTGTTTAACGAGAGCGGATTCTCGTGGGTGATGTAGTCGATTTCTGCCGATCTCAAGATCGCGTAGACGAACCTTCCAAGCCTGCTCCCAGCGCTTCATGATCGGTCACACGTTTGGTACTGACGAAGACCTTCCTCTCCTTGTTCCAGCAGGCAGGAGGTTGTAGCACTCTCCTCGCGATTCCGCAGCATGACATGGCGTTGTACCGAAGTAGAGGGAGATCTCGCAGGCTTCGCTGCCAAATGAGCGAGTATAGTGGACTATGAGAGAGGCCTCGGTGATCTAGGGTTTAGACACACCAAGTAGAGGGAGCTAGGCCGGTGGCTAGGGCAAGTAGAAGCCCCAACTCGGCGGCTTGGGAGAAACCCTAGGGCGGCGGCGGCGGTTTGGTGGCCGGCGGCTAGGGTTAGGGTTAGGATTTAGAGGGGCAAGGTGTAGGTCTAGGAGGGGCATCCCTGCACCTCCTTATATAGGTGGAGGGGGCCGGCCAAGGGGAGGGGAGTCCCTCCCCAACTCGGCTTCCAAGGCCGGCGGTGGAGGGAGAGGGACTTCCTCCCCAAGTATGTTTCCTACTCTCCCTCCAACAAGCAAAATAGCCGTTTGACTTTTCAAATTGGCGTTTGACTTTTCAAACTAGGATTTGATTTATCCCTTTATTTCGCTCAGCGATGACACCTAGTACATGATGCAACCATTCCAACTTGTTATGACACATTCATGTACCCTTCCCTCCAGTGCCGGACATTCCGGAACCTTCTAGAACATTCCCGATGAAAACACCGGAACCATTCTCCAACCCCGAAACAGGACTTTCCTTATATGAATCTTATTCTCCGGACTATTCCGGATCTCCTCGTGATATCCCAGATCCCATCCGAGACTCCGAACAACATTCGGTCTCTTACTCATCATTCCATAACTACTCAACAACGTCGAATCCTTAAGTGTGTCTCCCTACGGTTCGTGAAATATGCGGACATGATCGAGACACTTCTCCGAACAATAACCAATAGATGAATCTGGAAATTCATATGGCTCCTACATATTTCTACGATTACTTTGCGATCGAATGAACCACTTACATACGATACCAATTTCCCTTTGTCTCACGATAGTTTACTTATCCGAGGTTATGATCGTCGGTATCTCTGCATACCTAGTTCAACCTCGCATCGATAAGTACTCTTTTCTTGTTCCGTGATATGTGATCCTCAGAGCCAGTCACATGCTTGCAAGCTAATTGGATGACATTTCACCGAGAGGGCCCAGAGTATATCTATCCGTCATATGGATGGACAAATCCCACTCTTGATCCATGTGTCTCAACCAATACTTTCCGAACACTCAATGCCACCTTTATAGCCACCTAGTTACGGTGTGGTGTTTGATGTCATCAAAGCATCCTTCCGGTGATGGTGATAAGCATGATCTCATGGTCGAAGGAATTAGGTTACTATGTATCAGAAAGCATATAGCAATTGAACTATTAAAATGACTTGATCTTTATGCTACGCTTATCTATAGGAGTATGTCCATCATACCATTCTCCTAACAATATGATCTTGTTGTTAATAACATCTCAATGTTCATGATAGGGAAACCACAATCATTTATTAACCAACAAGATAGTATTATAAAGAGGCTTTACTAGGGACTCTAATTTAGTTTACAAATCACACAAGTATTAATGTTTCCTTGTTAATACTGTTACAGCATGAATGTAAACATTTATCATAAACACAAAGATATAATAATAACTACATCTATGACTAGAAGTCCACCTTCATGTTATCATCCGAACCCCCTCCAGTATTAAGTTGCAAGCAATAGACAAGTGCTTTAAGCAATGTGTGTAAGGTAAACAGTCCACATGTTCCATGAACAAGAGACCGTTGTTTTCTCCCTAGTAGCAACAACACATCTACAACCGAAGAGATTATTGTCACTTCCCTTGGAAACTAGAGGCATGAACCCACTATCGAGCATAAATACCCCCTCTTGGAGTCACTAGCAACTACTTGGCCAAGATAGCTACTAACAAAGGAGATCATGCAAGATCACAAACAACACAGACATGATAGAATCATAAAGACAACCATTAATCAAACCAACATAATAATCTCAATATCAATCGGATCCCCGCAAACACAACATGCATGATTACAAATAGATTAGATCTTGATCATGAACGGATCTCACAAGATCTATACATGAAAGCACATAGGAGGAGATACAACCATCTAGCTACTACATGGACCCATAGTCCAAGGTGTAACTACTCGCGCATCATACCAGAGAGAAGGCCTCCGGGATGATCTCCCCTCCGGCAGGGTGCCGGGAAGAACTTCAGATCCCCTCGATCTAGGGACGATGGTGGAGGCGGCTACAGATGGTTTCGTGGATATTTGATCGGGTACTCAGGGTTTCTGCATCGGGGGCTTCTTATAGGCGAAGGGTGAGACCGAGGAAGCGGTCAGGGTTGGAAAACCCTAGTCAGGCGTGGGGCTGGGCCCACCCGCTCCTGGGGTGGGTCTGGCCCCCCTGGCTGGCCCCTCCGTCTCCCCTCTGGACTTCTTGTTCCCCACGGAAAGTAATTGACTTTGTCGTTTGTCCCGTCCAATTCTGAGAATATTTCTTTACTAACTTTTCTGAAACCAAAAACAACAGAAAACAGGCATCTGGCACTGTTGCAACTTGTTAGTAGGTTAGTACCAGAAAACATGTAAAAATCACCTCAAAGTGTGGACAAGTAAAGCAAAGTAGATATAAAACAAGCATGGAGCATCAAAACTTATAGATATGTTTCCAACGTATCAACATCCCCAAGCTTAACTCCTGCTTGTCCTCGAGTAGGTAAGTGATAAACAGAATAATTTTTGAGGAGACATGCACCCTCATAATAAAGATCCAACCATTTGCAAGCATTGAAAAGTGGGATCAAAGAACTCTAAACATGTGCATCAAAAATGGAGTTCTAATAGTAGTACATAGTAACTATGCATGCAACATGACAAGTTACAAACACAGATCATGAATAATATGCATTGAAAAACATTTGCTTTTTTCACATGCAGGAAACATAGCATAGTGGCAATCAGCTTGTCCCTCATAGAGTAGCAAATATAAATGCATAGGACACCTGAAAAGTTCACAAGGGTGACTAGAAACAAATAGCACAAGAGCAATTAATAACACGATATGCATCAATTAATAAGCTTTGGAACACTGCACACAGAATGACAACTATGCTATCTTTATGGTGCCTAAAGGTAGAAGGTGGAGACTCAATAATGGTGGCAGAAAGGCCTTTTTGTAAAGGAAGCAGGGATTACAAGTTTCAAAAAGAGCTTCCAAAAATTATGGTACTTGTTAGATTTCAGCCCTCATTGCCCCTATCATAAGCATCTTGAAGTGGTTAAAGTTAAAGTGGAAAAGCTGGAGTATATGCTTAACAAAGTATAAGTTGGCAATCTCAAGTCCCTTGAATACGAGGGCCACACCTCATGCATACTCAACTTTGGGTCCAGGTAAGTTCTTGTCACTGTAAGTATTTGCATATCATTGAGAACCGCCAACGGGGTACCCCTTGAACATGGTACAGGAGCTATCCCATAACCAAAATGACAAGGCAAGTAGAGAATGAGCATCTCAGCAATCTTCTTATGTACCATGGGAATATGCTTCTTTTTTCTCTCTTTCCTCTTTTCTCAATGTGTCTCTTTTTTATAATAAGAATGATTCATAGAAGTCACTATTGTTGGGGATATACTATATGGGTATCCCCATAGCATGTCCTCTATCCGGATAACCCGAGTGGCCCACAGTTGATAGCATGGCCTCTGGCCTGCTGGGCGGCCCAGTTAGATGGATCTAGAAGGGAGGCCCATGCCGGATAAAGGAAGGCTACGAAGGAGTCACCAACATACCCGGAGCCTTGGAGTGCAAGACACGCTAGACTAGTAGTAGACCGTGTAGGACTCCGTAACCTGTCCGACTAGGACTTTTCCCTGTAACCCTAGGACCTGGCGACTATATAAGTTAGGCCTATGGGAGCCTTTAGGGAACAATCTCAGATAATAACTTAGACTTTCTAGTCACGTCGCATAGCGAACCAATCCCTGTAACTCGGCGTATTGCCATTATAGTGATTTATAGCAGGAGTAGGATTCCGCCACCGTCGTGGGATTTGAACCTGGGTAAGCTGTGTTACCTCATACCCGTCAACCGTCCGCCTTCCCCCACGTCTCTAAACACGCACCGTGAGGAACCCTCCATGGCATACTTGTCGGCAATACCACGACAGTTGGCGCCCACCGTGGGGCAAGAGGCGCTTCAGGCTCTTCAGCGGGCGAGGACCAAGATCTTTGCGGGAATCGGTGAAACCGTGGCCATCGGTCGCGTTCTCTTCTCCGGCATCATTCAGATCGTCCCTCCCGACGAGTTCTGGATCCCGGCGAAGACAAACCCTACGTGGTGTTCGATCGTTCCTATCAGAGACATCCACCTCTTCATTGGCGAAACCGACTCGGGCACTAGTTCCCTAGGAGTCGGAGGAGCATCAAGACCCGCACGGACCGCCTACGGGCAGGATACGTTCGCGGAAGGATCGATGTCGGATCTCTCCTCGGAGTTGCCGGCAAAGATCGAAAAATTCAAGGCCCACCCAAACCGCCCCTATGCAGGATATAACGGTGGAAGATCACTGCAAGTCCGCCGGCTTCGTCCGAGTGTCTAGACAGCAGAGATCCAAGTTCGTCGGCGTGGTTACCATCTTTGATCTGGTGCGTTGTGTTCAGAGAGAGGGCGAAAACCCCCACGATTACCTTGCCAGGTGGCTCCGTATACGGACCGATATGGCACATTACCCCAATGATGATGCTATGTATCACTTTGTGGAAGGACTGGACCACGACACCCTTCTCCGGCATTCTCTAAGGCGACAGCAGGCTTCGGGACGTCTCACCTTTGAAAGTATGGTGAACACCGTCAACAGCTACGCGGAGGCCGAGGGGGCAGCTCGGGCGGATCTTGTGCTCATTGACGGAGCGACGCTGCCTCAGCAACCGCCACCACCGCCTCCAGCCGCCATCGCCGCAGTAGCACCACCACCTCTAGTCATTGTGGCACCTGTTGCACCTCCACCCCTCGTCATTGAGGAAGCCCAGGCACACTCCGACTTTGTGATTGACGCGCTCTACACCGACTTCAGTGCAGATTCAGAGGAGATAGATTTCAGCCCGGAGGAGCTAGACTCTGCCATGCAGGAGATGGAGGAGGAATACACGCGCGACGAGTAGGCCAACAAGGCCCGAGCAACAACAACACCGCAAACTTGCCGCCTCCGGCATTTACGTCTGTTGTTGCCTAAGTTACTATGGCTGATAGAGTAATGTACGGCAATATCCTTGTCGAGCCCTTGACCGTAGCTCATATCCGAAACGTAACCCAGCTTGACAAGAACTGCCAGCAGCTGCTGGAGGAAGCGCAGGCCATCGTGGAGCAAGGCGCAAATCTAGATCGAGATCTGGTCAACACGCATAAATCCATAGAGAAAGCTAGAGCAATGGAGGTCGAGTACAAGACTCTGTTGCAGCAGCAGAAGGCCAAGAAAGCTCCGGCTCGCGTCATCAACGATCATGGTGTACGGCGAAACCTATGATGGGCTCCCCTGAAGCCGGCACAAGCCAAGCGATACATTGACAGTGAAGGCAGGCAGGTGATGCCCACTCCTCTCCTCAACCTCGATGTTGCCAAGACCCTTCTGGAGCAGTATAGATCGCCTGAGGCGGTGGACCAGGTCTATGACCTAGTGTCCAAGGCAGTGAAATAGCAGGAAAAGGCCACCTCTCAGAGGCTTGAGTCCGACCCAGCGTTTTGCCAGTCTAGCCATCATAAGCCGCCAAGGGATAGATCTCCTCTTGATGTCGGGTCTCAGACGGGTTCATCAGAACAAATATGGAGGGATGCGCGCAACAGGAAGGATGCTATCCCCATATCCTCCGACCACGGAGGCAAAGCCCAACCTCGTCGCCCATCGCCACCGCCCCGCTCCCCCCGACATCGCGTAGACACCAAGGCTCACCGTCGTACGGATATGCCCCCGCCAAGGCAGGGCGACATCGTCATCCGCGACAACACGGAGCAGACCTGTCATGACGGAGAGCACAACCAAGGACACAAGAGCAGGTCACGCCATATCCGCCTCCGCCGCCACCTAGCAGCCACCATGGCGGAGGGGGCCCATGTCGCTCATGCAGCCCATCCCCTGTTGATAAGAATAAAAGAAGACCGAAGCCATACGATGCACGTTCGCGGATAGACAAGATCCACGAGGCCCGGGAAGGACCATACCTGGGACCACGTTGCTTTGGACCTGTCATACGGTCCGCAACTTACCCTAAAGGTTTCCGGATTGACAAGACCATCAAGCCCTATGACGGCACCGCCAAGCCAACCACATGGTTGCAGCATTACGGCAACACGGTGGAGATTGCCAGGGGTAACCCCAACATTGCCGTCAAGTACCTCCCATTGATGTTGGGGGGCACGACCCGTCAATGGATTGATGACTTGCCGGAGAATTCCATCTGCAACTAGTTGGACATGCAAGAAGCGTTCACCAAGAACTTCGAGGGTACGTACAAGCGTCCCTGCACTATTGGCGATCTACAGCGGTGCGCGCAAGAGAAAGACGAGACATATCGCGCCTAGCTCTCCCGCTGGCTGGATATGAAGAATTCCTGCGCAGGAGTGCACACTCAGACCGCCATGGCTGCCTTCATCGATGGGTTGGAAAGGGGCACGTTGCTCCGACATAAGTTGAAGCGCTTGAAGGGCAATCACCAGCTAGACTTGAACCAGATGATTAAGTTGGCCAGTGAGTTCGCAGCTGCTGACTACGATGCTCGCGGCTCTCTGCCAGTAACGGCCGTTCCAACTCAAGCTCGGAGGAACATCAACACAAAGCGGAAAACCGCACCACAATAAAAGCAAACTCCCAACACGGTCGCTATGACCTTTGCAGGACGAGGTGATGGCGGACAGCGTGGCCGAGGACGGGGAGCTGATTGTGGGCAGCAGCGAGGAAGTGAAACTAGCTCGGCAGCGCTCCGCGTTCCCCAAACCTACAAGGAGTACCGCGATATGTTGCGCCTCGTACACCTCGATGCCAACGGCAAGGCCACCCACACCAATCACCACTTCAAGTTCGTCAACGACCTCAAGGAGGACCCGGAGTCCGGCTACAAGCGAAGTTGGAAGAACAGACCGCGAGGAAAGGGCAAGGGGAAGAAGAAGGAGGAGGAGTCCAAGGATTCAAGTGACATGGACGAGAACGTTGACCCTAAGCACGCCGCCAAGAGCGACGTCAAAGGAAAGAACCCATTCGAGAAGAAGGCGGCAGTTTTCCATACTTTCCTTGGCACCCCCATCGTCCGACAACAGAAGACCTCCATGAGAATACTGATGGCTACTCTAGCCCTAGTTCCCCAGTTCCTGCGCTGGTCGGAGATTCCGATTACTTAGGACAGGAAGGATCACCCAGACCTCATCCCTACGGCGCACCAATACGCCATGGTCATCAACCCCTTGATTGACGGAAATGAGTTCACCAAATGTATGGTGGATAGTGGAAGCATCATCAACATCATGTACCTGGATACACTGCCGAAGATGAACTTGACGGAGGCAAACCTAAGGCGGACCAACACCATCTTCCACGGCGTAGTTCCTGGTCGGGAGGCTCGGTCCCTTGGGTGCATCACACTTCAGGTAGCCTTTGGCGATGTTAATAA
Source organism: Avena insularis (assembly GCA_023614405.1). Classification (NCBI taxonomy): domain Eukaryota; kingdom Viridiplantae; phylum Streptophyta; class Magnoliopsida; order Poales; family Poaceae; genus Avena; species Avena insularis. The sequence goes on along the minus strand of CM042689.1, from coordinate 250,279,267 downwards.
TTACCGCCAAGAGCGCATGACCTTTGAGGTGGTCCCCTTCAAGAGCGTGTACCACGTCATATTCGGCCACGACAGATTCCACACCTTCATGGACAAGCCATGCTTCGTCTACAACAAACTGAAGATAACCGGACCAAACAGTGCCATCACCGTATCTGGAAGCTTTGCCAAACCTAGGGACTGCGAGATTGGGGAAGCATACTACGCGAAAGATGTCCTCTACAACAAAGAATTCAAGGAGATCCAGAGAAAGGTCGATGCCTCGGAGATGCCCGCGTCGAAGAAACAGATTTCCAACTCCGCTCCCGCATTCAAGGCCGCCATCGAGACGAAGCCGGTGGAACTTGTGGTAGGCGATGCCTCCAAGGCCACCGCCATTGGGACAAACCTGGATCCCAAATAGGAAAGTGCGCTCGTCGAGTTCCTCCGTGAGAATAGGGACATCTTTTCCTGGCAACCTGCCGACATCAAAAGTGTACCTAGGGAACTTGACGAGCACAGCTTGAACATTGATCCAAAATGCAAACCAGTGAAGCAACCTCTACGACGCTTTGGATATGAGAAGAGATGTGCCATAGGCAAAGAGATAGCTAGGTTACTTAAGGCTAGTTTTATCCGAGAAGTCCTTCACACCCAATGGGTGGCCAAACCTGTACTTGTTCCAAAAAAGGGAACCAAAGAATTAAGAATGTGCGTTGATTACACCGACTTGAACAAAGCATGCCCCAAAGATCCGTTTGCTTTGCCTCGCATTGACCAAGTCATTGACTCGACGGCTGGCTCAGAACTTTTGTGTTTTCTCGATGCGTACTCAGGATACCACCAGATCAAGATGAGGAAGTCAGACCAATTGGCCACTTCGTTCACTACACCATACGACATGTTTTTCTATGTCACGATGCCCTTTGGGCTGAAAAACGCAAGTGCTACGTACCAGCGGACAATGCAATGTTGCCTACATGATCAAATTGGTCGGAACGTTCACGCCTATGTGGACGATATAGCGGTGATGTCTAAAAAGTCAAATGACTTAATCTCCGACTTAAAAGAAACCTTTGATAATATCCGGAAATACAACATGATGCTTAACCCCAAGAAGTGCGTCTTCGGGGTTCCAGCCGGCAAATTGTTGGGCTTCATCGTTTCCCAACGTGGAATCGAGGTCAACTCGGAGAAAATCAAGGCCATCTTAAACATAAACCGTCCGAAATGCCTAAAGGACATACAACGACTAACAGGTTGTGTTGCAGCAGTTAGTCGGTTCGTCAGCCGACTTGGGGAGAAGGCTCTGCCGCTGTACAAGTTGCTGAAGAAGGCAGACAAATTCACGTGGACAGACGAAGCAGATGCAACATTGAAGCAGCTCAAGGAGATTCTTTCCTCACCGCCTATCCTTGCAGCACCTGAACCTGAAGAACCCATGTTAATTTACATGGCGGCCACCAACCGGGTAATCATCATCATTGTCGTGGTTGAGCGGAAGGAACCAGGCTATGAGCATGGAGTTCAACGACTAGTTTACTATGTAAGCAAGGTCTTGATGGAGTCCAAGCAGCGTTACCCGCACTACCAAAAGATAGCTTATGGAGTATTCCTTGCTTCTCGGAAGCCGAGGCACTATTTCCAGGAGCACCCCATCACAGTGGTGAGCAAGACTCCATTGTCCGACATCATCAACAACAGCGACGCTACAGGAAGGGTCGCAAAGTGGGGCATTGAACTTGCCTCCTTCGAGATCACCTAAAAAACCGCGATGCTATCAAGTCACAAGCCTTGGCGGATTTTATCGCAGATTGGACGGAGATGCCAGATGCTACCCCATTGCCGGAGCCAGAATACTAGGTGATGCACTTTAATGGATCAAAGATGCTCAATGGCTCGGGGGCTGGTGTATTGCTATAGTCACCAACTGGAGACAAGCTACACTACGTTCTACAAATCCACTTCGAGGCTATGAACAACATGGCGGAGTATGAAGCACTCATTCACGGATTACGGGTAGCCAAGGATATTAGCATCAAGCGCATAGTTTTCTGTGGAGATTCCAACTTGGTTGCCCAGCAGGTGGCTAGCACCTGGAATGCGCGGAACCCTATGATGGTGGCATATAGAGACAAAGTGGACGAGATAGCCAAGAGCTTCTTGGGCTACGAGGTCAAGTATGTACCTAGGGAGCAAAACGAGGTGGCTGATCTGCTGTCCAAGCTTGGATCAGGGCGCAAACAAATTCCGCTTGGATTTTTCCTGGAGCATCTACGAACACCATCCGTGAAGGGAGCAGACATCGACAACCCAGACAGAGTAGACTCTTTCGTCCACATGGTGGCAAAGGTCCCTCCGGATTGGACAAAACCGTTCATGGAGTATCTCGAACATGGAACTTTGCCCGACGACAGAGTCGAAAGACGGCAAATAGTATGTCGAGCAAAGGGCTATACCATAATCAATGGACAACTCTACAAAAGAAGCACTACTGGTGTATACCTTAAGTGTGTTTCCCAGCAAGAAGGTATTGAAATCCTACGCGAAATCCATCTTGGAGATTGCGGGCATCACGCTGCTCCCCGATCTTTGGTCGCGAAAGCCTTCCGACAAGGATTCTACTGGCTGACCGCAAAGGCGGACGCTGACAAGCTGGTGGAGACATGCATGGGATGCCAGTATTATGCCCGACAACCACATGTTCCTAATGAAGAATTGCGAACAATACCAATAACTTGGCCATTTGCAGTCTGGGGGATGGACATGGTTGGTGTGTTGCAGACGACACCATGTGGGTTTACGCATCTGCTAGTAGCAGTTGATAAATTCACCAAATGGATAGAAGCTAAACCCATTAGAAATCTCGATGGGGCAACTGCCCTTACGTTTTTCCGGGATCTAGTGGTGAGATTTGGTCTACCACATAGCATTATCACCGACAACGGCAGCAACTTGTCACTCGGAGAAGTGGAAGCTTATTGTTGGGAGAAGGGCATCCGAATTGACCTTGCATCTGTGGCACACCAACAGTCCAATGGTCAGGTTGAGTGAGGCAATGGATTAATTCTGCAGGGAATAAAGCCACGTCTTGAGGCACGGCTACATAGAGCAGCTGGAGCCTGGGCGGAAGAATTGCCATCTATGATGTGGAGTTTACGAACTACACCAAACAGATCCACCGGCTACACCCCTTACTTCATGGTATATGAAGAAGAAGCCATCCTGCCTTCCGACATCCTTCACGATGCACCAAGAGTTGCCGCCTACGATGAAGATGACGCTGAATAATCCAGACGCCTAGATGTGGACCTTCTCGAGGAGGAGCACGTTTTGGCATTCCAAAGATCCGCCATCTACCAGCAGAAGCTACGAAGCTACCATAGTCGCCGCGTCCGGCATCGCTCGTTTAAAGAGGGGGATCTGGTGCTCCGACTTAAGCAGAAGAAGTCACACAAATTATCCCCGCCATGGGAAGGACCATTCATCATAAGCAAGGCGCTGCTCAATGGGTCTTACTACCTCGTTGACAATCGTGAACTGAAGGATAGACCCAACAAGGATCATAAGCGAAAGCGACGTGACCCGGATGATGACTACCCGGAGCTTGATCAGCCATGGAACATAGCACAGCTACGTCCTTTCTACACTTAGCATTTTTTATCTATTGTGTACCTCTTATATGATCAATGAAATAAAGCTCTCTGGTTCACTCATATTTCTGAGTCTTTTACCTCCTTTAGTGTTCATTTTTGGATCGTATAAAACCTTTATGCACAAGCTTTGCGATTGCACTTGTGAAAATTCTGCTTATGGGCGTTAGCTTAAGTTTTATTGTCTACATGTTTTTTGTCGTTTTTATGTGGATTCTGGAGTAGTGACTTTTGGCACTTATTGTCGGCGATTTTATTCTTAGGTTATTGACAGTGCCATTGGGCATCATCACTTGGGCGCATGGTTCCGACAACGAGTTTTCTGACTCACGAAAAGTCAAGCATAAAAACCGAAGTAATGGATAAGCCAGCACTTGCTTAAAAAATATATACATGATGGGACTAATTCTTGAGTAGCAGGAAATAACAACCATTGTTTTCCACCTTAAGTTAACAAATAGTTTTTCTGCATACACATTTTAGAGGAAGCAAATATTACAAAAAAATGCATTCCTCTAGCGCAGGCAACTTGGAAGCAGCATCATCGGCAGCAGGAGAGTCACCTTCCTCGAAGTCGGCAGTGTTGAGGGACTCGGAGGAGCTTTGGTTGCCGTCGTCGATGGTTTTCATGGGCACAAAGACATTAACGTCGACCAACTCGGCGACTCTGGTGTCATAACCCGCGAGCGACGCCAAGATAGACTCGTGGTTTATCTTTTGGCCTTTGTCGTCTATGTCAGGGATACCGGAGGTCACCGTGTCGATGTCGGCATTTTTGTAATGTGCCTTGACCATGGACAGCGCCATCCTTGCACCAGCTCGTGAACATGAAGTTTTCCAGCTTGAGATACACTCGGGGGCTCCGCGCAGGATCTCCTAGAACTTTGCCACAGAGTCCGATGCCTTGATATTAATCTGGAGGGGTTTGGCTATCTCCTTGGCCTGCTTGATGGCAGTGTTGATAAAGTTGCCGACAAGGACCATGCATTCCTTTAGGGGAGGAGGCGACTGGGTTAAACCCATAGGAGCTGCAAATTTCCGGCAAAGGAGCGCATGCGTTCAAAAATTCAGAGTATTCAGCTTACAGAAGTCCAAGACGGAGAATCACTTACTAAAGATGCTAATTTCAGCCTGCTGGAGAGTCTCCGCCATGGAGTCCCGTTCTTGTCGGAGGATCTTGTATGCTTCATGATGGCATTGATTTTGCTCATCAGCAGCTTTCTTCTGCTCTTTCAAGATCACGATTTCCTCCTTCAAGCGGTTCATCTCTTCGGTGGAGGAATCTTGCAGGGCTTTCATTGAGTCTTCGTGCATCTTCAGCATGTCCTTCCTCTCCTGCTTAAGGATCTTGTTTTCGCTATCCAGCTCCTGAATGTTCTTGGATTACTCAACAATATCCTTATCCTTGGAAATGGTTTCTGCAAGTCAGAGAAAGAACAGTACACAGTAAGTACTCGGAGAATGTTGGCACAATACCAAGCCGGAATACGAAAAAGAAAGGAAAAATAGACGCTTGCTCTTGATGATCTGTTCCTTCAAGAAGGCAGTTTTACCCTTTTTAGCTTCCAAGTCCGCGCGCATCTTCTGGTACTTATCGTTGGTGACACCCCTCCGAGCATTTTCATTCTGTGGAAAGAAGAAAGTTAAATGTTGTTTAGTCTACTTCGAGCATCTAGCCGTAAAATTTCCACCTAGAAGCTCGGGGGATACAGCGAGAGTTTTTAACTTAGCAATATGCTTAGTCTTTCTTTAAGCATCTAGTCAGAACTAATTCAGTTTTCGATTAGAAGCTTGGGGGCTACAGTATAAAGTTTTTTTACTCAGTCATATGCTTAGCTTCTCTTTAAGCATCTAGTCGGAACTAATTCAGTTACAACTAGAAGCTTGGGGGCTACAGTATTAAAATTTATAAACATTGCGTATGCTACTTTGAAAGCATCTGGTCGGAATAATTCATTCAAACTATATGCTTGGGGGCTCCAGTGAGAAGTTTTTCTAGCTTAGTCACTCTTAGAGCATTTAGATGCAAAGACCTATGGTTTTCCGTCTAAATCCTCGAGGGATATAGTGGGATACTCATATGAAAAGCAAAAGGCAAATAGAACTTACAAGTGCAATGATCTTGAGGGTTGTAGCACTCTCATCAAGCAGCTTGCCAAAGGACAAACTGTTCCCTTGCAAGATTTCTGCTTGCCGGAGAATCTCCTCAAGGACGCACGTTGGAGATGTCGGCACCACACCAGGAAACAGAGCAGTGCTACCCAGCGTTAGCATTGGATAGACTATTTTCGGGAACTCTATGGTCTTCTTGGGTGCGGAGGCGCCGCCTTCGGCACATGTACTACCTTCCACCACTGCCTTACCACTACTGATGGCATCCTTAGCCGGAGCTTCAGCCATTTTGTGTGCGGCACTTTCCTGCGTCGCCTGTTCGCCGACAACAGCAAGCTCGGTGGAGGCACCTGAGTCCACTTCCATGGCGGAAGGGCCAAATGCTTCTTTAGGTTGAGAGCTTGTCGGAGCGGGCGTAGGCTTGACGATGGGAGTGACAGGGGCGATGGCGGGAGATGCGTGGGGATAAACGTCATGATGCAACATATCCTTAATGTTTTTAGAAGCCCCCAAAGTCTTGGAGGTCTTCTTCAAACTGGTTGTGGCTTTCTTCCTAAAACGCACAAAAAGTATAAGTACAAAAATAAGACATACAATGGACAATGTTGGAGAGAAAGAAGCTTACACAAGAGGAGGTGATTTGGTAAAGGGGATCCCTGTAACCTTTCTTTTCTCTGCCTCAAGGGCGGCGGTAGTCTTCTTGGAGGCTCCACCCTCCGTCTTCTTCTTCTTGCCTCCGTCGGCAGCATCAGAGGTGGAGCTCTTCTGCTTTCGCGCCAATGGGGCATCATCGTCGGACACGACGGTGACTTCCTTCATCTTTGGATCATAGATTTGAGGAGCCATGCTATCCTCATCTATGTCGCTGAGCTGTTAAGTGAAGAACCACTGTGTTAGATGAGATGGTAATGGCTAGACGGAAGAACTGGAGAATATGTCATACACGGAAAATAAACAGGTACCTTTGGGCACTTGCTCTCTACGAACATGTCATAGGTGATGGTGAAGCCATGATTCTTATCCTTCACCTTGACGATGTCCTTGAGGCGGAGCTTGACGGAGTCGCTCGAGAAGTTGTCCTCGAAGATGCGGAGGCTATCCTTCCTCTCGTTGCTATACTCATGCATCAACTTCAAGCGGTGCTGCAGAGGCTGGATCCGCCTGACGAACCAGCACATGGTTAGGTCCAATCCGGTCAGACCCGTATCTACGAACCACTCTATCCGCCTTATAGCGCGGGAAGCGTCGATGTCGGAGGGAAGGGAGGCCTGGGATCTCCATGTCGAGACTTCGGCGGCAGCTCCATCGATGAAGTCCGGGTACGTTACTTCTCGGTCGTCCAGAGGGATCTCTGGGCCGTAGAAGTACATCCGCTGCCAGTTCTTGCAAGACTCGTGGCCGACGATGTCGGGGAACCGCCGGCCAGGCCGGATCTTAAAACTAATGGTGCCACAATTTCTAAGCTCGTCCTTGCCGGCTCCGGCTTCGCGCTTGACGGTGAAGAAATATATGAAGATATCTAGCCTAGGCCTAATCCCTAGATAACCCTTGCAAAGCGCCGCATAGTTGCTAAGAACTAAGATGCTATTGGGAGAGAGGTTCTGAGGCTGTACTCGGTAATGGTTGAGGATAGCAAGGAAAAGGTTGGAGATGGGCAGGGAGACGCCGCGTACCAGTTGTGCTTTGAGGTACACCTTTTCTCCGGCTTGGGGAGAAGGTGTGAACTTGCCGGCCGGCGCCGCCCACCAGGCGAGCCCCTCTGTCGTAGGGAGGTATCCCTCGATGATCAATTCCTTGATATCACGGTCCGTAATATCGGAACCGTGCCAGTCGCCCTTGTGGGAGTCGTACTCCTCTTCGAGTAGCTCCATCGCCGCTGAGTTATGGTCACCGCCGGTGGCTTCGACCACCGCGGATCTGGGAATCACCAGACCCACTGGGGGCACGACGATGGAGCTCGCCGGCTTCACCGCGGCATCGCCTGACACCGACATGGAGGGGGCAGAACTGCTGCTGGCCATGGAAGGATTATGGTGGTGACTGGGGAAGGTCGAGGGGCTAGGGTTTTTTGCACTATGCGCGGAGAGCTCGAGGAGGCACTCGCTGGAGGAAGAAGATGATGCAGAGGGGAATGAGGTGAAAAGTAAAATTTCCATCATCGTTATAATTTATAACCTCCAGCATCAAGATTCGTCCGGAATGATCGAATGGTTGACGCGTGGACGACATGTTCCGGCACATGCGCGAAAATTTCGCCACGTTGCCAACCGTCGCCGCCAACGGTTCGTATCGCTCATGCGGGAAAATCGGACATGATTGTGTTTTGTGCATGTGTAAGTTACGAGGCGTTGCTGACCTATGCCTATGTTGCCCTAGTTATCACTGGCAGGTGAACCATCACATCGGAATATTACGGCATGGACGGATCCAATCCGGCTACGGAAGAGTACGATAGAAGATTCAGCTATTCTCCGGCTTACAAGTTGAAGACAGAGAAAACCTTGCAGGGTTCTTTGGGAGGACTACAAGATGTTGCTTGATGATTTGCCGACATTCAAAGTGAAGAGGCAAGACGGCTCAAGGTCTCGGAGTTCTCCGGGGGCTACTGTTGGGGATATGCTATATTGGTATCCCCATAGAAAGTCCTCTATCCGGATAACCCCGGTGGCCCACAGTTGGTAGCATGGCCTCTGGCCTACTGGGCGGCCCAGTTAGATGGATCCAGAAGGGAGGCCCATGTCGGATAAAGGAAGGCTACGGAGGAGTCACCAACATACCCGGAGCCTTGGAGTGCAAGACACGCTAGACTAGTAGTAGACCTTGTAGGACTCTGTAACCTGTCCGGCTAGGACTTTTCCCTATAACCCTAGGACCTGGAAACTATATAAGTCGGGCCTATGGGAGCCTTTAGGGCACAATCTCAGACAATAACTTAGACTTTCTAGTCACCTCGCATAGCGAACCAATCCCTGTAACTTGGCATATTGCCATTATAATGATTTATAGCAGGAGTAGGATTCCGCCACCATCGTGGGATCTAAACCTGGGTAAGCTGTGTTACCTCGTACCCGTCAACCGTCCGCCTTCCCCCACGTCTCTAAACACGCAATGTGAGGACCCCTCCATGGCGTACTCGTCGGCAATACCACGACAACTATGGTGATGCTGCAAGTTTCCACCATGATTAGGCATGGCTTAGGCTAGCGGCCCAGGCGTTTCTCTAACATAGAATACAAACTCCATGGACTTACAAGTTCCCTCTTTATTTCACACCGGTGACATCCATAGACAAAATAACATGATATCAACTGAGTACAACAAGGTACAAGTGAAATGTTGAAAACGTTCCTCGTGACAGCACGGTTCTGCTAATTCCAACTTATAAGTGCAAGCATATACAACAAAGTTGTCACAATGGTTCAAGTTTATTAGGGGCATAGAATAAAGTGTGCCATCAAGTTCATCGGAACTTTTAATTGGAAGATAGCTGAAAACAAGAATATACTTGGAATGGTGTAACACACCATGCATAGGAGTTTATAGTGGACACTTTGGAATAACTTGGTTTCTTGGGAGTTGGAAGCATGAGTAGAACTTACTCATACAAGTGGAGGCTAGCAAAAGACTGGGAGCAACCAACTAAGAGAGCATAATGGCCAAAATCATGCAATGCAATAAAGCATACTAATCAAAACAAAGAGTGGTACTACAAGTCAAAGGCTAAATGATCATAGAGGCTAATGGTGACTTGTCATAGTCATAATATGGTGTGAGCATGTGCCAAGTCAACCCAAGCAAAACATCAAAGGATAATACCACAATACTATGCTTTTGCATGCTAAAACAACGCATAATTTCTTCAAGGCACACTAATAAATCTCAATTGTTTGGAACAAGACATGCTACAGAAATAATCACTAAGCATAAGGTCAAAACAACACCTAGCATGTCATGCTAAAGTCTAAGTCACAGTCAATGCAAGCTCCTCTTGCACTTCAAGCAAGAACTTACTACTCCTTTCAAAACACCAAGCAAACTTATTTGCAAAACAACACAGCGAGAACGGGGGTCCGAACTACTAAAGCAAACTAAACAAACTAAGCAAGGAAAACGAAAGCTAAGACGCTCCAGGAACAACACAACTATGCATGAAACAATAAAAACGAAGTGTCTAGACAGACCTCAGCTTTTTATTGATGAACAAGGGGATGCCTTGGGCATCCCCAAGCTTTGACGCTTGTACCTCTTGGATATTTCTTGGGGTGACACCATCGTGGCATCCCCAAGCTTGAGCTTTTGTCCATTCTTCATCTCATTGCATCATTCTCTACTATACACCTGAAATTTTTCCTTCATACAAAAAACTTCACACAATCTTCATTAGCAACATTAGTGTATTCAAAAGATATTAGACCCCTGAGAAAGCTTTGGAACAGAAAGACTTTTCACTAAAAACACAAGCTACAGTAGTAAATCTTTCAAAAAGCTCAATTCACCTAAATTGAACTAAAAAACAAATGAATAAGAAGCAAATGCAAATAATGGCAGAAATCTGTCAAAACAGACCAGCAGGTAGAAACCGATTTTTTAGAACATCTTCTGTTGCTCAAATAAAAAAGTATCGTACTAACGAAAGTTATATAACATACGGGGGGATTTATTCATAAATGTTGAGCTCAATCCGAGTTACAAAGCCTCCTCACGAATTTTTTGGTGGAGGAAAGAAATCTGTTTCGGGACAACAACTCCCTAAATCTTACTTCCCTCTCAATAGAGGTCATTCTTGGCACAAAAAGCAAACAAAAAGGATAAGGAGAGGTCATTACAGAAGTAATAACTTCCAAGACTCAAGGAAACTCTTGGGTTATCTCCCAACAAGTACTTTTCTTTAACGCTTTTAAGTTAGGCACAAGAAGCAAGAAGAATGAAGTATTTTCAAATGAAGAAGCATTAACATTCATACTTGCAAAATCTTCAACTATGAAACGTATCTCATCCAAATGAGTTTTGGAGGATCATTTTTCATCTCTCTTTGGTCTACTTCCTTCATGAAAAATATTTCCAGGGGTAATCCAATCAAATTTATTTTCAAAGGCTTCATGCATTCCAACAAGCTTAAAGGGTATGGGTATATTGAATTCCTCTCTAGGCTTAGTTTTATCAGAAATACCCACAACATCTACACTTTAACGCATATTGAAACGCTCAAAAACCTTTTTGGCTTCCCTAGCAACATCATGGAATTCTTTTAATAAAGTTTCAAGGATGAATTCCCTCTTTTCAACATTCTTCTCTTCTTTTAGTTTTAGGAATAAAAATTGTATGAAGGGATTAAGGCTAACGAACCTAGCCTCCAACATATGAACTAAAGAAGCTGCAGCAATCTCACAATTAGGAGCAAGCTCTTATATAGATTTATCCTCAATATCCTCATGCTTGCTAACATAATTAAAGAATTCTTCAATGTTATCTTTCCCAATTATGGAGGCACTACCTATTGCAAGATCTTTCAGGGCGAACTTGGAGAGCAACATGGTGAGCTAGAGCAAAGTGGTAACTAGAGCAGGAACTAATTTTTTTGTGTTTTTGAATAAGGCAAGAAAACCAAACTAGACTAATTTTTTTGGGGTTTTTATTTGAAAAGAGGCAAACAAAACCAAGCAAAAGAAACAAAGCAAACTAAAAAAAGTAAAGAGAAAGGAAGTGAAGGAGTCCCCTTGTGAAGACGTCCTTCGCCTCCCCGCCAACGGCACTAGAAAACTTGTTAATGGCTCGGTTGATGTGGAGCCTGTTGGGAACCCCAAGAGCAAGGTGTGAAGCAGCAAGCAGCAAGTCTTCCCTCAGTAGAGACCGAGGTTATCGAACCAGAAGGAGGAAGGAAACATCACACAGGTGTTGCAAGCAACGCGGAGACCTGCACAACACAAACTTAAGACTTTGCCCCAACTAAAAGTGAGGTTGTCAAGCTCACCGGTTTGTTGTAACAAAGGATTAAACGTATGGTGTGGAAGGTAATGGTTTGCAACAAGTAAACAAGTAATAGTGGAAGATGTGTCAATGGTAAAGGTTGGACCGGGGTCCATAGTTCACTAGAGGTGCTCTCCTTACATAAACAACATGGCATGAAGGGTAAACAAATTACAGCAGGGCAATTGACAGGAACTAAGCAAGGCATAACAATACAATTACTAGTCAGAAAGATCCTATGAGATTCGATTTTGCAATACAACAATATACATAGACCGCCATCCAACTGCATCTATGACTAGAATTCCACCTTCATGTTATCATCCGAACCCCCTCCAGTATTAAGTTGCAAGCAACAGACAACTGCTTTAATCAAAGTGTGTAAGGTAAACAGTAGACATGTTCCATGAACAAGAGACCGTTGTTTTCTCCCTAGTACCAACATCACATCTACAACCGAAGATATTATTGTCACTTCCCTTGGAAACTAGAGGCATGAACCCACTATCGAGCATAAATAACCCCCTCTTGGAGTCACTAGAAACTACTTGGCCAAGATAGCTACTAACAACAGAGAGCATGCAAGATCACAAACAACACAGACATGATAGAATCATAAAGACAAAACCATTAACCAAACCAACATAATAATCTCAATATCCATCGGATCCCTGCAAACACAACATGCATGATTACAAATAGATTAGATCTTGATCATGAATGGAGCTCATAAGATCTATACATGAAAGCACAAAGGAGGAGATACAACCATCTAGCTATTACATGGACCCATAGTCCAAGGTGGACCTACTCACGCATCATACCTGAGAGAAGGCCTCCTGGATGATCTCCCCTCCGACAGGGTGCCGGGAAGAACTTTAGATCCCCCGATCTAGGGACGATGGTGGCGGTGGCTACAGACGGTTTTGTGGATATTTCATTAGGTACTCAGGGTTTCTGCATCGAGGGCTTCTTATAGGCGAAGGGGGAGATCGAGGAGGCATCCAGGGTTGGCAAACCCTAGCCAGGCGTGGGGCTGGGCCCACCCGCGCCTGGGGTGGGTCTGGCCCCCCAGCTGGCCCCTCCGGCTCCCCTATGGACTTCTTGTTCCCCACGGAAAGTAATTGACTTTGTCGTTTGTCCCATCCAATTCCGAGAATATTTCTTTACTAACTTTTCTGAAACCAAAAACAGCAGAAAACAGGCATTTGGCACTATTGCAACTTGTTAGTAGGTTAGTACCAGAAAACATGTAAAAAGCACCTCAAAGTGTGGACAAGTAAATCAAAGTACATACAAAACAAGCATGGAGCATCAAAAATTATAGATACGTTTCCAACGTATTAGAGGAGCGTGGTGAAGGGGAACGAGACAAAAGCTCGTATTGCCACCTCCACAAGAAGAATGGGTATCCCACTGACGACTGCTATGAGCTCAAGAAACTCCGTGACATGCACAACAATCAGAGGATGGGAAGACCGGGTAGCGAGCGCGGCGACACGATGGGTGGAAACCACGGAGATGAGCGTTGGAACAACAACTCTGATAGCTGTGACACCCCCTAGACAGGCCACCAAACCAACACCGTAAAGCACCACCCTCATTAGCAGGAGAAAGGACACACCAAGGACCCCCCCGGGAGCTACTAGGTGCCTCAGGGTGCCATATCATGCATCCTTTGGTGGTTCCTATGCTCCGGTTTCCAACCGGCACTTCAAGCTACTCACTCGTGTGGTCACCGCTGCCAGACCAGGTGTCTCGTCCCCAAAACTCAAGTGGTCCTAGATAGCCATCACCTTCGACGCCCATGACCACCCTGTCTCCACTAGGCCCGTGGCACTCTCCCCATGATCTGCACCCCCACCATCAACAACATCACGGTCGCGAAGACCCTCATTGATGGAGGTGCAGGCCTGAACGTGATCTCCACCGAGACGTTCGCCCAGCTGCAGGTTCCCTATGACAGGTTGATGCCGACCATGACATTCTCTGAAGTGACCAACAGGACCACCATACCCATCAGGCAGGTGCGCCTCTCCGTCACGTTCGGGACGCACGACAACTGCCACACTGAGATCATCGACTTTGACGTGGCTCACATTGGGATCCCATACAAAATCATCCTCGGCAATCGTGCACTGGCCAAGTTCATGGCATCCACTCACCACACCTACAACATTCTCAAGTTGCCTGGACACAACAACGTGGTCATCACGGTCCGCTGCGATGAGGTGGAGGCCGTGCGCTCCCTTGAGTATAACTACAAGACAGCGGCCACCACCTACCTTGAGGATGTCAATGTGTTGGACTACGTTAGAGGCTCCACAAGGAGAAAGCAAAAGGTGGCCCTGGAGAAAACCATGGCCAAAAGGGCGGCCTCCGTGTTGTTCCTGCCTCGCGAGGAGCAGAGCACGATTGGCACTTGCACCCTCAAGAGGGACGCTAGGCCGCCACCGCCCACCCTCGCGAGTGATGGGGAAGTTCCCGAGAACTGCGTCGACCTAGGGGATCCTGACTTCCCAGTGGATTGCACACAATGCGTGTACAACATCGACTGCCTCCCCAAGGGCAGCTAAGCTACTAGCTAAGCAGGAGTACAAGGCTGTTGGGAGGTGGACAAATCTCTCCGAACGGCGCGCCTGACTCCACAACTCTGAAGCTGACTTTCGAAAAACTCTCATCTCTTGCATCACTATCTCCTGTGATACCTATGCGAGCCACAACGCCGCTGTAATAATCTTGAACTCCTAGACGTTTTTTGGATCTTGTGGTTCACGCATGTCTTGCTATTTGGTTTTCCCTTGGAAAAGACTTCTCTAAAAAAATATACCCGCTTGGTTTTCCCACCTAAGGCCCGCGTGGATGTCCCCGCAACCAAGCAATAGCAGGGCGCCTAGACCTCGCGAGGCTGATCGCCACTCGAGATGTAAACTCCAGAGGCCAACGCTGGACTCCCTCCATGAGGGCACATGATGGATCTTCTCGTGTCTTGCAAGGGCTCACCAATTTGTTGTGTCAACAAGCAGCGGCAAAGCGCTAGACCGACCTACGGCCAAAGGACCCAAAGTACTTCATGCGGACAGGGGGCTATGATAGCTCCAAATTTCATCACTTTTTACTATTGATTTTCCTCTTGTTTATTGCAAGATTTCACTAAAGATTACCCCTTTCCACTAACGTTAATGTCGCAATTAGCGCATCCTTGGTTTCTTGTGATGGATTTTAGGTAATGAACATTTATTAAAGATCTAATGGCATTTATGAGATAATTACACCTAAAGAAGCAAATCCCCAATTGGAGCCCCTTTCATTGGAGGCGCACAGTCTGCATAACGACTAATGGTATGGTCGGGATGCGCCTGTACTGTCTGCCCATACTGCACGCCATCGGCTTTGCTATATCAATAGAAGAAACTTTCATAAAAGAGAGACGACAAAAAAGAGAACACATCCGCTGCAAAACTGATCTAGAGAGAAGAGATCAGATCTGGGAGAGGAGAAGAACATCCCCTCATTCCTCAACAATCTTCACCTCTTCAACCACACACTCCATCGTCATACCCATCACCACTTAGAGAGATAAATTGGCAATTGTAAGATTAGTATTAGATACTTTGATCTACCTTTGGTTTGTATTTGATTTGATCTTCAAACACTATTGTTGTTTGTTATGATAACTTTGAGATGATTTATATTTGCAATACAATTATGCCTTTGATTTATCTCCCTCTCATGTCTGAGTAAATCTCCATAGGCGTGGGAGATGTAGGGAATTGGTGAGATGTGTTGTGCCTGCTTTATATCCATCCATTTATGATTGTTGTAGTGTTAATTAATTTGTGCGAATAATTATCTATGTTTTCCAAATGCTTGTTATCTAATTTAAGGGCCCGGGTAACATGATCAAAAGATCTCATAGGTATGAACTTGTATGATATCGAATCGGCAACCTCCGAGTGATATGAACGATATCAATGAGCTAGCACTCCTCGAGGACCATAAGGAACCATCAAGCTTAAGCGTTAATCTGGTCACAAGACCTTAATTAATGTGCTGACCATTGTTGTGGTAACAGAAAGATGGATCATTGGGACTAGGAAGAATTGGCCATGAGGACTCCTAGTCGGTATATGGGTTGCTTGCCTACTCACTTACAAATAAGAAATATCACAATCACGTATTCCACTTTATCCATTTGGCACTTTCACTATCACCATGAACTATTTCTCTTCGCGCCTAACTTCTCATCTGCAGGACCTCCAAACACCTTTCTCGTCTTTACTTTTATGCAATTTACTCTTTATTTATTTCCTACGCAAGTTTCCTCTATCTTTTACTCATAACCCTCCACCATAAGCAATTGCAGTCAATTCACTCAAGATTGATGCCACCTTGAGTGCGACAGAAACACCCCAAAAACACTTGCCGAAGCTCCTTGTTGGGATCGATATAAAAACTAGAATTAATACTTCCGCGAAAACATTCTCTAACGAACTTGTGAACTTGTAGGACATCAAGATATTTTCTGGGGCCGTTGTCGAGGATCTAAGAGCTAAGTGTTGTTTCTTGACAACGCAGTTGTTGACACTATTCATGATTTCCGTTGAAGACAAAGGTACCACTCGATCAGGAAAAACTTATTTACCTCCATATATTGATCGTCTTCCGATTGAGAGACTCCTAGAGTTTATTGAAAGATTATCTAACTCAAGTACTGTAGACATGAACAGTTTGATTCCATTGATTGCACACTTGACCATCACCCGAGGGGCTGAACCTAAGATACCATTGGGAGAATATAGGAATCCATCTAGGAACTTAAGGAAGATGCCTATTATTTGTCCTAAACTTGAAGCCCAGGAATTTTAAGTATATCCTGAGCTAATTTATATGATGAAATAAATTGCTTTCATGGGAAAAGAAGAGGAAGATCCTAGTGACCACTTGACAAGTGTCGATGACCTTTGCGCTACTCTTAAACCAGCAAGTTTACCAATAGAGTTTGTACTCCTTAAACTCTTTTGATGGTCACTGAAAGATAATGCTTTTGCTTGGTTACAATCATTACCTAATCATACTATAAAAAGATGGGAAGATTGCATCCAAGAATTCATGCATAAATATTGTTCATTCACAAAAATCATGCAAATTAAACGTACCATAACAAACTTCCTCAAAACAATTGGACAAAACTTTTATCAAGCATGGGATAGATTTTATGCAATGATTATGAAAGTCCCAAATCATGGTTTCCATGATCATTTAGTTATCCAATATTTTTACAATGGGCTTAATGATGAAACAAAAGGAGATGATTGCTATATCTGCAGGGGAAGCTATATGTAACCTAACATTGCCAGGATGTGAAAATCTTTTCGAGGTAAGATCCTTTATGATGAACAATACAATCCAGATGAGGATGTTGAACCACTAAAAGGTATGATTCACATACCCTCAGACCTTATCCTAGAGGTTAAAAGGTCCATGGAATAGAAAGGTATAGCCTCGGAACTTGTTAAAGAAACTAAAGTTGACATTCTTCAAGCTTATGTAATGGAAGATGATATAAATGTTCTTATGCAGAAGTTTAGATATCAACAAAATCAATTCCGTGAGCAAAATTACAAACGTCTTATGAAACAAGAAAGGAATATAAGAGACCTAACCGAAGTATTTGATGACTTGGGTCATGCTACAAAACATTTAGATAGATATCTAAGTATGGTTAAAACACAATGTGATCAAATAATTGAAACCCAAAATTTGATTTTAAACCAAGTAAGTTCCAATATTGTTTCTACTAACATTGTTACTAGATGTGGTATGAAAATGCAGGAACCACAAGGACCACCTTGGTATCAAGAAGAAAAAGCCCGCAAGGAAAAAGAGAGTCAGGGAGAAGAGGACCTAGTGGATCCTCAAGATGACATCGACGATGAAGCCCAGAAAAGAAAACATGAGGCTTCTAAGTCAAGAAAAGAAGAAGAAGGAGATAAACATAAACTATATGATTGAGATGCTACGAAAATCGAATCAAGGGAAGAAGCCGATCTCAGAAAGGAACAAGAAGAGCAAGTCATCACCCCACGAGAAGGGCATGTCGATAAGAAAAAGTCAGCAACAAGGAAAACTAAGAAAGACGCTCCACTAGTGCCAAGGTAAAAGAGAAGGTAATATCCACCAAAAATAAAATTCCTTATCTTAATCGAGTTCAATATGAACTGGATAAATCTATTTATGATTCCTTTGACGATACACTTGGAAGTCTTCTACTAGAACTTACTTTAACTGAAGCTATTCAAGTTCCTACTTATAAAAAGTTTATGCGAGATATTCTTAATGGAAATAAGAAGGTAACTAAGACTAGAGGTAATGATAAGCTTTGGAGATAACCTGCCCGCTAAGCTTGGGGACCTAGGTATACCAACCATCTCCTACGTAACTGGAAAGACTAATATATTTAACACCCTTTGTGATTTAGGAGCATGTGTTAGTGTCATGCCTTATTCCTTATTTAAGAAATTGAACTTAGGAGAATATTCTCCCACTTCAATGACTTTACAAATGGCGGATAAAACAACTACACAACCTGTCGGTATGATCAAAGATGTTCTACTTAAAATAGACCAACATGTTATACCCACTGATTTTATTATACTCGATGTTCCTGAGGATGACAAACTTTCTATCATCCTTGGAATACCTTTTCTTAGCACATCTGGAGCTAATGTAGACTACTCTAGCGGTAAGATTGTTTTCAATATTTTTGATGATCAGATTGTTCGGTACTTTCCAAAGAAACCAGAGCATAATGGAAAATATGATCTGCCACCTAAACGTGTTCAATCATCAAAAACAAAAGACAAAGAATAGCTTGAAGTAAACGCTGATAGTATGGATATTGGCTAAAACCTAAAAATCCAGAATAAAATACTTAATGGGAGTTAACCCAACCTCAATAAATTAAGTTCAAGTTTTTATTTACTTTTGTTGTTATTATTATTATCTTGTGTGTACTAATAAATTTGTTTCAATTCTTGAATTATTCAGAGAAATTATCTTAGAAGATTTTGAGAAGAAAGAGAAAAATGAAGGGAAGAATTAAAATTGGGCTCATACATGGTAACGAACAACGGTACATCCAGACACGCCTGTAGTGAACCTCGACGAAATTGGCGAAGCTCACAGTATCGATAACAACCAATGGTACGACCGGTACCCGCCCATACTGGACCCTCCGGGTTTGATCTCGAACCCGAACCTTGATCCAATGGTGACAACCACTAGTACGGGCGGGATGCACCTCAAACCCTCCTTCTTCTTCCTCTTTCTTTCTTGTACTTTCTCTGTCCACCTCAAACCCTAGCCTCCTAGAACCTCTAATTCTTCATCGATCTCGTCTTTTTAATTGGGTGAATCTTCACATTTGTACATTTCTCATCTGATCCACGCTTTATTTTCTGAAATCCATGGTTGAATTCCTCACATTGGCTATCTAGATGAGTTCATCATATTTGGAGATAATTATTGATTCCTCACGTTAGGATTTATAACTTCTACATGTAATCATTTGTTTATGTGATAGAAACTTGATACCCATATTTTTGTTTGCGAATTTTATAGCACAATGCATAACATTGAAAGAATCCTCCGGAGGGGCAAGGTAACAGCAAGGGCCTTAGGCTCCTCCATGCTACCGGGCTCTAAGAAAAGGCGTTCGGAGGTGGATAACTTGAGGGACGATATTAGTCGAGACTTTGAGAGGGTGAGCAAACGCAAGGTTATACAAACCAAGTGGGTAAACCGCGAGTTCCTCTCTCGCCAAGGGCTCTTGGAAGACTTCGAGCAGATGACTGAACATGCGGGCATGGTCCCCTTCTCCAACTACTCCGTCGACACCTACAAGATCGCCACATTCGAGTTCATATCATCATTTCATGATGATCTTGGAGCCTAGGAGCAGAATTGCACTATAAGTTTTGTGCTCAATGGGCAGCTCTACAGCCTCTCCTTTTATGAGTTTTGTGATTATTTAGGGTTCTACCATGAGGGAGAGATTGATATTAACGACAACGTGCATGTGGAGGCAATGCAATCTTAGCAGCAGATTTATGTCCACACGAACACCGATTATTTGCGCAAGAAGAGTGCAACCATCCAGAATCCCACTATCCGTTATTTTCACACATTCTTAGTGAATTATATTTTTGGGAAAGGAGATGTTGGGGAAATTGCAGGCCCTAAAATGAGCATAATTCATATGGATTTGCAGCCCGAGATGGAGCAAAAGGTAAACTTGGGTGCTTTACTCATCTAGCACTTTTTCCGCCAAAGGCAGCATCTTCTGGGGACATCGCTGCGGAGGTTTGATCACGCAGATCGCCTACACATGTGGTTTTGTCCTGCCACACAAAAGATCCATGGCTAGCAGTAAGACTCTATATGATATCCACATGTCTAGCACCAAATTCATGGGGGTCTATAGACCACAACGCTCCCTTCGTGCCTACGAGTTTTATTTTGAGCCGAAAAGTGATCTCCACCAAGTTTTGCTTCCTTTTGTCCAAGCCTTTGGTTTTCCAGGTAAACAGAGTTGGGTTTACACAGAGGAAGAGTTCCAGCAAGCACTGATCCTCTCAGGGAGGATTGCACCGCAAGGAGGTCATCCAACTAGGAAGACGCAACAGCTGGCCAACAACAGCAAGGACAAGGAGGGGAAGATTGGAATGCATGAGGCTGGGATGAATATGTTCAACAACACCATCACAATCATCCTTTCCCTCAGTACCAGCAGCAAGGTATGCCTCCACCATAGCCGGGATTCAACTATGTCCCAAGAAGTGATCTCGACCAAGTGGTACATCGCATTGAAAACATTGAAAACACATTGCAAGATGCCTCACTCAAAACTTCACTTCTTCTATAACTGAATTCTCAAGCCACTACCCGAACTACCCACACTAGCAGCCTCCACCTGATGGTAGTGGCAACTTTTGATTCTAGATAGGCCAAGAGCCTAAGCTTGGGGAGGTTAAACTCCTCCCATCTTTTGCATCCTTCTTTTTCATCCTTCTTTTGATTTATTTTATTTTCCATTTTAGTGCATGTTTACTTTCAGTTTTTCATTTATAAAATGAAAATCCGAAAAAATTAGACTAGCTTTTATCTTCATTTGTGTGAATTTCTCTCTGCTCTTATTGAATTTTATGCAGGTTGCTCTTTTCTAGTTACTTAGCTATAAATATGAACACAAAGAGTTGGCTCAAGCAAGAGGAGGTATCACATTTTTGTTTTCCATTTTCCTGTAAGTTTATTCATGAACATTTTATGTTTGTTTGGTTGCACTTGAGTTCTATTCCGCGTGTAACTCGTTATCTTTTAAGGCTTGATCTCAAAGGTTTTTGTAACTACTTTGGTTAAGACTTGCGACAATTATTATTAGTTTGAAAACAACCCTTTGGATTAAGTTCCAAAACTTTTAAGAACAATATAAAGTGTCTATCGACAACTTTGGTGCCATGTGTTTGTCTTAAGGGCTTAATCTTAGTAGTACTCAAACCCACATACTGATATTTTACTTGATGACACCTTCTAAAAAAATTGTTTGATAGTATGAACTTTTTATGGTGGGTTAGGGATATGCTAAAATTTGTTTTACGAAGCTAAAAAAGAGAGAGGAAACAATTCTATGTTTCTCATACACACCTTTGGGATGCTAACAACTCCACTGGCGCTGAATGGTCTATGGTATAACCCAGATTTCGGCTAAGAGTTGATGACATGAGCGGCATATGTGTCGCTATATGGTAAAAAGTATTAGTACTCTCAAAGGTTGTGTAAGCATTTATAAAATGAAAACAATCATTAATCCTTGAAAGAAGAAAAGAGAGGATAAAAGCTGAAAACATGGTATACTTTTTGAGATCTTTGGTATCACCTCACCACCTAAATTGAATAATTAGAGTTCTTAAAAAACAAGGAATAAGAGGGGTTTGATAGCCATGATTATCGAAGTGGGTGTTAATGAAAAAGTTCTAAGATTATATTTCTTTTGACATCTACTTGTGCACCCTTAACTTTGACTCAAGCGACCTCGCTCAATTTTACTCTCATAATAAGAGAGGCGTTGAAAGAAATTGATTTGTAAGCCCAGCCAAATTTTTGACGATCCCATTTGAGTTTCAAGAATTATTTGCTATCAAGTTATGTACATCTAGGAATTGAACTTAAGTGCAACTGTTTAGTTATATTATGCTCATGTTCAAGGTTGCAGGATTTGATACAATGGAATATGATACAACCTTGAACTTGTAAGTCTTTTGCCTTGATTCAATTCCTCGCTATTACTCATTATAGCTTTGTCACTCGAGGGCGATTAATAACTAAGCTTGGGGAAGTTGATAGCTCCAAATTTCACCACTTTTTACTATTGATTTTCCTCTTGTTTATTGCCAGATTTCACTAAAGATTACCCCTTTCCACTAACGTTAATATATCAATTAGTGAATCCTTAGTTTCTTATGATGGTTTTTAGGTAATGAATATTTATTAAATATCTAATGGCATTTATGTTCTAATTACACCTAAAGAAGCAAATCCCCAATTGGAGCCCCTTTCATTGGAGGTGAACAGTGCGAATAACGACCAATGGTATAGTCTTCAAACACTATTGTGGTTTGCTATGATAAGTTTGAGATGATTTCTATTTGCAATACAATTATGCCTTTGATTTGTCTCCCTCTCATGTCTGAGTAAATCCCCATAGGCGTGGGAGATGTAGGGAATTGGTGAGATGTGTCGTGCCTCCTTTATGTCCATCCATTTGTGATTGTTGTAGTTTTTTTAATTTGTGAGATTGATTATCTATGTTTTCCTAATGCTTGTTATGTAATTTAAGGGCCTAGGTAACATGATCGAAAGATCTCATAGGTATGAACTTGTATGCTAGCGAATCGGAGACCCCCGAGTGACATGGCTGATATTAATGAGGAGCTAGCACTACTCGAGGACCACAAGGAACCATCAAGATTAAAGCCTTGATCTGGTCACAAGACCTTAATTAATATACTGACCATTACCTTGGTAGCAGACAGATGGATCATTGGGACTTGGAAGAATTGTCCATGAGGACTCCTAGTCGGTATAAGGGTCGCTTGCCTACTCACTGACAAATAAGAAATAACGCAATCACTTGTTCCACTTTATCCATTTGTCACTTGCACTATTACCATGAACCATTTCTCTTCGCGCCTAACTTATCATCTGCAGGACCTCCAAACACCTTTTTCGTCTTTACTTTTATGAAATTTACTCTTTATTTATTTCCTACGCAAGTGTCCTCTATCCTTTACTCATAACCCTCCATGATAAGCAATTGCACTCAATTCACTCAATATCGATGACGCCTTGAGTGTGATAGAAACGCTGCCAAAAAACACTTGTCGAAGCTCCTTGTTGGGATCAATATAAAACTGGAATTAATACTTCCGTGAAAACATTCTCTGACAAACTTGTGCACTTGCAGGCCATCAGGCTACACCCCTAGAAGTGCGCAAAAGCTCTTCCCATTGAGTGAATCCTACCACACGATAGTCTAGGTCACTAATAGCTGTGAAATACCACATCTTCTAGCTATATAAAATGTGCCATTTATCTCTCATATCATGTTTCTTCTAGCTACAGCTATGCCTTATATGCATGACTTCTAGTTCTTATTCACTTTCATATGAGCTTTGCACCTTTAGTAGTTTAGGTAGAATTTTATCACTTTCCTTGTCTATGACATGTGTGTAGGTGTTTGTGAGCATAGTATGGAGGAGCTGCAGGGACCAGACTTAGCCATTTGGGGTGTTGGAAAAGTGAATTTTTCCAACTTCTCAAAAAAAATATCCAAGACCACTAGATTGTATCCCTCTTCAATATGAATCCAACGAGCCCAAGAACACCTAAATCGGAGTTCGTACGAAGAAACATCGGCAAAAACACTCCATAACCCGAAGGATTGACGAACAACTATACGACGAGAAGAATTTTCCTGCCATATAGTTGTGAAAAAAAATCAGAAACGACTTGTTTTCGACCCTGGACTACTCCAGAACCTTGCCTAAGCCATATGAATGTATTAGGGGTGAACTAGGGCACTTCTAAGGCCTACACAAAGGTGGGAGCAGCCAAGAGAGAACCACCAATCAATATTATCCACCACGGCGCAGCCCTGCCGCCGTACCACTGCCATAGCCGCCTCCAATCAGATCTACACCATCACCATCACACAAGAGAATAATGGACTAGGATCTTCAAGGCCTCCACATCAATCTACATTGTCATCTTCATCAACAACGTCTCCATCACCTATCACCTTTGGTTAATTATTGTAATTCTAGATTGAATCTTGGATTTGCACTTGTCCTCAATTGTATCATCATAATTCATGCATATTCTATCCATGATGTTGATTGCCTTCATGTGTGAGTAGTTTATTTTGTTCTCGGGGAGATGGAGAAACCTAGTATGTGATTGAACTGGGATAAAGATTATTATGTGATATTGTTCATTGTGTGTCCGTGTTAGATTTCCTTCATCTTGATGTTGGATAAAGCGCGCCACTCAATATTTGCCTCACTGAGAACTAGATGGGGGAACTACTTGTTGGTAGAAGGAGGAGTGATAGCACTTACAGTGACTATAAAGCTGGTAACACTCCCTTATGTATCAACTTGGGAACCAAGGATAACTCACTAAACATTGTCCATGCCATGGGAGAAATTCCTTAATAGCGCAGGAACACAATAGTTGTCGGTTATTGTCTGCTATTGTTATGAGGATGACGTGAGCACTGGTTGCTGCCTATTCGTCCATATATGGAGATCCTCCCACACATATCATAAATGGTCTTATTCATTATTATAATTTTTATCACTCTTTCTAATTACTAGCGGTGGATCCAATACTCCCTGAGAACTCTTCCCATCATCTTGTAGACTTTCATAATCATACTCGCATTCTCTTTTTTACTTACATCTTTAGTTTACTTATTGTTCCCTTATTTGAAAACCCAAAAATATATTTTACACAAAACTCTCATTTTACCTTGTTACTTAGAACATTATTTAGCATTACTATTTTAGTATTTACTTTAAGAGTTATTAGACTTTAGACTCCTACTCCCTGTGGGGTCGATATCTTTATTTTGAACCTAGCTACAAACCATCTGTGCACTTGCAGTCACCAAGCTATTTTCTGGCGCCGTTGCCGGGGAGTTAAGCGTTGTAGGTCTTTCAGATTTTGTTTATTTATTTTAGTTTTGCTGGATTTTGTTTTAAGCTTTATTTATTTGCTGCATTTGTCTTTTTTTTTCTTTTGTTTACAAAGCAAAAACCCATAAAAATATTTGTTACTAATCATGTCATCCGAGATGACTACCTTTTAACAAGAAAAGCCTAGTCTTTTGCAGGATCAAAAAGCTGAAGAGAAGGCAACATCATATGAAGAACGTCCACCGAAACTGCCTGAACATATTGCTAATGAAGAGGTGACGCTTGACGTTTCACCCTCTCAACTAGTGGAAGGTAAACCAAAAGGTAAGACTATCTCTGAGCTACTCGCTAATTACCTTAGCAATAATGAAAAGGAGAGATCTGATCAAACAATTGAATCAGCTACTTCTGAAAATAAAATTCCACATAAAAATAGTATTCTTGTTAATGATATCTCATTCTCTAGTAATGATTTCTATAAGTCCCAAACTTATTATGATTGTTCTAAAGAGGGTTCGTGCCTATACAGTGATTTTGGAGACTTTGGAGAGGAACTAAAAAATGATTTTTTCTATGAATATTGTGATGCTATTAACATGGTACAGGAATCATCATTGGAAGAGGAGGATGAGTATTTTTAAGAACAAATGAGCAATATGATGGTAAGATAAATGTATTCCCAAATAGTGGAATATGCTCAAAAGTTAATTTCTTCGGATACGATAGATGATCCAATAATATGTCCTCAATGACTGAAACTTGGGCACTACTTTGGTTTTCAATGCTCTGATACCTTTAATCAATCTTTAGTGTCTTATAAAAATGGTGATACCACTAGTGAAGTATTAGAGTATGTTATCTTTGAAGGTGCCCATGAGCTAATAATACATGTCATATCACGTATTAATAGTGAAGATAGTATTCTCATAAAAATGGCTTATAAAACCTGCTGGTATTGTCACGACTATTTTAGTGAGAATGCACTTATTATGAGGAGTAATGCATGGAGTAGAGCCGTAGTTCCCTATGTTAATCATTTGTAGGAAATCCCATCGGATAAGTATGAATTTCCTTCCCAAGATGAGGATGAACACCAAGAAGAACTGCTAATCCTTGAGGATATGCAACTACTGGACATGTGGGAGCAGGTGGATTGCTGTTCTGGTAATTGGTCAAGTTTATTTGAAGGGATAAGGAAATATAATGGTAAGCCTGACAAGCTTTATGATTATGAATGCATTCCTCTCTTTAAAGAATTTTTATCAACCAATACTCACATAAACGGTAATAAGTTTGTTTATGATGCCAAAAAGGTGAGGTTGAAGACAAACATCATTCTACTTATAATAAGTTTGTTTATGATGCCTTAGTCTCTAGTAATGATTCTTATTGTGTTGAAACTGAAGATAATTTATCCGAAGGCTTTATGCCTAGATACTCATTTGGAGAACACTAATAATGATAAACTGGAGATAAATCCTTGTAGTATTAATGAGAAGGTTTTGGGAGAGCAGATCTTTGATGAAATATTTGTTGATGATGATTCTTTTTGTGAGTGAATTGGTAACTCAAGAACTGATGAACTTGTTAGCAAGCGTGATGAACTAGAGAATAGAGACACTTTTGAATTTTTCCCCACTACTAAAGATGAGTATTATAAAGTGTTCCCTCGTGATAGTGTTGCCCAAGAAGAGTATTATGAATTATATCTCGATGATGCTATTAAAGGTAAAATGTTTGAATTTACATGTAAATATCTAATCCTTTTGTTGAAGATATCTAGGGAGGTATGCTCACCACACATGGCGCATCAATCATCACTTGTGAGCAATAACACATTTATCTACATGAATCTGATGCACCGCAAGCGGGTGAGACTTCAACCAGGCTATAATAGTAATTTCTCCAAAGCTCTTTTGCAGGTAAGAATAAATAATTATCTAGGTCCTACCTATTGAAATAATAATGGAGAAAAGCCTGGCTACTTGGTTATAAGAGAGCGCTTCTCGGGAGGCAACCCGAAAGTCATTAGATGTCTTTCTTAGTTTTGTGTCTTGAGTCTTGATGCATTCATGTTGCGTTGGAATTTTTATTCTTTGCATGATTTCCTATTAGAGTTATATTGTGGTAGTTTTCAAAAGGTAGAATTTATTGTTACTATGTGTTGCATAACTCGGTGTCACATCCCAAAAAATTTCAAATTTTGAAATGTAAAAAATAAATAAACAAAATAAATAATTGTTGAAATTTAGGGTGAAAAGAAACTTTTGTTTCTAAATGGAAACTTAAAAACCCATCTTGAACAAACTTTGAATAAAGTTTGAATCCAACTAAATTCAAATCAAGTGAAATGCATTCTTCATAAATGCATCTTGAAATTTAAACACTTGGAAAATAAACCAAAACTCTAAAACCCTAATGGAAGAAAAGCATTTCCAAGATCTCTCTAAGACAATAGGTTTGATACATATAATTTTTTTAGCATCAAGCATTTATGAATGATCAAGAATGACAAATAGAAATATTATAAAACCATAGAAATTAGTTTCACTTAATTTGGAGCCATAGATAAAATCTTATGAATTTAATAAGATAAGGAAATTGAATTCCCAAAACTATTAAAGCTGCTATCTAAAATCCATACCAAATGGTGAATAAATAATCCTAAATAGATATAAAAGGATAAACAAATATTAAATAAGATTTTACAAATTGGAATCAATCCAGTTTGGATCTTCAAATAAAAAGATATGGATTTTATAAGATAAAGAAAGAAATAATAAATAAGTAGTATTTAAAAGCCAAATTAAAACTTGGCCAAGCAAATAAAATAAAATATTTTTGTTTAGTAAAAAGAGTAAAGGATTATTTGAATAAAATCATAAGGATTTATTAATATCCATTTTTATTAAGTAAAGACATTTCCCAATTTAAATGAACATTAAAACTTATTAAAGTATTATAAATTATAATTCAAAGTGAATTATTTAACACCCTTTTAAATTAATGAAACCTACTGAAAAGGTTTAGTGAAATTTAATTTCAAATAAGGGTTTAAAAAAATAATTAAAACTTATTTAATAAAGGAAAGTGCCTATTTAAAATAAAATATAAAACCATAAGAAGAATAAAGGAATTATTCCTAAAATAGTATTTAAAATACATGTTTAAACAGTATAGAAACTACTGAAAGGTTTTGAAAAGATTTGATAAATAAATCTGAATCAAATAAGAGTTTGGATTTGAAAACAGAAAATCAAAATAGAAAAAGAAAAAGAAATAGAACAAAAACAAATGAAACAACCCAACCCAACCAGACCAGGCCCAGCAAGCCCAGTCCAGCCCAGCACCAGCCCACTCCCTCTCTCTCCGCGAGAAAACATTTTGCACCAGTGAACCTACCCACGCAATCGATGATGATCGAATCCCACCTCTCCTCTCTCTCACTCGCTGACGCCGGGCCCCACAGCCAGGTCATCGTCGTCTTCACCCCGTGATGAACTCGCCTACCCTCTGACTGTTTCTTCCGCATTTTAATTCAAATCAATATGAGTTATTTGGCAAATTAATCTCCCCCGTGATCACGCCCTACTAAACACATCCCTCCCCTCTCCATTTCCCCCCAGACGCCACACCTCGAGAGCCCCGAGGCTGCCCCCAATTCCGCTCAGACCACCGTTGCCTCCGACGAGCATCTGCGGCGATTCCGGCCAGCCCACGCCCCCCCCTTTCTCCCTGGAGCATACAAGCCTACTCCCTAGCCTCTGGCGCATCTCCCAGTGTCTCCCGTTCAGCCGCACGTGCCCTGTATCGTCGACTTCGTCTTTGTTTGACCATCGCCGACGTCTGCTCCTTCTCCGGCGAAGCCCCCTGGTAACAACCGGCCGCGCCTCCCCTTCTCATTGATGCTACTGTACTCCCCACTCTCCCGCACATCTAACGACATCGTTTGCTTGCCGTGGCATGATCCGCAGCCTCGCCCCCAACGATGTCTGAGCGCACCCGACAGCGACATCAACTCCGGCGAGGAATTACGATCGTCCTCGAGCGCCCCTTCGACAACCGAAACAACGTTGAGCATCCTCGTGCCGCGGCGAATCTGGTGAGCCTCTTCCCACCATCTCCTGCTTCGTGCATCACCGGCGACACCACTGACAGATCGCTCCGCTGCTATCCACCGTCGCTCGCGCCGCTAGTTCCTGACCAGTTGCTCTCGACCGTTAGATATTAATCCAGTGGATAGGATAAAACCACTTAACTGAAGCGGTATGCTAGATCAGAGCCGCTCGATCTGTTTAAAATATAATGCTCCACACTACGCGATCTGCACAAACCGTTTTCGTCCAACCAGAACATGACGGGTGGGCAGACTCTAGTTTTAAAACAGAATTTGTTCTATTAGATGTTCAAATTTGTAAATTGGATAACTTTAAATCTACACGTCCAAATTTTACAAATTTTATATCAATGGAATCAGAAGAACAAGTACTTTCCAACTATGCACTTTGTTTAATAAATTTGTTCTGTTAAATGGGTTGTTTTTACAGAAACTTGTGTAGGCATAATTTGGATATAAAATTCATTCTAGAAATATTTTTATGGTAAAATCTTTGGCAAATGGATTGTTTTGAACCTACTGACCATATAAAGCAACTTTTGGATTAAAAAACATATTTGGTGAAGCCAAAGAATAAATCTTTGAATTGGAACATTTCTAGTCAAATAAAAATATTGTTTATGTGTTAAAAACGCTCTTTGAGTAAAACCTTTGGAAAATGATTTGATTTAAACTCCCTGACCCTAAACACCAAGTTTTGAGATTTAAAAATATATTTGATGAACCCTATAAAATTATTACTTTGCTAAAAGGCATTTCCAACAACATAAAATATTGTTTTGGTATAAAAATGGTTTATAGGTGAAACCTTTTGCAAATGGTTTTAATATTAAACACTTGACCATAAAACACCAACATTTGTGTTTAAAATTTATTTGTCAAACACTAGAAAATATTACTTTGGTTTGAACCATTTCTAGCAAAACCAAAATGATTGAAAATAGCCATTTTTCACTAACTTGGTATCAAATGGTTTTACCACTTTTATAAATGACCAATGGGTGTTTTGAAATGTTTATAACCTACTAGAAACCACTTTTCCAAATAAAACAATCTTTGGCATGCTTGCATGCATGGCTTTGTTTTTATTATTCTATGTGTTGATTGCTTGAATGGTTGATTGAATTTGTGCCTTGCTTGATTGAATTTTAGTGACATTTGAAGAGTGTGACTATTGCAAGATCAAGGAGTGAACTTATAATATCTACCAAAAAGGAAAGTGATGCTTCATACGTTGTCCCATTATTTGCACTATGCATTAGTGATATTTCTAAGTAGGACTTGCATGGAATTTTGCTAAGTATAAACTATACCATGGGAAATCCTAGTAGATGAAACCTTAGTAGAATTTTCCTAAGTTAAGATTCCTACTACTATCATGCTTAGTCTAGCTAGTAGAAAACAAGGGTGAATTATATTCATGCTATGGAATATTTCTAAGTCAAGGACCTGTGTTTTGTTTAATAAAACAACTAAGTGAATGAATCACCTGGGTGGAAAGGGACTTGCTTGGTGGTTTTGGTTGAGTGGTTACACAAGGCCCATTTATATGGTTTACCTTGTGTATCTCACTTGTGGATTGCCACCCAGGAACAAAGAGATTTGAGATGTCAAATGTTGAGAAGCTTCAAGTGCAGCCACTTGGCATTATGGGCTCTGCCTGGATCATATAGGTTGCAATAACTTAGCCAAATGGACAGTTCGTGGTAGGGGATTGATAGGTTGGAGCGCGTCCATTTTGGTCTAAGGGAAGGATTCTGAAAGATCTTGTCTTGGTGAAACCAAGTATTGTGGGGAAAGTGCACCACCTCTGAAGAGTGTAAAATCTAAGTACTTAGCCATGTCCCTGGTATTGGACAATTTGAGCATCAAGACATGGAAGCTATCAAGAATCTCCTCATCCCAATTTTCTAAGTTAAAACTTGTGGTTGAACAAGGGTGAAGGTTCACCAATTTCTATTGGTGGTTCCTTGGGTGTTTTTGCCAAACAAAAACTTAGTGTTTTTCAAACGATAAGGAAAATCTATTTTGAGCAAAGCAAGCCTAAGCTCCACTTAGCCAAATGCATATATATGATAGACTCCACTATACTACCATAGTATCACTTTCCAATACAATTCAAATGTATTGATCCTTGTGGCTGTAACTTATTATGTTGCAAGTTTGTTGATGTTAGTGAAGTGTGTTGATTAGGATTTCAAGTCTACAACCAACATGATTGCCTGTGGCACTTTGAACATGAAGGAATCCAAGCTATATTTATTTCTGCTGCATTGTAATAAGATAGCCAAATGAGCTATGTAAGATGTAATGAATTATTTTATTCCTGGTTATAAAGATGTATTATGACCTTTGTTTCTTGATATTACATCTTAACTGTGGATGCTAGCTATTGATCCAGGGACTAGCATTGTAAACACAGGGATCTCTACCTTATTAAAGGTTGGGACCTCTACACTTGGTTGTACTTCAATCCCGTTTTATACATGTTAATGTTGGTTGAAAATTTAAGGTGTCATTTTTCTATCAAAACATGGTGTTTCATTAAGTTTCAGGGTAATAAAGAATTATCAAAGAAATAGGTGAAGTTTGGAAATTCCAGAAGGTTTAACGACCAACTATATGGAGGGAATAAATATTCCGGCCATATAGTTGCGGTCGTATAGATATTGATGCCTTTGTCGAATTTCTTTTTCTGTTTACTGCATGTTTAACTACCAACTATACGACGGGAATAAAAATCTCGGTCATATAGTTTGCGCCACCGGAAAGAAACTCTATCGGAAAAACTATACGGTGGGCACCGTATAGTTCCACCCGTATAGTTCCACCCGTATAGTTTCTACGAACACAATTCCAAGGTCTGGGTAAGGAGCTTCTACCATGTTCTAGAGAAGCCGAGCATATGTAAGAAATAAAGTTCTACCTCAAAAACTTCCTAGACTGTAATTCTCTATAGAAGTTTATGTTTTCTTTTTACTTTCTTTTTGTCGGTTGGGTGAACAAACTTTGTTCGTACACCAAACAGATTATTTTTTATTTTGTGTGTTATTTTCATAGGGATCTGAACCTTGTGTGACGACGTGTACGGTGGTGCCGACCATGCAAACACTCGCATGAGCCAATTGGTTGCTTCAAATCAACATTCTTACGTATTCATGGTTCTCAAGGAAAGTAGCCACCAGGCTATATCAAGAAATATACGTTAATGCAAAGGTTCTTTGTCCATCAAAAGAGAGGTTAGTTGTACCTCAATGGTAAAGTGTCTCACCCTTGTTTTCAACTAAGCTTGGGGAGGTAACAACTTATCACACTCTCTTTTGGAAACTTCATTTTATCTTTTTTTGGTGATATACTCAAGTTTGGTTCTTGCAAAGTTTTAAGCTTGGGGAGGTCACTTTTGCAGGTGTAGAGTCTTGTGCAATGTTCATATTCAATGAAGGTTTAATGCAATCATGTATCCCCCGGTTTTTGAATGCTAGGTTAAGTGAGTCTAGTTTTGTATTTAAATGGGGATACACTTTCTCACTATAGGCACCATAGGAGTTGACTTAGAGCTTGTATGCATCTTGCCAAATTGTTTATCAAGCTTGTGACAATTTTTTGATCCTCTAGAAAACATTGCCACAATCTCTAAACTTGGAAAGAGTGAATACTTGATCAAGATATTTTGAAATTTGTTGGTTGTCACCTAATAGTTTTGTCTTTAATGAATAAATTATGCTTGACCCCATAGTGTAAAAACAATAGACTTGATATTTTGATTACGGAAGGAGTTGTTAATTGGAAATGATATTTCAAAGTTTTGAGCTATATGCTAAATAAGGTTTTGTTTAATTGTCTTAAGAGTTTAGCCTTAAAGATACTCAACACCATAGATGTGATGTTTTACTTGATAGTACTCTCTGAAAGGATTTATTTGAAGAAACTAATGTTTAGCGGTAATTGAGATGTATGCCAAATCTTGACCTATTGATTAAAGTATGATATTTATTTATACGTGTCTACACCACTATCGCACTCCATGGAGGGCCAACGACTCCGCTAGCCTATAAATTATCTACCAAGAGAGAAATCTCAGATTTTGGCTATGAGTTGATTAAACATCTATAACAGCAATGTTATGGTGGGTAAGAGTTTTGGTTTTCTCATGGGCCTGCGTTCAAAGCAAGAGAGGGAATAATCCTCTGACCGTTATGAGAAATCATTATACCAAAAAGGTAAGCCCTGGTAATGGTTACGCGTATCCATTCTTAGCCTGCACAGTCTGATTAAACACACTAAGTTTTGGCATGATCTCATTACTGATGAACTGAAGTTTTAGAAAGACAAAGAATAGAAAATGAGTGTTTGATCGACATGCTTCATTTATGTGGATGACCAAATGAGACACTCTAATGCTATGCTTCTTTTGACATGTTGTCACATTTCCTTTTGGCATAAATCTCGTTACTAAGAGGTAAACTTTCTGTAAGCTCAATAACTGATGTTTGCACTTGAGAGCTTTAACTAGATGACATGATTTGGTAGAAACGATAAACGTTATTCATATTTATGCTTGACATCTATTTGTTACTATGTTTTTTCTCATAAAAATAATGATATGAAAAGTTATACAAAAGGTGCAATAAGAGGATCACAAGTTTGTTTGCAAGTTAGATTCACTATTTACATGGAGCATATAAGTTTTGATGAATATTTAGTGGTCTTTATAACTGAGCTAGCGTTGCCTTGTATGAATACATGTTTTCTCTTTTGGAGCTTGTAGAATAAATAAGGATGCAAGGCATTGATTTCCAATGGTAAGTTGTTTCACAATCATTAACTTATTATCGACCCTTCCTGCTCGAGAAGGAGCAAGGTATAGCTTGGGGAAGTTGATGGCTATGAAATACCACCTATTTTAGCCATATAAAATTTTCCATTTATCTCGCATATCATGTTTCTTCTAGCTGCATGACTTCTAGTTCTCATTCACTTTCATATGAGCTTTCACCTTTAGTAGTTTAGGTAGAATTTTATCACTTTTCTTGTATATGACATGTGTGTAGGTGTTGGTGAAGATTATGGATAAAAAGGAACAAAGAGAGAATAGTATGGAGGAGCTGTAGGGACCAGACTTAGCCATTTGGGGTGTTGGAAAAAGTGAAATTTTCCAACTTCTCAAAATAAATATCCAAGATCACTAGATTGTATCCCTCTTCGATATGAATACAACAAGCCCAAGAACACCAAATCGGAGTTTGTATGAAGAAGCGGAAGCTAAGACACTGTGGAACATGAAGGTTTGACGAGCAACTATACGACGGGAAGCACATTTCCGGCCGTATAGTTGCAAAAAGGTCGGAAACGACTTGTTTATGACCATGGGATGCTCCAGAACCTTCCCCAAGCCATATGACGGTATTAGGGGTGACCTAGGGCACTTCTAAGGCCCATATAAAGGTGGAGGAGACAAGAGAGAACCACCAATCAATATTTTCCACCATGGCGGAGCTCTGCCGTCGTGCCACTGCCATAGCCGCCTCCAATCAGATCTACATCATCACCATCACACAAGAGGAGAAGGGACTAGAATCTTGAAGGACTCCACATCAATCTACATTGTCATCTTCATGAATAACGTCTCCATCACCAATCCCCTTTGGTTAGTTGTTGTAATTCTAGATTCAATCTTGCATTTCCACTTATCCTCAATTGTATCATCATACTTCATCCATATTCTATCCATGATGTTGATTGCCTTCATGTGTGAGTAGTTTATTTTGTTCTTGGGGAGATGGAGAAACCTAGTATGTGATTGAGCTAAGATAAATATTATTATGTGATATTGTTCATTGTGTGTCTGTGTTAGATTTCCTTCACCTTGATGTTGGGTGAAGCGCACCACTCAATATTTGCCTCACTAAGGACTAGATGGAGGAAACTACTTGTTGGTAGACGGAGGGGTGACAACACTTACAGTGACTACAAAGCTGTTAACACTCCCTTACGTATCAACTTAGGAACCGAGGAGAACTCACTAAACATTGTCCATGCCATGGGAGAAATACCTTAATAGCGGAGTAACATGATGGTTCTCGGTTATTGTCTGTTGTGGTTATGAGGATGATGTAAGCAGTGGTTGCTGCTTATTCGTCCATATATGGAGCTCCTCCCGCACATATCATAAATGGTCTTATTCATTATAATAATTTGATCACTCTTCCTAATTACTAGCGGTGGATCCACCACCTGAGAAATCTTCCATCATCTTGCAGACTTTTGTAATCATACTCGCATGCTCTTGTTTACTTACAGCTTTAGTTTACTTATTGTTCCCTTATTTGAAAACCCAAGAATATCTTTTACACAAAACTCTCATTTTATCTTGTTACTTAAAACGTTATTTATCATTACTATTTCAGTATTTAGTTCAAGAGTTATTAGACTTCAGAATCCGACTCCTTGTGGGATCGATATCTTTGTTTTGAAACTACCTACAAACGACCCGTGCACTTGCAGTCATTAGTCACTGGCTAGAAGAGCTCCGCGCATGCAGAGTCCCTAGGGTGCTGTCTTCAGGAATCGCCTCATTAGGAGCTATTCACACGAGCCTCATCTTGCGAGGGCGTCACCTGGGGCATTGAACCCCTCTATAGGCACAATCGAAGGTCATGAGGTCCGTCCCCTGGAAAGAAAGGGATGGGCAACTACTGCCAGCTTCATGGAGCAGGCGCCGCACCATGAAAGCAACATAACTCCAGCATCATAACAAGAACAAGCAAAAGTATAAATGACAAGCACAAATACCCTCTTATAGACACCCATACAATCTTCCTTACAACCTCACCACGCAATAGAAAGTCAAGGACATAACAACTCCTATTCTAGCAAAAGGCTCGTGGCCCCACTGACGTCATGACAGCCATAGCAGGGACTCCTCCCCAACCATCTCATAGGCGCAGGGGGTAGTCGACGCGGCACCACATTGGGTCATACACCAGCACCAGGAAGTCCCTCATGACATCGTACTTGAGCCTCAGTACGGAGCCACGCCCGATCTCATGGTCACGAATGAAGCTCTTGCAACAGGAGGTAAAGTACATCTCCTCCAATGAGGGGGTTTCAACCCCTACGGACCACTCTCCGTGTCAGGAATATGACCCTGGGTACCCCAGAGTTGAGGTATAAAGAGACTCAATAAAGGAATAAACAATTTAATAGTGTTCGAGATATGCCCAAGAGGCAATAATAAATATGTTTATTATTATATCTTTGTGTTTATGATGAATGTTTGCATAACATGCTATAATTGTATTGACCAGAAATATTAATACTTGTGTGTTTTGTAAACATAAAAGAACCCCGAGTAAGCCTCTTGCTAAACTAGCTTGTTGATTAATAGATAATCATGGTTTCCCGATCATG
Source organism: Avena insularis (assembly GCA_023614405.1). Taxonomy (NCBI): domain Eukaryota; kingdom Viridiplantae; phylum Streptophyta; class Magnoliopsida; order Poales; family Poaceae; genus Avena; species Avena insularis. The sequence continues at coordinate 250,242,773 of CM042689.1, read as the reverse complement.
GACATTGGATGTTATTAATAACAAGATCATGTCATTAGGAGAACGATGTGATGGACACACTCCTATAGTTAGCATAGCATAAGATCAAGTCATTTAGAGTTCGTCTGATACAAGCTTTCAAATACATAGTAACCTAATCCTTCGACCATGAGATCATGTTAATCACCATCACCGGATGGATGCTTTGATAACATTAAACACCACTTCCGTAACTGGGTTGTTATAAAGGTGGCATTAGGTATTCTGAAAGTATGTGTTCAAGCACAAGGATCAAGAGTGGGATTTGTCCATCCATATGACAGTTAGATATACTCTGGTCCCTCTCGGTGGAATGACATCCAATTGGATTGCAAGCATGTGATTAGGTCTCAAGGGATGTCATATCACGGAACGAGTAAAGAGTACTTATAGGTAACGAGGTTGAACTAGGTATAGAGATACCGATGATCAAACCTCTAATAAGAAAAGTATCGCGTGACAAAGGGAATCAGTGTCGTATGTAAATGGTTCATTCGATCACGAAGTCATCGTAGAAACATGTGGGAGCCATATGGTTTCAAGATCCCTCTATTTGTTATTTATCGGAGAGGTGTCTCAATCATGTCTACATAGTTCACGAACCGTAGGGAGACACACTTAAGGATTCGATGTTGTTTAAGTAGATATGGAATGTGATTTGGAGACCAAATGTTGTTTGGAGTCTTAGATTGGATCCAGGACATCACGAAGAGATCCAGAATGGTCCGGAGAATAATATTCATATAATGAAAGTCAATTTCTAGGGTTCAGAAATGTTTTTGGTGTTTTGACAGGAAGCTTCTAGAATGTTCTAGAAGGTCCACCACCCCGGGAGGGGGCACATGGGATACGTCATGCCCAAAGGGGAGAGACGCATCATGCCAAAGGGAAACTCGGCCAAGGACTAGGAGGAAAGGGTCAAACCCTAGTTTGAAAAGTCAAATCCTAGTTTGGGAAGGAAAGGGAAAACTTGGAGGGTAAGTTTCCACCTCTCCTCTTCCTAGCCGAGTTGGTGAGGGACTCTCCCCTTGCTAGCCGAGTTGGCAGAAACTTAGCTAGGGCAGGGAGGCCCTTGGCCACCAGCCCCCCTCCCATATAAGGAGGGGTGGGGCACCCCGCCTTGGCACCTCAAGCCCTGGTGCCGAAACTCTAGCCACTGCATCCCTCTCTCTCATCCACCGTCCTACTCCGGCTTAGGAAAAGCCCTGTAGAAATCTCTCCTCCTCCATCACCACCACCACAACCTTGTGCTATTGGGATTCCGAGGAGATCTACAACCTGCGCTGCCCTGCTGGAACAAGGGAGAGGACGGTCTTCATCGACTACCATATGTGTGACCAACTGCGGAAGCGCTGTCGGAAGGATCATCTACGTGATCTTAAAATCGAAAAGTGATTGACTACATCAACCACGCGATCTGAATGTCATTAAATTCTTTGGATCTATGAGAGTTAGTTCTCTACAATATCGTTGCACCGATCTCGTAGATTAGATATTTGTTTTGTGTGTTCATGCGATAGAATTTTTTTGTTTTCCATGCTACAAACCCTACAGTGGTATCAGAGCCAACTCTATGCGTAGATCTGTTGCACGAGTAGAACAAAATGGTTTTGTGGGTGTTGATGCTTTTGTTTTCGTTTGCTTTTTGTGTACGTTGCATCTTGCGGGATGGTGGGATGAAGCGGCCCGGGCTAGCCTAACATGTCATCGTACATGCGACTTGCTCCACTCTAAACATGCAACTTGCATTGCACAAGTGGCTTTGTGGGTGCATATCTCTCCCACCATAGTGAAGATTAAATTTACAATGGGAACTTGACAATACTTGTATCAACATTGTGGTTCATGTTCGTAGGTAAGAACTGTTGGAGATATGCCCTAGAGGCAATAATAAATGTAGTTATTATTATATCTTTGTGTTTATGATAAATGTTTACATTCATGCTATAATAGTATTAACAAGGAAACATTAATACTTGTGTGATTTGTAAACTTAATTTGAAGTCCCTAGTAAAGCCTCTATATAATACTAGCTTGTTGGTTAATAGATGATTGTGGTTTCCCTATCATGAACATTGAGATGTTATTAACAACAAGATCATATTGTTAGGAGAATGATATGATGGACATACTCCTATAGATAAGCGTAGCATAAAGATCAAGTCATTTTAATAGTTCAATTGCTATATGCTTTCTGATACATAGTAATCTAATTCCTTCGACCATGAGATCATGCATATCACCTTTACCGGATGGATGCTTTGATGACATCAAACACCACACCGTAACTGGGTGGCTATAAAGGTGGCATTGAGTGTTCAGAAAGTATTGGTTGAAACACATGGATCAAGAGTGGGATTTGTCCATCCATATGACGGATAGATATACTCTGGGCCCTCTCGGTGAAATGTCATCCAATTAGCTTGCAAGCATGTGACTGGCTCACAAGGTATCACATATCACGGGAACAAGAAAAGAGTACTTATCGGTAACGAGGTTGAACTAGGTATGCAGAGATACCGACGATCATAACCTCGGATAAGTAAACTATCGTGAGACAAAGGGAAATTGATATCGTATGTAAGTGGTTCATTCGATCGCAAAGTAATCGTTGAAATATGTGGGAGCCATATGAATTTCCAGATTCCTCTATTGGTTATTGTTCGGAGAAGTGTCTCGATCATGTCCGCATAATTCACGAACCGTAGGGAGACACACTTAAGGATTCGACGTTGTTTGAGTAGTTATGGAATGATGAGAAAGAGACCGAATGTTGTTCGGAGTCTCGAATGGGATTCGAGATATCACGAGGAGATCCGGAATGGTCCGGAGAATAAGATTCATATAAGGAAAGTCCCGTTTCGGAGTTGGAGAATGGTTCCGGTGTTTTCATCGGGAATGTTCTAGAAGGTTCCGGAATGTCCGGCACTCCGGGGGGGGAGGGTGCATGAATGTGTTATATCAAGTTGATATGATTGCATCATGTACTCGGTGTCATCGCTGATAAAAATAGAGGGTTTATTCAAATCCTAGTTTGAAAAGTCAAAACGGCAGTTTTTGGAAAGAAGAGGAGGAGTGGGAAACCGAGTTGGGGAGGAGTTCCCTCCTCCAACCGGCGGCGCACCACCCAAGCCGAGTTGGGGAGGGACTCCTCTCCCTCCCCTTGACCGGCCGGCCCCTCCACCTATATAAGGAGGGGCAGGGCTCCCTCCTAGAGACACAAGATCCTCTCCTCCAAACCCTAGCCCCAAGCCGCCGCCGCCTCCATAGCCGCCGCCGGCCCTAGGGCAGACCCTAGCCGCTGTCTAGCTAATCCCTAGCTGCCGGCTTGCCTCCTCCTTGGTGTGTCTAAACCCTAGAGCACCGAGGGACTCTCTCATACTCCACCATACTCGCTCCGGCTTAAGGCGAAGCCCTGCGAGATCTCCCCTCTACTTCCGGTACCACACACTGCCAGGAATCGCGAGGAGAGTGCTACAACCTCCGCTGCCTGCTGGAACAAGGGAGGGAAGGTCTTCGCCGAAAATCTAACGTGTGACCGATCATGGAGCGCTGCCGGAACGCAGCGCCGGAAGGATCGTCTACGCGATCTTGAGATCGGGAAGAGTACGACTACATCACCCACGAGAATCCGCTCTCGTTAAACACTTTGGAATCTTCGAGGGTGAGTTATTCCATCGACTCGTTGCTACAATCTAGTAGATAGATCTTGGCTTGTTTGTTTGTATGCGGTAGAAAATTTTTGTTTTCCATGCTACGAAACCCTACAGTGGTATCAGAGCCGTGTCTATATGTAGATCTGTTGCACGAGTAGAACACAATGGTCATTGTGGGCGTTGATGCTTTTATTGTCGATTTCTTCTTGTGTACTTTGCATCTTGCGGTATGTTGGGATGAAGCTGCCCGGGCTAACCTTACATGACATCATTCATGAGACTTGCTCCACGCTTGACATGCAACTTGTATTGCATAAGTGGCTTTGCGGGTGCCTGTTTCTCCTAGCATAGTTAAGATCCAATTTACAAAGGGTGATTAACAATACTAGTATCAATGTTGTGGTTCTTGTTCGTAAGTTAGAACGACACTTATTGAAAGCCCCAAACCACGTAAAATATGCAAAGAAAGTAGAGGCGTCTAACTTTGTTTTGCAGGGGTGTGCTGTGATGTGATATGGCCATGATTGTGATTATATTTGATGTATGCAATGTTCCTTATTGTAAGTTGGCAACCGGCAGGAGCCATATGGTTGTCTTTAATTTCTGTTACGACCCGCGTGTCTATTCAAAGTAGTTGTAATAGTTGAAGCCGGTGGACGACAACCATGGATAAGCGTCATTGACCTTGATGCAATGCTGGTGATGATGGAGATCACGTTCGTGCTAGAAGATGGAGATCGGAAGCACAAAGAAGAAAGGCCATATCATATCACATATTATGAATTGCATGTGATGTTAATCCTTTATGCATCTTGTATTTCTTAGTAGACAACGGTAGCATTATAAGATGATCCCTCATGCACATGAATTTCAAGTCATAAAGTGTTCACCCTTAGTTAGCACCGTTGCTAAAACTTGTTGTTTCGAAGCACCACGTGATGATCGGGTGTGTTAGATTCCGCAAGTGTATACAACGTGAGCAAGCCAGATTTGCTCATGCGGAAACAAAGGTTTGATCTTGACGAGCCTAGCATGTACAAACATGGTCTTGGAACACGGATCACCGAAAGGTAAAGCATGAATCATATAGTAGATATGATGAACATGTCGATTGTTCGCCATTGAAACTATATCAACTCTCGTGATGATCGGTGTTGATGTGGTGGATTTGGTTGGTGTGATCACTAAAACAATGTGAGGGATATTGTTTTGAGTGAGTTCACCTAGATTAATTTTATTATTAATTTGAACTCAATTTGTCATAAACTTAGTCTAAACTATTGCAAATATGTTGTAGATCAATGGCAGCCTACCATCAATTTTAATGCTTCCTAGAGAAAGAAAAGTTGAAAACAATGGAAGCAACTTCATGGATTGGTTCCGCAATTTGAGGATTGTCCTCACAGGTAATTTGACCTATGTGCTGGATGCACCATTGGGTGACCCACTGCAATGATGCCGATGATGAAGTAAAGAATGTTTACCTCACTCGGAAGACTCAAGACTCCACGATTCAGTGTGCTATCTTGTATGGTTTAGAATCGAGCTTGTAAAAGGTTTGAGAATTCAGACCCATATGATATTGTCGAGGATCTCAAATTGATTTTTGAGACTCATGCGGCAATTCAAAGCTATGAGGCTTCTGAAAAGTTCTTTAACTGCAAGATGGAAGAGGGCAGCTCACAAGGAGCATGTGCTTAAGATGTCTGGGCACGCAAACAAACTTCAAAGCTTGGGTATTGTGATTCCTAATGCTTTGGGGATTTACCGTGTCCTCCAATCACTACCACCAAGTTACAAGAACTTTGTGATGAACTACAACATGCAAAACATGAACAAGACGTTGCCAGAACTCTTTGCCATGTTGAAGTCTGCAGAAGTGGAGATCAAGAAAGAGCACCAAGTGTTGTTGGTCAATAAGACCACCAAATTCAAGAAAGGCAAGTCTAAGCAGAAGGGACACTTCAAGAAGGGTGGTAAGAAAGTTGCCACGCCTACGAAGAAGACCAAGGCTGGACCTAAGCCTGATACTGAGTGCTTTTACTGCAAGGGAGAAGGTCACTAGAAGCGGAATTGCCCAAAGTACTTGGCGGATTTGAAGAACGGCAACATCAAGAAGAAAGGTATATCTGATATACATGTTATTAATGTGTATCTCACTAGTACTCGTAGTAGTGCCTGGGTATTTGATACTGGTTCGGTTGCTCATATTTGTAACTCGAAACAGGTGCTGCAGAATAAACGGAAGCTAGCGAAGAACGAGGTGACGATGCGCGTGGGAAACGGATCAAAGGTTAATGTGATCGCGGTCGGCACGCTACCCCTTCATCTACCATCGGGATTAGTTTTATACTTAAATAATTGTTATTTGGTGTCTGCGTTAAGCATGAACATTATATCGGGATCTTGTTTATTGCGAGACGGTTACTTGTTTAAGTCTAAGAATAATGGTTGTTCGATTTATATGAGTAATATGTTTTATGCACATGCACCTTTGATAGATGGTCTATTCTTGTTGAATCTCGATAGTGGAAATACACATATTAATAACATTGAGGCTAAACGTTTGAAATCGAGCGATAACTCGACGTATATGTGGCACTGTCGTCTTGGTCACATTGGAGTGAAGCGTATGAAGAAACTCCATTCCGATGGACTTCTTGAATCACTTGATTTCGAATCACTTGAAAGATGCGAAGCATGTCTGATGGGTAAAATGACTAAGACTCCATTTTCTGGTATGATGGAGCGAGTTACGGACTTATTGGAAATCATGCATACCGATGTATGTGGTCCAATGAGTGTAGCATCGCGTGGTGGTTATCGTTATGTTCTTACCTTCACGGATGACTTGAGTAGATATGGGTATATCTATTTCATGAAACATAAGTCCGAAACTTTCGAGAAGTTTAAGGAATTTCAAAGTGAGGTAGAGAATCAACGTAACAAGAAGATTAAATTTCTACGTTCTGATCGTGGAGGTGAATATCTAAGTTACGAGTTTGGCGAGCATTTGAAGAAATGCGGAATACTTTCACAATTGACACCGCCGAGAACACCACAACGTAATGGTGTGTCCGAACGTCTTAATCGAACTCTCTTAGATATGGTTCGTTCTATGATGTCACTTACAGATTTACCGCTATCATTTTGGGGTTATGCATTAGAAACAGCCGCATTCACTTTAAATAGGGCACCATCTAAATCCGTTGAAACGACACCGTATGAATTATGGTTTGGGAAGAAACCTAGATTGTCGTTCCTTAAAGTTTGGGGATGCGAAGCCTATGTAAAGAAGTTACAGCCGGACAAGCTTGAACCCAAAGCGGAAAAATGCGTCTTCATAGGATACCCGAAGGAAACTATTGGGTATACCTTCTATCATAGATCCGAAGGCAAAATCTTCGTTGCCAAGAATGGATCCTTTCTAGAGAAGGAATTTCTCTCGAAAGAAGTGACTGGAAGGAAAGTAGAACTTGACGAGGTTGTCGAACCTTCTCTCGAAATTGCGAGTAGCGCAACGCTGGAAGAAGTTCCTGTGGTGCCTGCACTAATTAGAGAGGAAGCTAATGATGATGATCATGAAACTTCGGTCGAAGTTGCTACAGAGCCTCGCAGGTCAACGAGAACTCGTACCACTCCAGATTGGTATGATCCCGTTATGAGTGTCATGTTGGTGGACAACACCGATGACCCTGAGACATATGAGGAAGCGATGATGAGCCCAGATTCCAATAAATGGCAAGAAGCCAAGAAAATCCGAGATTGGATCCATGTACGAAAACCAAGTGTGGACTTTGGTGGACTTACCAGATGGCCGGAAGGCTGTCGAGAACAAATGGATCTTCAAGAAGAAAACAGATGCTGATGATAATGTTACTGTCTATAAAGCTCGACTTGTCGCAAAAGGGTTTCGACAAATTCAAGGAGTTGACTACGATGAGACTTTCTCACCAGTAGCGAAGCTAAAATCTGTGAGGATTATGTTAGCAATCGCTGCATATTATGATTATGAGATATGGCAGATGGATGTGAAAACAGCATTCCTCAATGGATACATTGATGAAGAGTTGTATATGATGCAACCCAAAGGTTTTGTTGATCCTAAAGATGCTAACAAGGTATGCAAACTTCAACGGTCCATCTATGGATTGAAGCAAGCATCCCGAAGTTGGAATCAACGTTTTGATAAGGTGATCAAAAGTTTTGGTTTTATACAAACTTATGGAGAAGCTTGTATTTACAAGAAAGTGAGTGGGAGCTCTGTAGCATTCTTAATACTATATGTAGATGACATATTGTTGATTGGGAATGATGTAGACCTTCTTAATAGTGTCAAGGAATATTTGAATAATAGTTTTTCAACGAAAGATCTTGGCGAAGCAGCTTACATATTAGGCATAAAGATTTATAGAGATAGATCGAAACGCCAAATATCATTGTCACAAAGTACATATTTGGACAAAGTTCTAAAGAGGTTTGGAATGGAAGAGAGCAAGAAAGGGTTCTTGCCCATGTTGCCCAATACGACCTTGAGTAAAACTCAAAGTCCGACATCGGCAGAAGATAGAGAAAGGATGAGTAAGACTCCCTATGCCTCCGCCATAGGATCTCTAATGTATGCCATGCTATGTACTAGACCCGACATTGCATATGTTGTTAGTTTAACTAGCAGATATCAAAGTGATCCAAGAGTGGATCATTAGACAGCGGTTAAAAACATCCTTAAGTACTTGAGAAGAACTAAGGATATGGTTCTTTCTTATGGAGGTGATGAACAGCTCGTTGTTAATGGTTACACCGATGCTAGTTGGAACACCGATCCGGATGATTCTAAATCACAACTGGATACGTATTTATTTTGAATGGTGCAGCTTAGGGAGGAGTGCAAAGCAAAGCGTTGTGGCGAGATCTTCAACTGAATCAGAATACATGGCTGCTTCGGAGGCTTCACAAGAAGCGATATGGATGAAAGAGTTCATTATAGAGCTGGGTGTGGTTCCTAGTGCGCTGGACCCAATGTCTATCTACTGTGATAACATGGGGGCCATAGCCAATGCGCAAGAACCAAGGTCACACAAGAAGCTGAAGCACATCAAGCTACGTTTTCACGCTATTCGAGAACATATCCAAGATGGGGATATAAAGATTTGCAAAGTACACACAGATCTGAATGTGGCGGATCCGTTGACTAAACCTCTCCCGAGGGCCAAACATGACCAGCACCAAACTGCCATGGGTGTTCGGTATATTACCATGTAAACTAGATTAGACGACTCTAGTGCAAGTGGGAGACTGTTGGAGATATGCCCTAGAGGCAATAATAAATGTAGTTATTATTATATCTTTGTGTTTATGATAAATGTTTACATTCATGCTATAATAGTATTAACAAGGAAACATTAATACTTGTGTGATTTGTAAACTTAATTTGAAGTCCCTAGTAAGCCTCTATATAATACTAGCTTGTTGGTTAATAGATGATTGTGGTTTCCCTATCATGAACATTGAGATGTTATTAACAACAAGATCATATTGTTAGGAGAATGATATGATGGACATACTCCTATAGATAAGCGTAGCATAAAGATCAAGTCATTTTAATAGTTCAATTGCTATATGCTTTCTGATACATAGTAATCTAATTCCTTCGACCATGAGATCATGCATATCACCTTTACCGGATGGATGCTTTGATGACATCAAACACCACACCGTAACTGGGTGGCTATAAAGGTGGCATTGAGTGTTCGGAAAGTATTGGTTGAAACACATGGATCAAGAGTGGGATTTGTCCATCCATATGACGGATAGATATACTCTAGGCCCTCTCGGTGAAATGTCATCCAATTAGCTTGCAAGCATGTGACTGGCTCACAAGGGATCACATATCACGGGAACGAGAAAAGAGTACTTATCGGTAACGAGCTTGAACTAGGTATGCAGAGATATCGATGATCATAACCTGGGATAAGTAAACTATCGTGAGACAAAGGGAAATTGATATCGTATGTAAGTGGTTCATTCGATCGCAAAGTAATCGTTGAAATATGTGGGAGCCATATGAATTTCCAGATTCCTCTATTGGTTATTGTTCGGAGAAGTGTCTCGATCATGTCCGCATAATTCACGAACCGTAGGGAGACACACTTAAGGATTCGACGTTGTTTGAGTAGTTATGGAATGATGAGAAAGAGACCGAATGTTGTTCGGAGTCTCGAATGGGATTCGGGATATCACGAGGAGATCCGGAATGGTCCGGAGAATAAGATTCATATAAGGAAAGTCCCGTTTCGGAGTTGGAGAATGGTTCCGGTGTTTTCATCGGGAATGTTCTAGAAGGTTCCGGAATGTCCGGCACTCCGGGGGGGAAGGGTGCATGAATGTGTTATATCAAGTTGATATGATTGCATCATGTACTCGGTGTCATCGCTGATCAAAATAGAGGGTTTATTCAAATCCTAGTTTGAAAAGTCAAAACGGCAGTTTTTGGAAAGAGGAGGAGGAGTGGGAAACCGAGTTGGGGAGGAGTTCCCTCCTCCAACCGGCGGCGCACCACCCAAGCCGAGTTGGGGAGGGACTCCTCTCCCTCCCCTTGGCCGGCCGGCCCCTCCACCTATATAAGGAGGGGCAGGGCTCCCTCCTAGAGACACAAGATCCTCTCCTCCAAACCCTAGCCCCAAGCCGCCGCCGCCTCCATAGCCGCCGCCGGCCCTAGGGCAAACCCTAGCCGCTGTCTAGCTAATCCCTAGCCGCCGGCTTGCCTCCTCCTTGGTGTGTCTAAACCCTAGAACACCGAGGGACTCTCTCATACTCCACCATACTCGCTCCGGCTTAAGGCGAAGCCCTGCGAGATCTCCCCTCTACTTCCGGTACCACACCGTTGTGCTGCCGGAATCGCGAGGAGAGTGCTACAACCTCCGCTGCCTGCTGGAACAAGGGAGAGGAAGGTCTTCATCGAGTACCAAACGTGTGACCGACTGCGGGAGCGCTGCCGGAACGCAGCGCCGGAAGGATCGTCTACGCGATCTTGAGATCGGGAAGAGTACGACTACATCACCCACGAGAATCCGCTCTCGTTAAACACTTTGGAATCTTCGAGGGTGAGTTATTCCATCGACTCGTTGCTACAATCTAGTAGATAGATCTTGGCTTGTTTGTTTGTATGCGGTAGAAAAATTTTATTTTCCATGCTACGACACCCTACAAGAACGGTTCTTATTCGAAAGCCCCAAGCCACGTAAAACATGCAAAGAAAATTAGAGGCGTCTAACTTGTTTTTGCAGGGCATGTGATGTGATGTGATATGGCCATGATGTGATTGTGATTATATTTGATGTATGGACTGATCCTTATTGTAAGTTGGCAACTGGCAGGAGCCTTATGGTTGTATTTAAATTCGTTAAGACATGCGTGTATATTCATCAAGTAGTTGTAATAGTTGTTGTTGGTGGAGGACAACCATGAAGCGGATCCATTGACCTTGATGCCACGCCGGTGATGATGGAGATCATGTCCGTGCTTTTGTAGATGAAGATCAAATGCACAAGAAGAAAGGCCATATCATATCACATATGATGAATTGCATGTGATGTTAATCCTTTTATGCATCTTGTATTGTCTAGATCGCGACAGTAGCATTTTAATATGATCCCTCTCACAAAATATCAAGTAATAAAGTGTTTGTCCTTAGTAGGTACTGTTGTTAAGACTCGTCGTTTCGAAGCACCACGTGATGATCGGGTGTGATAGATTCTATGTGTGCATACAACGGGTGCAATCCATATTTGCACATGCGGATACTAAGGTTAACCTTGACGAGCCTAGCATGTACAGACATGGTCTCGGAACACGGAATACCAAAAGGTAAAGCACGAGTCATATGATTGATATGATGAACATGTTGATTGTTCACCTTTGAAACTACATCATATCTCATGATGATCGGACTTGGTGTAGTGGATTTGGTTTGTGTGATCACTAAAACAATGTGAGGGATGTTGTTTTGAGTGGGAGTTCACCTAGTTAATTTAAGAATTAAATATGAACTCAATTTATCATAAACTTAGTCTAAAATCTTTGTAAATATGTTGTAGATCATGGCGGCACCTACCATCAATTTTAATGTGTTCCTAGAGAAAGAAAAGTTGAAAAACAATGGAAGCAACTACGCAGACTTGTTCTGCAACTCGAGGATTGTCCTCAATGCGGGTCAGTTGACCTATGTGCTGGATGCACCGCTAGGTGACCCTCCTGCAGATGATGCTACCAATGAGGTGAAAAATGTTTACCTCACTCAGAAGAATCAATACTCTATAGTTCAATGTGCCATCTTGTATGGTTTGGAATCGGAGCTTCAGAAGCGCTTTCAGAACCGCGACCCTCATGATATTGTCAATGCGCTCAAAATTATATTTGAGACTCACGCGACCGTGGAAATCTATGAAGCCTACGAGAAGTTCTTCAAGGGAATATGCCCTGAGAGGCAATTTTAAAGTGTTTATTATGCATATTCCAAGTATATGATAGATGTTTATGTTGCATGCTATAATTGTATTAATATGGAAACGTTAATACATGTGTGTTTAATAAACAAACAGAAAGTTCCTAGTTATGCCTCTCTCATAAACTAGTTCGTTGATTAACAAGATGATCATAATTTCCTGATCATAGACATTGGATGTTGTTAATAACGAGATCACGACATTAGTGTAATGATGTGATGAACATTCATATGAAGTATAGCATTACGATCAAAGTCATTCAGTTTATATTGCTATAAACAACTTGCAAAGTGATCCTAATCCTTAGACCATGAGATCATGCCAATCACTAACACCGGAAGAGTTTCTTGTTGACATCAAACGTCACACCATAACTGGGTGATTATAAAGATGGCTTCAAAGCTACTAAAGTGTTATGTTGAGAATCATGGATCAAGAGTGGAATTTGTTCATCCCGATGACGGATAGATATACTCTGGGCCCTCTCGGTGATATCACATTGGTTAGCTTGCAAGAAAGTGATTTGATCACTAGAATGTTATATCACGGGAACGAGAAAAGAGTGCATGTCGATGTGAGATCAAACTAGGTATGGAGATACCGATGATCGAATCTCGGACATGTAATATATCGTGAAACAAAGGGATTAAGATACAAGCGTAAAAGGTTCCGACGATCACAGGAAAGTCATCGTTGAATGTGTGGGAGTCATTATGGATCTCTAGGTCCCTCTACTGATTATTGATTGGAGAAGGGTCTCGATCATGTCCGCATTATTTGTGAACCGTAGGGTGACACACTTAAGGGACACTGAAATCTAGTTGGAGCAAATTTTTCATGCCGGAAAGAGTAACAAGCGCAGGAATTTATTTCACTAGATACCGAAACAGGTTTTCAGGTGAAATTGCAGAAAGTGTTTTTGCATGTGAAATAGAATTATAGAAAGGGGTTATATGTGAATTTTTTTCATTAAAGTAACTGACAAAATTCTGAATAAATAAAAAAGTTTTATTTAATGAGATTTTGCATTATATTTGGTGGAAATTTAATAGCAAGTTTGAGTGGGATTTTGAGTGGAGGAAATTGAAAGGGTTTTTGTGAGTGGAGTGTCCACCGGCGTGAATGAAGGAGGGGAGGGGGCAGCCCCCATGGACGGCGGCCACCCCCTTGGGTGCCCCCCTCCTCCTATAAAAGTCACCCCTTCTCCTCTCTCTCACTCACACCTCCTCGTGAAGGATCTCTCTCCCCTCTAGAATTTATTCCCCATGGTCTCGGACTAGCGAGATACATGTTTCCGGTGGTTATTCGGCAAGAAAGGGTTGTGCTTCCGCTGCATCGCTGGAGCGAGGAGGCGGAGGTTGCTCGGTGTCTTGTACGTGTGTGCGAGCACGGATGCGCTGCTGGTTTGCGGCGCTAGGACTTCCTCTCGATCTTGAGATCGGCAAGAGATCGTCTACATCAACCACGAGTTCAATTCGTTAAGCTTTGTCGGTCTTCAAGGGTATGTTCTCTACGGATATTACATACGCCCGTAGTTTGTATCTAGTAGATAGATCTTGGTACATAGTTCCCATCGTAGGAAAATTTTGGTTTCTATGCTGCGAACCCTACAGTTCTTTAACTGCCAGATGGAAGAGGGCAGCTCCGTTAGCGAGCATGTGCTTAAAATGTCTGGGCACACGAATAAACTCTCAGATTTGGAAATAACGCTTCCTAATGCGTTGGGTATTCATCATGTCCTCCAATCATTGCCCCCTAGTTACAAGAACTTTGTGATGAACTACAACATGCAGCGCATGGATAATTCGTTGCATGAACTCTTCTCCATGTTGAAGTCTGCGGAAGTGGAGATCAAGAAAGAGCACCAAGTGTTGATGGTCAATAAGACCACCAATATCAAGAAGAAAGGCAAGCCTAAGAAGAAGGGTAACTTCAAGAAGGGCGGGAAGAAAGCTGCCGCGCCCACTAAGAAGCCCAAGGGTGGTCCTAAGCGTGATACTGAGTGCTTTTACTGCAAGGGCGAAGGTCACTGGAAGCATAATTGCCCCAAGTACCTGGGAAATCTGAAGAACGACAACATCAAGAAGAAAGCTATATTTGATATACATGTTATTGATGTGTATCTTACTAGTATTCGTAGTAGTGCTTGTGTATTTGATACTGGTTCGGTTGCTCATATTTGTAACTCGAAATAGGTGCTCCAGAATAAGCGAAGACTAGAAAGAGACAAGGTGACAATGTGCGTTCAATCTGGCTCCAAGGTTCATGTGATCGCTGTCGGCATGATCCCTCTTCATCTATTGTCAGGATTAATTTTAAGTCTAAATAATTGTTATTTGGTGCCTATGTTAAGCATGAACATTATATCTGGATCTTGTTTATTGCGAGACGATTACTCCTTTAAGTCCGAGAATAATGGAGTGACCTATGGACTTGTTGGAGATCATACATACCGATGTGTGCGGTCCAATGAGTGTGGTATCGCTCGGCGGATATTGTTATGTTCTTACTTTCAAGAATGACTTGAGTTGATATGGGTATATCTACTTTATGAAACATAAGTTCGAAACTTTCGAGAAGTTTAAGGAATTCCAAAGTGAAGTAGAAAATCAGCACAACAAGAAGATCAAGTTTCTGCGATCTGATCATGGAGGTGAGTATCTAAGTTACGAGTTTGGCATTAATTTGAAGAAATGCATAATACTTTCACAATTGACACCGCCAGGAACACCACAGCATAATGGTGTGTCCGAACATCGTAATCAAACTATCTTAGATATGGTTCATTCTATGATGTCTCTTACATATTTACTGTTATCATTTTGGGGTTATGCATTAGAAACAGTCGCATTCACTTTAAATAGGGCACCATCTAAATCCATTGAAACGACGTCGTATGAATTTTGGTTTGGTAAGAAACCTAAGTTGCCATTCCTTAAAGTTTGGGATTGCAAAGCTTATGTAAAGAAGTTACAGCTCGGCAAGATTGAACCCAAAGCGAAGAAATGTGTCTTCATAGGATACCCTAAAGAAACAATTGGGTATACCTTCTATCATAGATCCGAAGGCAAATTTTTCATTGCCAAGAATGGATCCTTTCTTGAGAAGGATTTTCTCTCGAAAGAAGTGACTGGAAGGAAAGTAGAACTTGATGAGGTTGTTGAACCTTCTGTTAGATTTGAGAGTAGCGCAGCAACGGAAGATATTCCTGTGCCGCCTGCACCAATAAGAGAGGAATCTAATGATAATGATCACGAAACTTCGAACGAAGTTACTACTAAACCTCGTAGGTCGATGAAGATTCGTACCACTCCTGATTGGTATGACTCTGTTATGAATGTCATGTTGGTGGACAACACCAATGACCCTGCGATGTATGAGGAAGCAATGATGAGCCTAGATTCCAACAAATGGCAAGAAGCCATGAAATCTAAGATTGGATCCATGTACAAAAACCAAGTGTCGACTTTGGTGGACTTACCAGATGGACGCAAGGCTGTCGAGAACAAATGGATTTTCAAGAAGAAAGTAGATGATGATGGTAATGTATTCGTCTATAAAGCTCGACTTGTCGCAAAAGGGTTTTAACCAATTTAAGGAGTTGACTACGGTGAGACTTTCTCACCAGTAGAAAAGCTAAAATCTGTGAGTATTTTGTTAGCAATCGCTGCATATTACGATTATGAGATATGGCAGATGGATGAAAAAACGACGTTCCTCAATGGTGACATTGAAGAAGAGTTGTATATGGTACATCCCAAAGGCTTTGTCGATCCTAAAGATGCTAACAAGGTATTCAAACTTCAACGGTCCATTTATGGATTGAAGCAAGCATCCTAGAGCTAGAATCAACATTTTGATAAGGTGATCAAAAACTTTGGATTTATACAAACTTATGGAGAAGTTTGTATTTACAAGAAAGTGAGTGGGAGATCTGTAGCATTCCTAGTACGATGTGTGGATGACATATTTTTTATTGGGAATGATATAGAACTTCTTAAAAGTGTCAAAGACTATTTGAATAATAGTTTTTCAATGAAGGATCTTGGCGAAGCTGCATACATTTTAGGCATCAAGATTTATAGATATAGATCAAGACGCTTAATAGCACTTTAACAAAGTACATACTTGGATAAGGTTCTAAAGAAGTTTGAAATGGAAGAAAGCAAGAAAGGGTTCTTTCCCATGTTGCCAAATACGATCTTGAGTAAAACTCAAAGTCCAGCTATGGTAGAAGATAGAGAAAGAATGAGGAAACAACCCCTATGCCTCAGCCGTAGGTTATATCATGTATGCCATGTTGTATACAAGACCATATATTGCATATGCTGTTAGTTTGACTAGAAGATATC